>OY987209.1:19239186-19839186 GCA_963920795.1 Eutolmus rufibarbis | reverse complement strand
TTAAATACTGCAATTTATTACTATTTTTCTTTAAGATTTTATGGACACAAAAGTCATCGTACAAGCAAAACTAAGATTTAAAAACATGAATAAAATAAATTGGTGATTGTTAGCGTATTTTTAGCGTTAAGCGAAAATTACCGACCTAAGCGTAAATGTGAAAAAATCCTTGCAACACTTGCAGAAGTTCTGGTAATGGTCCTTAATAGTGTAGTTCTTAATGAAAGTCAATTTCCATCCCACTTTGAGTAATCAAAGAAGTGAATTTTCACCATATTCCCCATAGTATTTCGAATTTAATTCCAAGCATTTGCTCAATTTCTCAATGCCACCCGAATTTAATTTACAAATGCCTGACTCAAAAGCGCCCAGTGTTTACGGCCCCCGCCCGGGCAATAATTAAGGCATGAAACCAGCTCCACTCGCCAACCACCAACTCGACTTTCTTCGTTCTGCCCAAAAACAAATGTTCCTGCGGATGTGCATGTGCGGCAAAATCTTCCGTTCGACATTTCGAGTGCTATTTACTTCGTTTTATGCCAAGTATAAAATCCTGCGAAAACAGGAGATACCCGCGGATTTGGGCTAGTCCCTTGTGGAAGCTTTAAGCACCTTTTATTGTTTCCGTTTCCCTTTTGTTTGAATTCCCTTAAATGCAGACAAATGGAAAAGAACGTCTCAAAGGCCCTTAGATAAGCGGTCTAAATTGACTCTTAATAGAATTTGTTTACACGCGTTATCCTCGGAATATCCTCGGAAAACACCCATTTGTCAGGAGTATTTGTTTAAATGGATCTGATTTGATGGGCCGGGCTTACCTACTTCAAGTTAATCATATTTCATAGCTGAAGTATAAGTGGTCTTATATTATATCATACAGACATACACATCCATATACTATATGCTAGGGCGCTTCTGTTGTTTGCGCAGTTCAAGCATTATGGGATTATTACATTATAAATGAGCATAATAAAAATAGGACGCACCTGAGCTATGTATTTTATATTTTATTGTCACCTCAGATAAAGTCTCCTCTGCAGCGAAAGAAAAAAACTGAGTGGTTGAAAATAAGCTTAAGAGAAAAAAGATGGAGCTGATGCTTGTAGCATATCTTGTTGAAATAAAATAAACAGAATTTAGCTCTATAGGCTTTTCCTTTTTAGCAATTAATTCAAGAACGCGATTTTTCATGCTGTTAACAAGATTTGAGAGGATATCGTCGCTAATCTTGTTCCACGAATTGTAAATAGACGTTTTAAGCTCTAAAATTGAGTTGTAATTTATACACAAGAATTTCCCATTGAATATTTTGACAATAAAAGCATTGTTGAGTACTCTCACTAAAATGAATTTTGGCATTGTCTTGCTGAAATTGAAAAATACTAACAAAATAGTAATGTTGACGTTTTTAAAACTTTATAATTTGGTTGCTCAAATATTAAAATTTTTGGTTTTTTATAGTTATGAGGAGAACTGTATTATCCATTAATTCTATAATAAAAAAAAAGAATTGCACAGAACATAATATTTTCTTCAAAGTTACCCAATTTTCCAGGAATCACCCATAAATTGGTTAAATTTTTTAAAATGTAAATAATACTCCTGCATAATCGCGTAAGCAGGGTACAGAAAGCAATTCTTTTTTTCCAAAATGTTTTTATACAATTAATTCTTAAAGCCTTCGTGGCCCTGGAGCCTCGAAGACCCATCTGTTCAGAATGTTTCGACTCCGTAATGGAGCACAAACCATCTTTATTAAAAGTGATGAGCTTCACGCTGCGCGCAATGCAAATTTCGCTGAATAACAATTAATCATAATAAGCAAACAACTTGTCTGCATGAGACCCAATTGGGAAGGATCCCTTTTTTGTTTTTATATCCGTGAATATATAAATTTGCTTCCAGGGCAGCCGGGCACCTTATTACACATTACGTGTATCATGCTGTGTCGCTGATATATGATAAGCAACATGTCGTAAACCAATTGAAATATTGCCGATGTGTGCCCTTTGCGAACTTTGATAGAGGGGTCTTTTTAATAAAATCGGAAACATCCATTTTAAATAATTCTGCACGCATAAGAGTGGCGTATTTTGTTTTTCTTAAAGGATTTTGTACACGCTCAGATTTGATGGGAAAGTGAAAAAGGGAAACATAAAGAAATCAGGTGAATTAGGGATTCTTCCGGCCTTATTAGAGGCAGGAAAGAGGCCGGCTCACACCCCAAAGAATTAAAGGTGTTTGTCAATTTGAAATCTAGCCGAAGATTCGGAGGGAGGAATTAATAATTCAATGATTTATTATCCTCTCCTGATTCGAAGCGAAATGCGAAAAGGGTCTTGTTTTATTACTCCCATTGGGTGTTTGAGGGAACATTTTGGTCGCCCTGTTTTCGGGAGATGTAGTTAAGACTTTTGCTTCCGTTAATTACCATCATTTTTAGCGCATGCAAAGGGGGTTATACGTTATACGCTTTAACGACAGCTGAATTAATTTTTTGGGTCTCATCGCATCAGTCATACATTTTATCCGGCTTAGTAATATTTGTATGCTTAATTATCCCGCGGTTTAATTATTTTACTAACGAGCAGCGTGCGAGCTTCCGACCCCCAGAGGTATGTCAGCCCCAGAAAATCAAGATAAATTGATACAATACAAAGTAAGAACATGTTAATTAAGTACCATGTCAAAGTCCAAATAGGTTTGTGAATCACAAAAACACTCGACTGAGAGATCACCGGGGAAAGGAGGACGACCGGCTTGTTTTCCTCGTTTCATATTCAAATTAATCCTTCCGGCGAGATTCCGCCCGTCCCCCACCCCCATCAGAACCTTCGCATTTCAATGAGTAATTGTATTTAATTACTTCAGAAGTACTTCGCGAGTGATAGAGTCACTCAATCATTTATTTCGTTCCGACCACTCGCCGTGACAGTGTGCATGAAATTTTGTCAGACGGTGGAAACATCAATAACTTTGCCATTATAAACGGGCGAAATGCGCGCCCTCTGTATGGCCCCCGCACAATTACATCGCAATGGAGTGGGGGTAGAAACATGCTCGTATCAGTGCTGTATTTTGTGTCATAAAAACTTTATGATTGATGGTGGCCTTCCTCATCTGATGAAAAATTATTCAAATTGCACACACGAAAAATAGAGAATGATGACAAGCTAATAACTTGACTACGGTGCCAGAAATTTCCATTCGATGCGACACCTCACCTGAGGTGAAAATGAAGCATTTGAAAGCGGCATAGCTACGTGCTCCGCAGTCGGTATGAGAGTCGGCAAAAAACTTGGCACATTATACCCGTCAAATATTGTTGAATTTTCAATCCTTTTTACCTTTTTGTAAACCCCTTTTTTCACATTGAATTCGAATTAAATTAGCGATTTTTCTATCTTATGTATATCTGGTTAATATCCAGTGAAAATGCGCATTTCATGTTTGGGTTTTAAAATAATGATACAAAAACATTTTTTTGCTATTGATCTTTAACAAGCCATACTGAACACAGATCCGCAATACATGACAATGAGTATTGTATTATAAGTAGAAGAAAATTGGATTCAAAATCAAAACTGAATGATTGTGAAAAGTTCAAAATCCAAATCAAAATATAACATTACACGTAATCAGGATTAAAAAGGTAAAATTAGAAATAGAATTTAAATAAGAATGAGTTGTATGTTTAATTAGAATGAAAATTAGGATGAGTTGGAATTTGATTTAAACTATACCTACTCCAGTTGACATGCTTAGGTCCAAACTCCAATTGTATAGTTTGGCACGTTGTGCTATATGGGCCCGCAGTTCCCGAAAAGCGTCTTAATTTTAAGTATGGTTTTACAATTGCATTATATCTCTATTTTATTAAATAATTAATGAAATAAATCCAAATTTTGATACTTAATTTGAAATTTGTGGTCTCAAAATACCCTTAGTATTAATTTTCACTTAAATTAGATGAGTTTCGAACATTAGTAATTGCCAAACTGGATCTGCCATCTGAATTTTTAAATTTCGAATGTGGATTCGCAATCAGTATCTCTGAAAGCCCTCAAATACCACTTGTCGTGGAAATCTCTTGAAATTTACAATTATTAATTATTACCCACCATCTTGCACAACTCTAATATTAATGTGTGAATAATATTCAAAATAAATAAGATCCTCAAAAAAAAAAAAAAATATTATGATTAAGAAGAGTAATCTAAAGATTCTCTTACAACTAACAATTAGCTAAAAAGCTTAAAACAAACATAAAATATTATAGAGGAAAGTTACAACTCTGATCTGAAGGTGTTGGATTAAAAATAATTGTAGTCGAAGGTTAAAAAAATCTACGAATCTAAAGGAAGGAAAATAACCAAAGCACTAAATTTTTCGATCCTTCTTCAAAACAAACATATTTCTTTTATCTTTGAACAAAGTGTTCTCATATGCCAACTGGATTAATGCAGATTCGAAATCGATTAGTCTCTAACCATTTGCTCCCTCGAACTGGATATCAGCGAGTATGGAAAAGTGCAGTGCTTTGTTGCACTTTGCATGAGAACACTGAGAACATAAACTTTTCAAGAGCTTTTCAGCTGCATATGTTCCCCTCACAGATGGTAAAATCGTGTCGTTGAATGTTCAATTAAAATAATTGATTTGAATCACTAATTTTTAAATCTTTGATGTCTTCGATGCTACGGTGACTTTTCATCATTTGATATTAGTTTTTATCTGAAATGAAGTAGGTATTTTCTGAATTAAATATATTTCGAGTAATTGCAATTCGGGCAAAACAGTTTCCGAGCCTAGCGACTCTCAGAAAATAATAAGTCATCAATCTATATTTCATAAAACAACTAAAATAACAAAAAAAAAAGGCTGGTCGTGCTTAGGAAATAAAACTACTAACTACTACTATTAATTCTATCCCCTGATAGAGGAACGAAGAAAATATGCCTAAAATTCGGTCATTTTTCATCTTTTCAGTCAGACCAGAATAACTTCTTAAGGGGGATTCCTAGTGTGAAACCCTGTTTTGGATATCTAACTTTTGGAATTTTTTCTGGGAAAAGCAAGGTTAATACAATTAAGAGACTTGTAGCGTCTTATATAAAGAAGAAATAAAGTTAATCAGGTCTGCCGAACATTTTAAGTCCGAATTTGTTATACTCTAACAATTTTTACATATCGAAGTACTGCAGGCCAACTCAAAAACATGGTTTTGAGAAAAACGAAAAAATTTAAAGTTTATCCAGGTAGTGCGCGCTACGAACGACCGGCGTAAAATTGAGTATAACTCATTTTCTAGGGCAGATATGATGGAAAATATTACACAGGGTTATTATAGAACTTTCAGACTATCGATAAATGAAAAAAAAAAATCGATTTTTTAAAGCTGACACACTAGAAATCCCCCTTAAGCCGAAATATGCAATCTGTGGTATTTCACAACAACTTTTGCATTTTTGAGAATTTGCAGTGTTTGGCACAAAAAATAAATTTATCTTATGTCAAATTTTCTAAGTTCCTATTTCCTGCATCACAATTCAGTTACTTAAATTTTCCACTTAATCTATGAAAAGCTGATCTAAAATCTGCTTACAAATAAATCATAATTATAAAATAGTATTTTAGACTTGAAAATAATTTAAACTTTTATAATTGGATATCTTGAATTAATAATAATAATAACAATTTTAAGACCATAATTTGTTTTTTTTCAAGAAATTTTTACGTAAAATAAATCCTTTCCAACAAAAGAAATTGCTGCTATAACTTAAAATGTTGGGATATAATAATGTTATCCAACATTTTTGTGGACAAAGGTATTTTTGTCGCAAATTTAAACGGCACGAAAATTTAACAGCACCTAAAGCTGAAAACTCAATAATTATCTGGGAGTGTGTTTCCTTCATTTAATGCCTGAATTTCACAATCCGAGTATGAAAAGGACCTAAAATTAATACAAAAGAAAACAGGTGTCCCATTTCAACCTTGTTAAGGCCTTAATTTCCGTCCCTTTAATATCCCATTTCAGCCGGGTTTTCTGGTTCTCGTATTCAAAAGTTGAACGAAATGAGGATTGTGGCCAGGAGTCACTTAAGGAAATTACTGGCACGTGAACCCTGGCTAAAGGGGTTCTGTAACCCATTTCTCATTCCTTATGGAACATTGTTGAATGCAGTGCAGCCAGGCCCGAAGGACTCAACTAATCGGAACCCTTTAGCACCCCTGAGTTACAAATGCATGTCGTATATCAAAGTTTTATCTAATCTCGGAGGAAGAACACGTCGGAACAATTAAGAGTGAGTTGCATGTGTCCACCAATTTCTGTAATCCGAAGCAGAATGCATTTCTATGCACGAGACATTGAAAGTACTTCTGGTTCTTCCCCCGAAATTCCTGATATTATCCTGAAATTTTCATGGTATACAAATGAAATGTGAAGTTTTGCATCCGACGCGTTTTGCGCAAAAGATAAGGAACTTTCCTGAACTGGCGGGAAATGGGCGTGTTTAGAATGTTAAAAAATTTCTTCTTTCGAGACGTTGAGCATCCGTTCCGCATCCGAAGGTAAAGCGCCCTTGACAGGTACCACCAGGGCGAAGTACTCAAGAAGTACCCTCGAGAGTTGAAGTGATTCTTTCTGCCATAATTTATCTAACGCTTTAATACACTTTTTACCTATACTTTAACTCTTCCGCTTAAGACGGGGATTTTCTTAAAAGGAAAGTAGCACCCTAATGAAATGTCCAATGCACATCATGTTATAACATTTTTTATAGGGCTGAGAAGGGCTCTAGTGCCGTCCCGCAATAATGGGGGCGCACGTACACAAAATGCTGCAACGAAAATGAAATTTATTGTACCTCAAATGAATATAAAAGGCTTAGGACCCCAACCCCCAAACCAGAGAAAATTCGTATTGTTGTGTATTTGACACAAAGCGATAATTCTTTGAAATGTTTGTGCCATGCGGCCTTCGCTGTATCCGTGGCGAATTCCGCAATATTTTATGGGCGGTTAAACTATGAAATCCCATTTCGGGAAAGAAACTTGATGTTTTCAATGTTTAACGATCTATTTGCTCTATGGAACTCTCTTTTCCAAAGCATCGGATTGTGGCCGCAACTGCGGAAGGTATCGCACAAAATATTCAAATTGAAAAATCGCGTTATTTAAATTTATGGTTCCCCATGCAAAATTGTATTATATATCTGTATTTCGGAATTGCCGCTAGTAAAATATTGTTACCAAGTTTCTTATTATATTTTAAACTGTGAACTCAAAGGATGCCTCTGACGGTAGTAATGCGATCTATCCGGCAACAACTACGTGGAACGTATGTCCCAAATAGAAGGAATTCATATCGAGAAAGGTGGACGTTATTTAGATTGAGCAGACGCGGGTGCGGGAGTGGGAATCATTTTCTTTACGGACCTATGACTGCTTCGAAAGGAGTTCCAGCGTAATTTCCATAATTTGTCGGTATCAACTTTGATAGTTTCTTTGGAATATGATCGAAATAGAGTACTCACCGAGAAAGGAAGGCATCTTGAAGAAAGCATAGTCTACTTTATTCAAAGTATGGGAAAACTCAAGTCGTAAAAACTCAATTTCTTAGTAAGCTGCAAGTGGAATAACTACATATGTAGATTTAGATAGACGAATGACTTTGATACAGAAACTAATACATATTTATTGAGTAAACATATAAATTTAAAAACTTTTATTGAAAACACTCGCTCGCTATCACTGGTAGAAATAATAACCTTTGAAATTGTTTTATAATCATTAGATATTAACGCAACGTATAGCCTGTTATTAATATAATAAGTCAATATTCTTAAACCTTCTGATAAAATATTTGTAAAGAATAATATTCTTTTTGATATATTTTGAATTAATACTTTCAGAAATGTACTGTGAAAAATTGACTACAAAATTCCCAATATTTAGCTTTTAGTCTCGATTTTTCAAACTTACGTCAGTGTTTAAAAACAAATACTAAACCGATCGACCTCGAATTTAAATTTTATTCTGTACTAATATTAAAATAAAAAGCTGTTAATAATAGATAAAAATATGTTGCATACTGTTATTACTTTTTATGGAGAAAGGAGTTATTCACAACTTCTTTTAAGAAAAACTAAAATTTAATTTTTGATGGCGTTTAATAAATCTGAAGATGATCTGATGGCCATGATTCTAGGTCTTATAGTTTTAAAAAAATTCACAATATTCGAATACAAGGCGCAGATAAATAATTTGTCACTTTCATTTAATTTTAACTCTTTCTTTGAAATTTTTAATTAATAATGTTATAGTTATAATAAAAATATAGATAGTCCTCATTCATTTAAGCTCATATTTATTTAAACTTGAATTTGTTTAGTTTGAATAAAGAGTTGTATAGAAGAGCGAAGTTCATGATGTTTTATATTTAATAAAAACAAATGTAAAGTACTCGGCTAAATTGTGAGTCATTTCGTAATTTATGGTTATAGCTTCAAAATTTCATTTGAGCATTTTTGTAATTTCTAATAACTATTTTAATATATTCAAAATAAATCCAAAAGTGGTTTAAAAACAGTTTTATTGCTTTTCAAAAATTTTTATTTTCAGATTTTTAATCTATAACAATTAATGTGACGTAAACGAACATCAAATATGTTAAATTAGCGATATAGACTTCATCACTTTTCCAATTAAGCTCTATAAATTAATGAATACCATGCGAAACTGATTAACGAAGGGTTAATGTACTTTCCCAGGGTTTAAGAATGTTGCCAAGAGTTTTTCTGCTTGTCTTGGATCAAATTATTATTTTCGTTACCACCAAAAGCAAACACAATGTGCCAAAAATAAGCACGAAATTTACTCTTACTCTCCTCACTTTGTTTACGCATAAGATTAAATTAAAAAAACAAAAACAAAAAAAATAATTGTAAGAAAGGTTTTCTTCGTTGCAGCAAAGACTAACGTGCGTCGTTTCAAGAAAAGATGGAGATAAGACACGGCGAATTAAGTTCTCCGTTTATGTTAAGAAACATGCGAAATTAAGTTGACTTTCCGAAGTATTTTGTTTTCCATCAGGTTACCATGCGATTGAAAATTTCTGATTCGGTTTAATGAAGGAAAGAAAAAAAAGTCCAGTGGTAGGGCTTACAACCACCAAATCATTATACCCTGAAATGCGACTATAAAATCCAATTTGTGCATTTGCGCTTCATCGGATTGCGGAGCGGCCCAATTTGAACACGATATGCAGCCCGCGGCAACGAAAGGAGATTCAAATTCTGGAAGTGCTTAAGGATGAGGACTTTGCTAACACGATATGGGTTAAGGTGGCCCCAAATGGTAGCACATCGCTAAGACAATGCCTTCACGGGCTGGATGGGTTCATTAAGCCCTTAATTGTGAGGGATATCAGGCGGAAGCAGTGTAATCTGGCGCTGAGCAAACTGCTCGCGTCGAGCTGTTATTGGCTGTGAAATAATAATAATAATAATAATAACGCGAACGGCATGGCACGGATCTGGTTTTGTGGCCATTGGTGGCAGCAGTGGGATTACCCACGAAAGAATTCTCCCAAGATAAGCCCTTAAAAGCGTGAGAAAATGTTTGTGCTCCTTTAAATAATCATAGGAACAAACAGTGATACCAGCAATTTACTGCACGCCCCATTTATCAGCATGTCATGAGACCAATTAGAGGTAAAGTATACAGGTGTACACTGTTTTGTGGCGACAGAGAGTACATTACAAGGAAATTTGTTGCTTTATCGATTTGTGGCGGCCCGCTCAATTATGCACGTAAATTATTCATTGCGCTTCAGAGAGAACGCCAATAATGACCAGAAATATCTTCTCAAAGTCCCAGGAATCAAGGTATAAAGCTGGAAGTGGCGAACACCCATGAATTATAAATGTATGAGTAACACCATGCAAAATTCAAAAACTAAAGGATAAGCCTGGACTGACCAGCGACATGGAAAACATCTCCTTCCTGATAGCGCCCTTATATACGCCAGGCTACTTCAAGGAAACAACGACGGGGGAAAAGCATAAAAAGGGTATATTTTTCAATTGGTTCAAAGATTTGCCCCGTCCTGGGATAGATTGTCTCTACTAAAGTTGGGCTGGTGTAACGTTTTCCTCGTTGCAAAATATCCGTGCATTTTGCATGACAATGGGGCATCCTCCCTCCAACATTTATTTTGTTGCCACTTAAATAATTAACAGTGCATTTCTCTTAATTTCGGAAATGGAAGTGTACTGTGCACGGAACTTTGTAACATTCAGCAGCCAGCATTTTGCGATTTATGATAAGCTTCTTACTCACAAAATTTTCTTAATGCCTTCATGCAGCTTTACCAGGAACAAAAATGGGATTTAATGGAGAAGGTGTTAAATTTTAAACAGGATGCCTTATAAAAAGAAGTGAGAGACTTTCACATTTTTACTTAAACCTTATAAGATTTATTCAGTTACATTATCAAAATAGATAAAATAGCATTAACCCATTAACGCCCAGCAGTCCAATTTTTTCCGTTTTTATAGCGCTTGGAAAATGTATCTTTATTTTTATGATAACACTTACCATTTAAGAGAAATATGCGAAAGAAAGATTTTTTTACCTTTCACCTTGAATACAATTTTTAGCAGAAGTGGAATCGAAATTGAATATATTATTTACACATTCTTTTAATTTCTATAGTTTAATTTAAATACATATCAGTCTCCGTGATATTAAAAACGTCGGAAAGAATCGGACTATTATTGTTCTTTATACTAAGTCGTGAATCTTTCGAAAAAAAACCAAATGTATAATTTTTCTTATGTAGGTAATCTCGAAAACTAAATCTTAAGTGAGTTAAATTTTCGTACGTAAGTAATTCATTTAAGATTTAGTTTTCGTGAGTATTTTAGAAAAAGTATTCTTTTGATTGATTGTGTGAGTTTAAAAACTTAAGTTGAAGGTAGATCTAAAAAATTGGTGTTTTGGTTTATTCCTTCGAAAAGAATTCATTCAGATATTTTATAATTTTAATTTTAAGCAGATTCACGTTGTGAATTTCTATATTATTGACGAAAATTTAAATTACATACATATATTCTATTAGCAAATGATTCAAAGTACTATAGATTGACCGGCCCATCTCCAATCAGCGAAAACATTAGACGAACTATGGGTCAAGAGTTGCAGCAGAATGTGAAAATATTCCTCACAATACCTTTTTAATAAAAATTATAATATTTATATGAAATTGTCTAAATCATTTGATCGAATCTTTGAGGTTAACCCCTGTATATGGGGCAAAAATCGAATAAAATTAAGTTTAGTTCTAGTTAAGTAGTCTGTTAGAAAAACGGTCGAGACTAGAGACAAACAGATGGACTAATGAGCGATTTCATAAGGAGTTCCGAAGAGGCCTAAAAAAAGTATTGGATCAACAGATATTACAATACGATACCGTCCGATACAAGTTGGCTTTAAGCGAGTATAATTCAGATTTAAGAACCCACATCTTTCGATATCACCGTGACAATCTGCTTCTTCTGTATCCATTTGAAATCGCTTAGATTTTTTGCTGTCCTATAATTTTCCTATTGTGGCACATCTTCCAGGAGGGTGACAGGTAGTTAACTCGAATATTTATTTGACCTTATCCAACGATATAGGGATTAGGTGCAGATTCTTCATCCAACAATTCGAGCTGGGGAGATACGAAGAAAGTTCTCTCGAATCCCCCAGAATGCTTCCTTCTCGTAGTGCTGCTATTTTAAGATATTTCAGGAGTGAAAATTCACATGAAAATGTTTAGTGCCAGCAAATTGCTATCTTATGGCCTTGAGCTTGTTTTAGTTCTACGGTGCGTAAAAGGTGCTGCAGCACAGTAGATGCGCCCGGGAAGGAAAACCAGGTGCTGCTTCATCACAGGAAAATTGCATTGTGATGCATTAAGTAAAACCAGCTCATCCTTCTTACGGAAGGAAAAGGAACCTATAGCTGTGGATTCTTCTATCATAACTACGAGTGTATGCAAAACGGAACCGCGAATATGACTTTAAGGACAATTTCCCACTCGATAACGTCGTGCGACCCAGAAGCACACTTAGCCATTCATCGCGGCATTATTTAGTTTAAGAGTTGAGTCTGACGCTAAGCTCAACAGATTTCCATTTGCTTGGAAGTGGCACCAATTTGTTTTTGCTTTAAGGTAAATGCTTTATGAAATAAGAAAAAAAAAAAAAAAAACCATTAGCCGTGTGCTCTACATCTGGTGAACGAGGGATAAATATTTTTCGGAAATTCCTAAATGAATTTTCGGAGTAGAAACACCGCGCATGTCGCGGTCACCCTATACACCGAGTAGAATGCTTTTCTTGCTCCCTATTAAATCTATCGCTCCAGGAGTTCCCCACGACCATCCGAAGGGATTACATTAAATTGCACAGCGTGCGGTAAAAATTATGCCCAAAAAGCAATTTCATATCCCCAAAATAATTATGAAAATGAATGTGTTACACACATTAACGCATTAAACACATGCGTGAACGGGGGGAAGTGAACTAAGCTCCTCAATATTTGCGCAAGGATCATTATGACGCATCAGCGCCTCAAAACTATCAAGGAGCTAGCCGGGTGCTGGTTGTTAGACCTTCTCGAGCTTATGAATTCTGAATTCATCCATTGAAATTATCCTTTTAAGGTTACACCAGTTTCCTTCCGGCCGGCATTTTACTCAATGAAAATTTTCTTATAGCGGCTTCCTCAAGGGGGACGCGACAAAATTTAAATTGCTTCTCGTTAAGCTTTAAAGATTACTTATTTAGTGGCAGTTGGTTGCACATTTTCATAAAATCCGTAATCACATAAAGGCCCAGCTCAACTAACCGTGAAACGTGCCTGCTATTGAAAGAAAATCTGTTGGAAATCTTCAAAGCCACTCGCCTGGCCCTGTGTAAAGGGCTTTTGTTGGATTGACTTTGAGCACCCGGCATTCGTTCCGCCGCGCCGCTCGTAAAAAAAATATATATTTTCACACAAAAATTCAAAACGAAACGAATAATAGGCATACTCCGCAGAAATTATATGAACGATACCCAGCTATTTCTATTATTTATATTTCTATCTATCGAAATGCTTCTACGGATGAGATGCGGGGGCGCCGTAGAAATGTTTCTCTATCCTCTTGATGAAGTACGGTTCGTCATGGAAGCACATTTTTATTTTCTGACGGTGAGATGTAGTGTAAACTCACGAAATAATTATGAGAGCAGTATTTTAAGATCCTGTGCAACCTTTGTTGAATGATTGATTACCTGACGAAAAGGTACCTTCAACTATATTTAGCCCACCCTTGTTGCGGTCATTAATAATGATTAACAGAGTGCTTTTTGCTCTCAGAGCACATTTCTATGAGGCGCGTTATTTTCTTCGTTTCAAAAAGGACAGGGATTTGCATTGACTTTCCAAAAAGGAAAGTGCTAGTGCACATGAATGATGCTACTCTCACTGTTTTCTAAATTAAGTTAGATTTGGAGTGCAGATTAAATTAAAACCTTAAATTAGAGTCATGCAAACTGCACTCGGGAAGGCACTCTAATATACCCTAAATTAAGATTAATAATAGTGTTCTTACACTTGGCTCGGATAATCTGAATAAGAGGGTAAACGATTTATTTTAACAGACGTTTAGGACATATTTAAAACAAAAAAGGGCGTTAAAAAAACCAACGTTCTTCCTTTAAACCTTTCCATTTATCTCATCATGTTGAAAATAAAAATACTTTTTGGATGAAGCAAATAAACTTTTTAAAAGTAATAATAGGATACATTCCATGTGTACAACCAAAATATATCTTTAAAATCGGTTTATTTTAATGAATGATTAAAGAATATTGAATTTTAAAACAATACAAAGTTTACAATAATTTTTGCATTTTGTGAACGAAGTTTAAAGGCTGCAATGCATGTTTAGCTGAGAAAAGAATAAAATATAATGTACCCATTATAATTTTCCGAAAAGTCTTACAAAATCTCCCATATCTGATGGTGTATATATGTATGTAGTAGGTAAATAGATGCATTGTCGTGTTAAATTAAATGACAAATAGAATTTTAAGTAATCCGCTTTTTATATGGGTACCCGAGTGAAAAACTAAAGCTGAAAACATACAAAAAATTTTTTGTGTTACATAGGTACTCAGAAAACGATTGGAAAGTAGACAGAATCAGTGAACAAGATACGGAAATCTCTTTTTCGTCTGATTTTAGTCTATATGTCCGCCTCTTGTTCACTGATTCAGTCTGCTTTCCGATTGTTTTTCGACTGCCCTTTAAACAAGAAAAATTGGTAAATTGTTTACTTTGTTTTCTCCCAGGGCTGGACTTAGGATATTTTTCAATACGAAAACGAATAAATTGTAAGTCTACAAATTGAAAACGGTCTAAGTCCAATATTTGAAAAATTGATAAGTGATATAAAGAAAAAAATTTAAAGTCCAATATTTAAAAATTATCCGACTGATTTCCGTCTCTTCACAGTTTCTTGCTAAATAAAATATTTGAAAAAATTTTTAAGTGCATTAACGAAGAAAAAGTTTCCTCTGTTTTCAGTTTCTTTTTCGACTATAAAATATTTCTGCCTGATTTCTGTCTTAACTTTCTCGATTGTAGTAATTTCCGACTGAATTTCAAAAATTCTATTTTTTGCAGATTAACCCTTTTTGTGCAACACCATTGATATATAGAATAAATGTAGGTTAAAGACTAATTTAAGGGTTTTGAAAGAAACGTTGATACGGATCGATTGGAACTCGTACGAGCATTGTAAAATTTAATAGCCCGTAATAGATGATTACATTGTCCCCGGTGTATAGTTGATTATTTTTTTCATTCAAATCCTTCCAATAAATATACCGTGCTCCTGTAAGCCATTTGAAGACGCTATAAAATAATAATTTAGTCCGCCTCGAGACATTCGCCGTGCCCTTTACATGCCGCTTAAAAATTCAAAAGCAAAACAAACAGACATCAGTTTTATGAGGCTCAATCACACTGAAGGAAGGAGCCGCGCTTTAACCTTTTTTCCCGTATCGTACGCAAGAATTCCGCGACAAGGTTCCAAAATTTTCCGTTTGTGAATCCCATTCATTAGCTAGAGTGGCGTGGATTCATAATAAATAAGATCAAAGTCTTCACAAGTTATAGCCCTGGAAGGCCACGGAAGACATTCGCTAGAACGTGAATTTCATGGAACCGATGATTTAGAGGAAGTTTCTTGGATTTACAAGTTCCTTTAACTTGCTTTTAAATTTTCCCTTTTTTTAACGGAAGTAAAAATCAATAAGGACAAGAGCGTGTTTTAAATGTATCCCTCGTGCTTCAGCAAATGTAACATAAACAGTGAATGTTAATTTAATTCTTCGTAAATGTTCTGATGTTTCTGTTTTTTGTTCCCATTCACCGGGGACTTTTAAAAAAACTCAAATGAAATTCGAAAAACTTGTTCTCTCTTACGAGCCTTTTTTCCCGACTTTTCTCTGGCGCTGCTGGCGTTGCTCTTTATGATAATTGCCGGAAAGTTGAATGAGCAAAAATTGTTTAATTACTGAATTTCACATTCCATACATTGAACTAAATATTTGCATTCCCTTGGAGTTGGGCGCCAACGACGACGCTCCTTTTTATCCCATCTAATAGATGTTTCGTTTGGAAAAACTTATTTTTGGCAAACTCATGTGATTTTAATTATTTCGTAGCCCAAGGTGAAACGACATTAAACGAGACTTGGATAATGAATTAAAAATTTCCTCAAGAAAAAGATAACAGACGGAAATTTTCGTTTTCGGGACAGAAAGAGTCCCAAACGCAGCGAAATTCACAGATGGGAGGGGAGGAACTTTTAAATGTGTTTCTGGAATTGGGTTACTTTCCGTGCCCGACTTTTTGTTCTCTCCTTTGATTAAGAGCCAGTTTATCCATTTCAAGCACTGCCAATCCTTTCCCTTCGTCGCTAAATCATTTTTATGCCCTGCTAATTTAGGCAATTTATTTTTATTTAATTCCGCCTCTAATGGAATCATTTCAGAATCGCCTCCCCAATTTAAAGTTTGAAATTTCATTCCATTAAAATTAAGTTTTCCCAACTCCCAGTCCCTTCCCAAGCAAGGTTCACTAAGTGTTTTATTAAGGTTGGTTTTGTTCAATTTATGTTTTTGCTACTCTTGAATAAATTGAGGGGTTGTTTTTATAACAAACTCTCACTATCTACGGAAAAGTTTTATTAGGAGGAAACAAAATCAACCACTGTCCATTTATTCTTATCCACAGAAGGGCTGCTATTACATATATATATATTTTTTTTTTTTATATTATAGGTATTATGTTGTTTGCATTAAATAAAGACCCGCCAAAAATTTCTCTGTCATGGAACATTTAATCCATGGATATCTAAAATATTTGCTTAAAATTTTCAGAGCTATTTTGTCCACCTCATTAGTCTTGCGTTTACGCCTCCATTCACGCCAACTTCCTGGCCATTGTCAATTTTTGCTCAACATTTTTTCACATAATGCGCGAGAGAAAATGTCGTGAATATAATACGATTTTTTTTTTCTCCATCATAATAATAAAATACTTGGGTATTCTTTTCACTCATACATTTTGTCTGTTTTGTTGTCACGCCATAAAAAATTGCCTTGGGAAACACTTTTATTTCAATTGATATTTCCACCCCACCTGACGCGAAAAATTTTTTGAGGAAAAATAATAACATTTGTAAATTTATTTGAGACAACCATTTCGTTTTCCCTGCAGAGTTGCGAAGTATTATTTTATTAGTAATTGAATTGCTTGAGTTTCAGAAAAATTCATTTATAAGCAGTTGATATGAAGAAGAAATTTTCATTTCGTTTGACTGCGAGGGTTACTACCAAAAAGAGGTAGCTAAGTACGCCCCATTGAAATCAATTTTTGCTTATTTATCTCTAATAAAGTGCAAAATTTGAATTTTGAAAAATATTCCTTTATTTAATTTTTTACAGAAATTTTAAAAGCTGTAATACTTCAATACCATTAGAGAATGAAATTAATTAGCATATCTAAATAAAGCTACATACAGTGTCGGTCAAAACAAAGGGAACTGAATAAAACCGATTTCTTTTGATATTTCTGTATTGCAAGTCTTTATTTCAAAAACAAAATATTATTATAAATTACCGCAGTGCCCTTTATTATTCCTAATATAAATTATCGTAAATCCGCACATCAATAATAAACTAAAACTAAAATATTTTTCCATTCAGTTTCCTTTGTTTTGACCGACACTGTAAGTAGGTACATAGGTCACAATTTTCGTAATCGGAAGAATTCAAAACAAAATTTTAAATAAAAGTTTATTCCTTCAGTTATATGCTATAAAATATGATTGGCAAATGCCACAACTATTTTTAGTTTTTTGGAAGGCACTTTTATTGTATGAAATAAATTCGTTTATAAAAAGAATTAATTTAAAGGAAGTAGCAGTTTTTTATGTAATAGCTGTGCATCCGAACTCTCATTTAGCAACACAAAAGGCTCCTATTACGTTCGATATTTTTTAAAATACTCTCTATTCAATTCCCTAATAATAGTAACAATAATTCAAGCCAAAACTTTCAAATAATTTTTTATGTTTAGATGCATTACCTTCTTACAATTAAAATATAATAATATCTAACGAAATTTGCCCAAAATGAAAACTGCATGTTTTAAATTATTTTATTAAGGCTCTAAACTATGTAAATAAAACTAACCACACGATTCTTCTTTAGAAATTCACCATACTTGAATTTTCTCTTTTCGGTCATTATCTGTCTTTTTACTTATCTTACCATATAAATAGAGTGATGTTTTATGGAGCTCTTTCTTCCCAAATCAACTAGCCGAGAGAAGTGCCACAAGGTGGTGTAGTTGGTCCGCTCCTTTGTACGAGATGTATGTATGTTAATGGTATTCCTTTGTTTCGTTCTACACTAGAATTTTCTGTTCTGCTGGCGATATTTCGTGGCTTTACTTGAGAGACTGATTGTATTCTTTTACACACCAACTTATTTAGTTTGAATGCCGACAAATGTGCAAGAATGCTGCTTTCACCATTCTTTTCATTTTAATTACTCTGTGAGTGGAAGCTCATTAACTTAGACCCGAAAAGACCAAGGGTGCAATCATTAACTCTAATTTCTTTAAAAGATCGCGCTAATGACTAATGCAATTAGCCCCAAAAAATATATATTAAATAATTTTAATTTAACACGTTCCGTTTCTTTTATATAAACGTAATGGAAGAAATTTCAAGAATTCTTATTTTTCACTTCACTTTCAGAACAAAGCGTTTTGAATCAAACTCCGGAATTTCAAATTTCATTTTAGGCATTGGACTAATGTAAAATTTTGGGGACCCACCAGGAACATGAAAATTTTTTAAATTATTTTGGTTTTAACAAATTATTTTAAGGGTATTTAAATAAAAAAGATATTTGACTAAAAAAACAAAGCTTAAAAAGTGTCGGAGGTATTTAAATCGCTCATTAATATTTTTACATTTGAGGACTATTTTTGTTAACTCATAAGTTTAATTGGTTTGTTGTATATTTTTGATATTAAATTAGATCTAATGTTTTTTTCATCTATGTATGATAATTAATAAAAGCAGATAATAGATCCCATAAATCCCATATATAAAAGCCAGAGCGTCAAGTCACCCAATTTATATGTACTAAAAAAAAAATTGGTTGTCTGTAAAGTCGGTTTACGGACGATAATTTTACGTGATAACCTTGATGAAAAATTGCATACTTTTATGAATTGAATTGAATTATTATCACTGAATTATCATTATTTTGTATAATACAAAGAATTAGTGATTTTAATTAAGCAGAACATTTATTTCTTTAGGTCGCGGTCCGAAGAAATACTCTTTTCCAAATTTTGAAGAAGTTGTACACGATCAAAGATAAAAAGAACAATGAACTATAAATTTGATCCGAATGTGTACGTATGTACATTTATTTAAAATACGGTTGAATTTTTTTATGATGGCCAAGCATATTAATTTTAATATTTAAAATTCATTTTATTAAAAACATGATTTTATTTTTATAATAAACTTATGTTTTAGGATATTGTTCGTTGTTTTAAATTTTCGAATTTTGGAATAGTTGTCTTCTTAAAGAATCTTCGGGACTTGCCATTTGAGCTTTGTTATAATTTTTACATGAAAAGACTGATAGTTCAGTAATTCAATCAAAACATTGGGAAATATGTGTATTGAACTGAAATTGAAAAAAAAAAATAATAATAATAATATTACTAAAAAGAATCTCGAAAAAATCACATTCAGCCCAAAAATTTGATTTTATGCAAATTAAAAAACCAACATGATAGTTCCAGGTCATAAACTATGGCATATTTTTATTACATATTTGGAAGAAAAAACTATATGTACCTACACAATTTGTAAATTCTTAAAACCAAAAAATTTCAGCTCGTATTACAAAAGATACATGGATTTTAATATTATTTTTAAGATTTAAGTTAAAAAATTATAGAATTCGAGAAGTAATTTCACAAAGTTTTCAGAAAAACTATAAGTAGTTAAATGAAAATAATGCATTTATTTTCTTTCTTTCTTCAAACAAATATTATAGGGATCAACTTATTTTGGAGTAGTATAAATCTTAGTGTTCTTTTCTAATAGACAAAACAAAAAATAAATAAAACGTTTTGAAAATCGTAATCAAACTCTAATCTGAAACACATAATTGAATAATTTCTTATTGTTTTTTTCAGAAACTAATCGAAACCAATATGAGAGGCATTATGGAAGAAGCATCTCCAGAAAAAGATGCCAATAACAACACCAGCGAATTCGATGAAACTATTCCTCCAAAAAACAGCCCTGAGAGGTACTCGCTCAGGCAGAGGAAAAGAAAAGCAACTTCCATCAGGGAGACTTCTGATTCTTCTGCTGAATTTGAAACAAGTAAAGAAAAATGCAAATCAAAATCCGCTCCACTCAGCAAATACCGGCGAAAGGCAGTCAACGCACGTGAACGCATACGAATGCATGAACTGAATTCTGAATTTGAAAATCTGAGACGTTGCTTCCCGCAGGCGTTGGTTAACGACGAACAGTGCTTCATCAATGAAAAACTAACAAAAGTCACAACCCTTCGACTGGCTAAAAAATATATAAGGACCTTATCTGAGACCTTAGCGGACCGCGAACACGATATTAGAAACCTGCTTAATTTGATTCAGCGTAACTATTGCCCCGACGAAAGTAGTAGCAATAATTACTGCGAGGTCCCTGAAACATCCGTGGCGATAAACAATGTTAGTAAATCGAAGTACGCCGGGAAGTGCCAGGCCAGAAGTAAAGACGGTCAACGGGGGAAGAAAGAAACTGATTTGAGCTATCCCACCACACCCATGGATTTTGAGTCAAACGTAGGACTTCTCCTAGAATCAGGTGGAGAATCTCTGCACTTATCTGAACCATGCCCTAGTCCAGTAAGACAATCCAGCGAGTCCTTCGGAAAAAACCTACCAGGAAATGGTGACTTGGAGCTCAAATTACTCTTCGAGTCTCATAATGATTCTTCAGCTTATTCCGAACCTTCCTGCTTTAGTCCCTTAGGAACTTTTGAAAGTTTGAACCCTTTCCCAGACTTGTTGCAGTATGAGTTGACAACACAAGACACCTTCGATCTTATCATAGACTTGACCCCCACCCAACTAAATGTTAATTTTATGCCATAAGAGATTTAATTAACAATTTATAATAGCTCCATTTCATTCTGAATGTGTCATTTAGAATGTAGTTTTTAATTTAATATCAAATATATTTATTTACACGTTTGTACTTTTTATCATTTACATTAAACTAAAATAATATATTTGCTATGTTATTCAAGAATAAAAGACTTTAAAGACATTTTACGTTATGTGAACTGAGATATTTTATATTTAAAAAATGCCTAAGGCCAACACAAATATATATTTTTATATACAGGGTGTGCAGCTAACGATAACCTTGCCAATGACTGACTAAAATAAAATTGAACTATGTATCTTGTACGGGATCAAAACCAAATAGCGTATTTATCGAATCATGTGCTATTTTCTGTTTCTGTTTAAAAAATATCAATTTGAATTGCTACGTATTTTCAAACTTGCGATACTTAAAGTAGAATTACCCTGTGTTCAGGATTTCATTTTTTCTGCAATCAATTGCTCAATTCAGCTTAAGAAAAGTAATAGCTGAATTGGACAGTCGACTTCAAAAATTTAATTCTTGAACAACAACTCTGGGTTATTTTATTGAAATCACATTTAAATTGGGATATTTTATTACAGATTCCTGAGAACGAAAATATTTTCCTGTTTTTTAGTCAAATTCGTTAGAATCGCAACCGAAACCACTTAATGGGGGGGTAAGGTTTTCAGCTTAAAAAAACCCTTTTTTTGTGAATTTTTTTTTAAAAGTATGGATTGAGCAAATTTTTTCAAACCTTTTGTACATTATTATTAAGTATACTGTTAACAATATTCTGTAATTTTTTCATGCGGAAATGTTGAAAAACAAGCCGGTGACAGAGCTTGCCCCAGAACGTCTTAGAAAAAAAACAATTTGCGGTGTTCACTATATCTCGGTCGGAAATTATGTGAAATCAAAAACCATTAAAATTTAGTCAAAGTATCATCAAATGCTCCACCCAATGTTCTCTGATTATTTTTTGTTTCATTTAAAAATTTTTGGTGGCCATCTAAATTGTAAACTGCTATTTTCCACGAAAAATTCCACCATTCTGTGGGTGGGAAACCCCCTTAATGTAAAAAAAAAAAAATTTACTGAACGTTGGGGGGAGGTATTTTATATGTAGAAAATGTGTACCACATTTGAAATGAATCGGTCAAGTAGTTTTTAAATGGCAGTGAACACGGACTTTGAAAAAATAGTTTTGAGAAAAACGCGCTTAAAAGTTTATGAGCTAAAAAGGTGCCCGCTGCTTTCAGAGCTATAGTGTTAAAGGACAGGAGACTAACTAGACCATAACTTCAAGAGTTTTGCTCAGATCGACTTAACATTTTGGGAATATATTCTTGAAATGTATAGCAACAAGATAAGACAAACAAACAAAATTAGATTCTTCGAAAGTGCAAACCCTTTCATTTAAAATCCAAAATGGATGTAAATCAGTACTACGCCCTTAAATAAGCCCTAATAAAATTTTAAACAAAAAGAAGTTAGAAGTGGTTTATAATTGTAATTAAAATAATAAAATCCTACAAAATCTTGAAAATTCGTTCATATTTACCCGAATTCAAAACGAGTTAAATTTTTAAGAGAACACATTTGTAGGAATGTAGAAAAAATGGGAACATTCTTGAATAAATTTCTTACCTTTGAGAAATTCCAATGTAATGTAATATAAATTAATGGTCAAAGTTTTTAGTTTTGAAGAGAAATTCTTTTTATTATCTCCCAAAAGGCACTTGCGTTTTATAATAAGATTAGAGTTCAAGTTCAGAGGATATTGGCACTCAGATGTTATTTTAACATTTTATAAAATTTCATTCGTGGGTGAAAAGGTCGTAAAAGAATTTTACAAGAAATTTTGTCCAACAACTGTGTTGCCATAAGTCGCATTGTTCTGAGTTTTGGAGAGCTTCATAAAATTCACCTGATAGTTCGAAAAATGCAAGACGAGGGCTGTCTTGAAGAGCCCTTGCCTTCTAGATGTGTTTGAAGGAGTCGGTTGAGTGAAGGAGGAAGTTTTCCAGTATTCTCGTTTTCTAACAGAACAGAACCTTAGCTAGTCCCTATTAAAGTTTGGATTTTTTCCCAAAAGCCTCTTATACTTTCTTTGAGAATATCAGCAGCTCATTGGCATCTTATTCATCGTTCTTTTTTGGTAAGTGCTATACTCGAGTATAACAGTCTTTGACAAGAAAAGCCCTTTGTTTCCTCTCTTCGTTATCCCTTTAAATTAAGAATTCGAGAAGTATAGTAACAAATTAATTTCGACTTTTTACTTAAGCTCTTAGAGCAGCCACCTTCCGCCTTTGTGTTGTGCTCCACCGTAAATCCTCTGAATGATTTCTTGATGAAAAAGTTTCTGGCAACTACGAGTAGCATTTTCTCCTTCTTTTTTAACGTGCGTTTTCCTTTTTATTTTTTTGAAGGAAACTTTCACGTTCAATGAGTTTCAGATTCCGGGGATTCTTATTCATTTGTTAGAGAAAACCTTGTCGAGGTGTCGAGTCGACGGATTTAATGCATGTTACGAAAACTTTTCTCCCTTCCTATTGTGATCACCTTGAGGTGGAACATCTTCAGAGGATATTTCGTGTGTCAGGAATAATAAATTTGTATGCAAAAGGTTTCTACTGCAGCGTTATCGTTTGCTGTTTGCTTCCCCATGGATTAAATAAAGTGCATTCAATCTTAAGCCACTTTATGCACCAAACATTGCACCGGTCGAGGAGATCCTTCAGAGTGGGGCCTCACACTGGAAGGTTCCATCATAATTCTTATTACCGGGTAGATTCCGCTGCGATAGCGTCAATCAGGTCCAAAATGCGATTATTTGGGGCGACCTGTGGTCAGTGTTTTCAACGTTAATTTCATTGGCACATGCTTTTGAACGGTGAGGCGTTTTTAATTAAGCGCCGAACAATTCCTTTTGCAGCCGGACAAATTAAAAGCGGGAGGCAATTAGTGTTGCAAAAGTTTACAATAAATTTACATTTTTAATTAGTAGGACACCACTTGATGAAAATAAGTTTTAAACTTTGCAAAGTTTCAATGAAACTTTGGTGGAACTTATAATCAATTTAGGATGTAAGAAGAAGAGGTTTTTCTTGCAACGGTCGAGGCTTTTGGCCAACGATATTTTGTTTCCTCTTTTGTTTAAAAATTTAAATTCGTTGTGTGCGCCAGGAGTGTTCAACAGGAATTATATTTTCGGTAGAGAACCAGACGAGCTGCTAGTCCTGTGGCTACTGCGGGGACTCGTTATTAGAACGACTTCTATGTAATATTCATGAAATCTGACACCGGTTTATCACCCAAAATCTGAATAGCGAAAACAGCAAAATATGCAAATTGCGTTGAAAGTTCATTATGGCTTATGAAATACACGAGAATTCCCTTTCCCTAAGCAAAAGAGAAAAGGAGCTGCCAAGAGTTCTGAAGTTTTCCAAACAAAATATCTAGACACCCATCGACTAATACTCGAGGCAAGAATTTAACGTCTGACCGTGGCGAAAACATCGGGACGCCACTGAATTCGAGAAGGAGAACACTGAACGAATTCGAATTCGACATTAGCATTCTGTCGACATGCATGCTTTTTCTGCATTAATTGAGTTTCTTCGGTCCAAATGTAAGCAGCACTTTGAATCTTCAGGTATGTCATTTAATCCTCATGAAATATTGAAAAATCAGAGCAAACAAAAAGCAACTGGACGGTAGTTAATAATGCATAAGATGACCAAATTTTTTGGTTGAATTCAGTGCGAAGTACTGCAAAAATAAATTCTGAACAAAATTTCATGGGACATTTATTATATTCTTTTTAGGATTTCGTACCAAAAATTTTACTCTTATGGTGAGACTTTGGTTTTTATCTGTCTGTCTTTAATTGAGCTGTTTTTCTCAGAATTCATATATCATCGACTTGCATTTTTACATACTAGTTATAAAATTATTTAACCCTTATACATAATTCAAGAGAAAAAATTAAAACAAAATATGTTTTTCCTAATTTTTTTTAATATTGAATAATTCTTTCACTGAATCAAGTTTAGTATCTATCATATAAAAGGTAATTCACTATTACCTACATATTAAATTAGTTGTTGTTTTAATTTTATCTTGACATATTTGAAATATTAGAAAAAATTAACGCTCTGAAGACCATTATCCACTTTCATTTAACCGATTTTTCTAAACTTTAAAAAATATTTACACGAAATTTCATATTGAAATACTTTAAAATTACGAAAGTATTTATCGTTCCAAAGCGGATATATCGAAGTACATATAATAGAAATTGTATAATAAATCAGTTTATTTATCAGCGATTTTTGATACACCTTAAATGCAAAACTTTTGGAGAAAACGCTGTACTTGCATCAGAAAGTGGCAGCAATTTTATCAAAATCGAAAAAACTGCTGGATCTAACTATAACAACAGATATCTTGTTGAACACAAATACTAAATTTTTTTAGCCTAAATAATCACTTATTTATTTACTTTATTATTATAAACATTTAGAATTCATCAGAATCAATTAAAAATGTCTTGGATAAAGCTAAACAACCAAAACCATTGAAGTTATTGATATGAAGTTTTTATTTTTAATTTTTTCTAATTTTTGAAGTACCTTTGCATTATTACTTAAAAATCAAATGTTATTTGACTCATTTTTTGGTACCAGGGTTGATAAATCAGTGCAAAAGGTTGCGCTTTAATGTGGGAAGAACATCGTATGTATTTTATTTATTAAAGTAAGGGATAGCTTCTACCGAAAAAAGGGTGCGAACGTATTTAAATAGACCAAATAAATCTTGTTAGCCTTTTGATAGCACGAGCATAAACCTACAACAGAAAAAAAAAAAATAATAATAAATTAAAAGGGAAAAAAATTTGCGTTAGTATTTGAACCTTCGAAAAAAATCATTTCCTGCAGTAATTTAAGAAGGGAATTTTCATTCACCATAAATCAAACGATCCCTTTCACCGGCATTTTGCTGGACTTACCCCCGTGCGCAAAATAAGACCGAAAGCTAATCAATATCTGAAATACATCGTTTAACTGATTTTATCACGTAAATCATTTCAGGCTTTTTTTCAAATCAGAACCAAACGTGACATAAATATCACAGCTCCATCAAATAAACGTAATTTTGTCAAGAACTTTCTCATGTTGGGTCATTTCAATTCAATTACACATCCACCTTTTGGAAAGGAACAAAAAATTATGTCTCATTTCTCTCATTGATCTAAATTTATAGCTGCGACGTGTCCTCAGACTGAGGCAAAGCGCAATTTCTACCAATTGAAATTCCGTGTGAAATTCGTTCTATGCGGATTGCTGTCGTTGGTAAAATATTATCATTAACCACGTGAAGATTGCCGAAGGTATCCATGGTATTAATACTTAAACGCAATGTTTCCAGGCGAAGCTTTAGGAGCTTGTGTATCTGAGTGACATACAAAAGGACTTTAAGGAAGAAAATAGTCCGAACTATTGCGCTCTCAGACATTCGAAATATAAGAAATTGTAGTGAAAGAGGATGACTGTATTTTTTCTACTCTTTAAATCGTCGTGCACGTCCTGCATACACTTTCTAATAGAAAATTGCAGATATTAGATAGAAGAAACGTGTGCAGACAGATAATAATCTTGATTTTCAATTTTATTTGTTAAAGTTATTGAAAATCAACAGACGACATTAAGATTTTGAGCGAACCTTTGATTATACCAGTTCAATGGTTTTTGTCATTCGAAAGCATCGTGTTAATCCCATGCTAACCAGAGTGGATAAATAGAACCCAATGAAGCAGAATTTAGTCCACAAATATTGGTAACTTGAAGCCAGTAAGAGAGGATAGCGGATAATACCCTTAAGGTGGAGTATTCTCTCTATTATTAAGGAACTTGTTCGAATGGTTTACTTTTCAGTCGCCTATCCTGATGATACTATAATATTTACTCTGAGAAAATTTATTAACACGCTTTGTGAACTTCAGCAACTTCTGTCTCCAGTGGAATAATGGTGCAAATTCGCGAACTTGTCTATCTACCCATCCATACAAAACTTCCAAACTTCTTTATTTGCAAATTAAAGAAAGTTTGAGGAACTAGTTTCTTTGCATCTTTAGAAACGAATAAAATTATCCCAATATTGCGAAATACCTTTACAAAATTGTTCGATATAAAATTGAACTGAAAACTGGATCTGAACACTGTAAAAAGACTATTGAACAGTTCAGAGGAGTTTTATAGTCGACAATTAAAAAGTAAAAACGTTTTTCTTCCAATTTAAATTCCTAAGAAAATAAATTCGATTTTAGAGCAACTTGAAAAACCGAGCGATTCCAATAGAACCGGATAAGAACTTCGTAATCATAGCAATCATAATTTAATATTCAACCTAACAAATGCCTTCACCTCATCCAAAAGATGGCCATGACGATAAAGAATGAAGATTTGAATGAAAAGTCCAACGACTAAAAAATTCCACTATGCAACAAAAAGTTTCCGTTTCAAGCAAAATTATGTCGCATCCCATTAAAATTTTTGCAAGTAAATATTTTTATAATATTTTCATCCTCATAAGCCAGACGGAAATGTCTCTTTCGAAACTCTAAAGTTGAAGTGCGCTGAAGAAATTCCTTAGCTGTAGCACCACTAGGGAAAAAAGGTCGATTTATGTATTCAGCATCATCATCAGCATATCAGCATAGTCCTCAGGTACAATTAGTCTGAAGAACGAGGACTAGGTCAAGTTTCCCGACTGCCTACGCCCCACGGTCGATGCATTTAAACTAACTTTTTTTCTTTTTTGCCGCAACAGTCTCGCCAAAGGAAGCAATTTTCCATTTATCCAGTGGCAAACATTTGTCGCAAGATGCTGACGGAGCGGAATTTTTTAACAATTAATTTCGGGGTCCTTTTTTCCGCATAACAGACGCTCAGCATCGTGGAATCACTTTCTGATGGATGATTCAAAGTCCAGGACAAAGCTTTATGAGTCCTTAAAAAATTGCTGAAACCAGAAAGTTTAATTTTTATTACCCTAATTTGGTGTAACTGTTTAATTTCTTTGATAAACATTATGATTTAAAGCATAAATACGCTGTTTCATTTTGTACCTAAAGAGCAAATATCAAGATACTCGTAATTTCGAATTTAATTTCAACAAAATTTCATCAAAATCCATGAAGAATTAATTTTTACACTTATTGCGATTAATTTCCCTATATGTAAAAAAAAATAAGTTTGTAGTCTTAACCAGATTCCAACTGTTTTTCAATTAAGGAAGGGAAATGTAAAATTTTGTAAAACAAAAAATCGTCACATTTTTTGGGCATTTAAAACTAGATTTTTTTTTCAGTTCCTAGTTTTACATTTAGCAATAAATTCTGCGTGTATCCCTAATTTTACAACATGTAAATAATATGAATTACTTATTGTATTTTCGCATTAGCAATGTAATTCAGTTTAAGTTTTTGTGTAATTTTGCCATATTTCGCAAACCTACATTATGTCACTTGCTGACGATATTTTTACACGTATCATATAACTTAAAATTTAAATTTACAGTATTAGCTGTGGTTATTTGTTGCCTATTGAAATGTTGTAGAAGTTTTTGTTGTGTATGAAATTTTATTGTATTTTACCAATACCCTCCGCCACTCTCAGCTTTAAATTCTTTATTAAAAATAAAGGTAAACAACTAAAATTATTGAAACCTCGTTATCACTCACAATGGGTCCAATCATCAAAATAAATTATTTTTCTTATGAAAAATAATTAAAGAATGACCCAAATTATCTAAGTATTTATGTACTTTATAGTAGAACAAGTTTTGCAAACCTACAAACTACAACTAATAGACGAAAATCTGATTGTGATGATCACATTTTTAACTAATTGTTCTTTAGAAAATTATCATACAAAATTTTAAACAAACAAACAAGCCTAAAGAGGTTTTTCCATACCGAAACAAGCAGCACAATATTTATTTAATTGTAACGTTAATAGGGGTTATAAGGCTATCTTCAAAGTTTTCGCAGAAATTCTAAGATGATTTAATATTTTGGTATTGCTTTCATACAAATATCAAAAATGAAAAAAACGAATTTCCTAAAATTGACCAAACCTTGACCTTTGTGTAACGATTTGAGGCTGATTGGAGAACAAGAGTTAAACAACCAGGCGTGAATTTTCCTATACTTTTTCTATCTTTTCACATTAAAAAAAAATTCCAGAAGAGAAATCGTTTAAGAGACACTTATTATCGCTTAAACTTTGTGCTTGTATCATCATGTTTCTTATCAATTATTTTTAATTGTCCTGAGCCCGAAAAATTCATTTTAGAAATAAAAACCTGTTACTGATAACCTGATTAACAAAATAATGATAGAGCTTTGTACATAATGATATTTTAATATTCATGTAAACTTTATCTTTTGACCAGAGGTGGGAGTGGAAAAACATTAACTTTGCTATAAATATAAGTTCACAGCAAAAATATTTACAGTCTGTGGAAACTAATTAAAGTTTGAGTATTTGAACCAGATCAATTCATGAAAGTAAGTTTGTTGATTTAAAGTAAAAAATACACGAGATGACGGTTGTATGGACTTGTGTTGTGATATTGGTCCAACATTTGCTGGATACAATTTATTCGCGGATTTGTTTTATAAAGAATTTGTAAATCATTGTTTTGTAATATTTCGTGTGTTATTACCATTTTTAACCTATTTCAACAACAGGAGAAAATTCTTTGATATCCGTGTCCTTCCCAGGACTTTTAAATTCTCGATTTTCTCCATTGTCCTTTCCAAAGAATAAACTTTTTAAATTAATTCCTCCCCAGACCAATACAGAAAATATCTTCATAATAGATCCATGATAATAATTCTTTTGGGGTATAAACTTTACTTAATTGAATTACGTGGTTTTGGAATCGATATCTTTTGTTTTTTATAACGAATTTGGAAAATTTTATTATTCTTTCTAAAAAGCACTTAGATGCGTAATTTCCATAGTGATTTGCGAAAAATAGTGGACAGAATTATCAGCTTTAAAATTTGGAATACTTGGCAAGAACTTTAAAGTTTGTTTAGAACATTTTTGGATCTTTATTCTAGTTACATTAACTCGGATTATATAAACAGCGTTATATGTATATAATTTATATTAAACCAAACGTAAATCGTAAATCTCGGTTAAATCCGTAGCATCTTTCAAATTCAGAAATTGAAATTAAGAACACAATTTTGTTTTATTTCGTATTAAAATATTTGTTAGCTCGAATTCGTTTTATATGGCTGAATCAAGGCTAAAATTCCAGCATGGTTAGCTTAAAACTTTATATCTTATTCGGCCATAAGACTTGTATTCGATCTAGAACACCAATAATCGGTTCGTACAACCGTTGGATTGTGTATTTTCGGCTGAAGTATATTACTAAATAGAAGCTAATAACTCATTTATTTCAGATGAAATTCTTATCAATTTTCGCGTTTTTATTTGCCCTCTGCATGGCCTACGCAGCAGACGTAGCTTGCCCTACTGGCTTCAACAAGGAAGGAACACTTTGCACTGCTAACCGACCAGTTCATGGAACTTGTCCCGACTTATCTCAATATAGTGCTAAAATAAATAAATGTGTATACGCTGCTCGCAGTGGATAAATCTAGTTTGTTTTATTTATTTTTCTTTAATTACAGACGAGATTAATTATTGTCTGTTATAACTGAATTGCATACACAACTTCATATATAAAATTTTATACGTAATTTAACGATGAGATAGATCATCTTTTTCCTTTCGTTTTTCAGTGTAAAGCGACAAATCTGCGCACAAAGATATGTTCCCTTATATTTTCTTAAAAATGGCTTCCAAAAATACCTTCGCTTCATTAAATTTTGGATTCGTATTTTGTGTATTTTTGAATGAAATAAATCAACTCCTTTACTATCAAAGCCACTATTTGTCCTCTTGCATCCCGAGAAAGTTTCAAAGTCTTAGAAGGAATCACGATTAAGCTCGGTATTAACTCAACTCATTTATCTACGCATCCAAAATTGTGTTTACTTACTTTGTTCTTTCCAACACAGCTCATTTAATAGAACTGTTTCCTTCGCTCACTTTAAATATTGTCCCACCAACAGCATAAAGCTCCCAACGTATTTGCATTGAAAGATGTTTTACATACAGCTGCAAGCATTATTGGCCCAGCTCCCAAATGTTTTATTGCTTCCAAACTTGAACAAATAAAACGGCAGTGCTCTAAATCGAAGAATACCTACTTAAAGAACAAAATTAAATCGTTTCTAAATTAAATTTTAGCGGATAAAAGTGTTATAGTCTCATTGAAAACATTAAATAACTTAAAGTAGTTCAATTATCTTAAGAAGTCTAAAGATTTCTTCTTCCTTTTGTAGGTCGAAATTAATTCCGTGAACCAAACATTGCAGTTAAAGATTTCTTTTGATATCTGTATTTAGAATTAGTACATATTTTTAATTAGCGAACATAAACACGTTGTTTACTAACCCCTGAAAGGTACAGTCATATCGACGACTAGCTGGGCTTCTTGCAGATTTTCTGGCTAACTGGAAAAATATTGGTAATTTATACCTTAAAATAAAAAGCTTCGTTTGTTGCCTCTAAGAAATAAACCCAGGTACCAATTACCAGCCAAGCGTTGATATGAATGCTGCCCCAAGATTGTCCTGCTTTAAAAAGTAGTGGACAACATTGCAATCTCATATAAGTGAAGAAATAAATTAACGATTTTTAAAACCCCTGCTATTAGGAATTTAGTATTTGCGGTCGGCTGCTCATTTCAGCTCAACAAATGTAATTGCTGAATTGCACAGTCGGCGCACAAACTCAATTCTTTAAAACAGTCCAAGACTTGCCAATTTGCCAAGGTGGTACAAAACCAAAACAACTTGTAAACGACAGAGTTGAGTTGTCTTTGGCTTTTTCATAGCTATTTCAAACTGATTCAATTACATACGGGTAAAGGTATCAATGCCATTGGAACGTTGCAAAGTTGTCAAACCAAAATTATAGTCTGGTGCATCAGCCTGTCCTAGTAGTTGATCACAAATCTTACATACGAATGAATCTAGTCTATACTACTCTCACTAGAAACACTTTTAATATAAAATAAATTACTTCCATGTGCCATGGGGTCGTAGTCACTGGAGGAAGGTTCCTTTTTAATAGAACGCACATGGCTTTCTTCTAACAACTCCTTTCCAAAACGGTTTTCATAGCTACCGCCTTCGCTTTTTATAAATACATCATCGTAGGAGTCATATTCGCTGTTGTTTCGTATGAATTTTCGAGCAAATGATTCCGGATCGTCCATGGATGAGTCATAAGCCTCTTGCTTAATAATAGCTGAAGAAGAAGCCTCATCGCTCATGTATTCAGCACAGAATGCAGTCATTGAAAAATCATCAGGATCTTCCATTCGCACTCGCGAGTACGCCTTTTTATTTTTGTACAACGGCAGTAAAAATTCCATTTCATCCTTGAATTTCCATTTTCGACCCAAGGGACTTTCTCCTGGTACTGGTCGCTGAATTGAATTAACGTAAAACTTTTTCAGATTCCGCCATGTGGTGCTGCACTCTTGACCTGTAACAAAAAAGGGATTTTCTGTTAGAATTTTGGTTGTTTGTTTCAAATGTATTTTGTTAGGGTTCGATCTTTGGTATTTTATTTCATCTATATAAATAAAAATATAAAGTTTAAATTTATTTGGTTTCCAAAATACCTAGAGCTCTTTAGGGACATTTAAAGATAATTTTTGTTTGTTTTAGGATGTTTTTCTGTCACTTACAAGGATTCATTTATTAAGCCTAAAAAATTTGATTCGAATCGAGTTCACGTTTTGTGCGCGATTTTTTTTTTCACAATTTATCTCCTATTCTAGGTTTTATGCAACTCCTCTTCTTTTTCAATTATTGTTTTGACTTTTCTTACCAAGCTTTGTAAAAGAATAGGACAACAAAAGTTACACTGAATTTACTTACTTTATTGATTAAACCATCTAACCAGTTGATTTTGCTCCTCCCGATAACGATATATACAATTTTTTTCTTACATTGTTAGAAAATAGGACTCTACTCACCAGACGCATTAAGTTGCTTTCCTATTTCCGACCAAAGATGTTTCCTCTGCGTGATATCCGTTGTAACAACATAGTCTTCCCTCGTATAATCATACAATTGAGGGCAATTCCTTACTAATTCTATTAATTGGCGCTCAAAATCGCGCTTATCGTCTCTATAAATAAGTTCGCCTCTTTTTATATCGTACTTCCGAGCAATTTTTCCATTTTGACCTATTAGCAAATCATAGAAGCTCATTGCATCTGAAAATTTCCACGGCGAAACATTCGATCCAGCAAGTTTCCTTTTCTCATAACTGATGTACGCTTTCCGCAGCTCGTTCCAAACGCTTCGGGCATCTTCCGCTAAAATTGGGAGTTAAGGGTAAAAGGGTAGTTTATTTTGTATCTTTTAAATGAATTGCATATGTTAATTAATTCAACCTATTACACCTTAGTGTAATTACCTGGTAGACTAACTTCCTTCGCAATCGATTGCCAGATATGCATATTTTTGCAGCGAATACTGGTGAACTCAGGATGTTTAATATCGTACAAAATAGGAAATTTCTTAACAGCATTAATAATTTTGTATTTCAACTTATCTGCTTCAGTTAGTGGCTCATTTGATTCAGCTTGCTTCAAAGCGTTTTGTTCCGAATCTAAAATTGGCTCTAGAAAGGACATTTCTTCTTTCAGCCGCCAACTACTCGAATGCAAGCCGGAGTTATGAAGTTGTATAAGTTGTCTATAACAGTTGTACAAATTTTGCCAAATCCTTTTGCATTCTTCAACTAGAAGTGTTTATAATCTCGTAATAAATTCTGGGAAAATTTACTACGTTTACTACTTACAGGAACAGCGGGTTTCTTCAGCAATTCTTTCCCAATATTGCCGCAAAGCGCGGCCGTTATTATATTCTATATACCGCGGGTCGTAAATTACAGGATATTTTTTAACAGCTAAAACGACTCTGCGTTCTTGCTCGATTGAGGTCTGTTTGGGAAGATATATCGGCTTTAGAAAGGACATTTCGTGCTTGAATTTCCAATAGCTGTATACGTGAGAACCCACTTCCCGCGCAAGTTCTTCGATGTAGATCTTCTTTAGGCTAGCCCAGCACCTGCGGATTTCTGTAGCTGTAAGCAAAATAAAAGGGATAAAGAGAGAAGATAGCTTACGACGTAAAATTGTGATGTTTTCTGAAAATATGAGTCTTAAGGGCCCTGAGTTACGCGACAATCCGCAAGGACAATTTCGAGGTTGTTTAACGCTTTGCGGTCCACTGTCCAGTGTTGAGACATGACTACAAGCAGTCTAATAATATCAATGGACCGCAAAGGGTTAAGTATGCACCTATTTCAGCCTATTTTAGGAACATTTTAAAAAGATTCCCTCACTTTACTCATATGACACTTACAGCTGCATCTCATGATCCTAGCAATCCTCTTCCACAGCGCGGTCTTCTTCCCAGGAAAGCTGTAGAAGTCAGGTCTTCGGATGTCGTACAGGAAGGGCTCCTTCTCGACCATGGAAATCATTTTCTTAACATCGATGTGCTTATACTTGGCCTGAATATCATTTGGATCACTCCGCATTGGCTGGATCCCTTTCGCCTGGTCCTTTGGGTGACTGGAATGCGATCCGCTAGCCTCGTCCTCGCTACAGTCCTCATTATCACGTAAGGAGTCGTCGGAGTCTCGTATTTCAGAAACACTACCAGCCTCGCTCTCGTTGTCGCAGAAAATAACGTCGTCGTCCTCCTCCTCTTCCACATCGGAGCACTCCGGGAAGAGTCCTTGAGCAAAGCTGAAAGGGAAATAACTTTAAAGTGGAATCCACTGAAAGGATTGAAGCCCCACCTGTCCTCGTAGAAGGGCCAGAGGAATTCCATCTTATCCTCGTGCTCAAATGACCCAAATTCGCCGTAGTACTGCTGCTTGAGACTCTCAAGGTAACTCCTCTTCAGCCGTTTCCAGACCGTCTGGCACTCGTCTCCTGCAAAAGACGAAGACATGTTTTGTTGCAGCAGCGATTTTCTTATCCATTCCACCGACGTCGGACGAAATATTTGGAAACAGCTGAGACCTAATTACCTGGCAGAGACATCTCCCGACCCACTTCATCCCACAAGGCCTTGCTCACTTTCAGCTGCTGATAATTCGAGTGCTCCCGATCGTAGAGCTCTGGATACTTTTTCACCACCGAGATGAGCTTCGGCTCCATCTAGAAAACGCGTTTTTATTGCGTTTTCACCCCAGAGTTTTGCTTGTTTATGCCCCCCAATTGCAACAGAGCGGGCAGCCAATAAATTTGTTTCGTATTTGTCTGTCAGATCTCGAGCCCTTCCGTTCTCCTGCAAGTTTTTACCATTTTAAATTTTCTGCAACACGAGCAGCTGTTTACTCGTTAAGAAAACGTTTTCATTGCACAAATAAATTAGTTAAAAATTCGCTAAAACCTTGGAAACGTACAATTCTTTGAAGCAACTCCCAAAAATTTACGTGAAAACAGCACTGAAGTTGGGAGGAATTGAGGAAAATTTTGACATCCAGTTTATTCAGCGTTTCTTCAATATGGCTTCGTTTTACCAAAACGAATGGCTAGGTGTATATGAAAACAGCAATCTCAAATGATTTAAGGCTGTCGTTACGATTTTTAAAAACTTTAAATATAAAAAAAAATTCCGTCCGATTCTTCTGTAATAAGATTGTTTTCTTGAAACTTCTTAGTTTTTATGTAGATATTTAATATTGAATATATTTTTATAAAACAGAAAAAAAGGCTTAAGAGTCCTGTTCTATTTTTCGTGCGAAACGAATCGAAACAAACTTTGTATGAAAAAATTAATTGAAGTCAAAGGTAACTGAAATTAATTTGTTAGAAATTTAGGAATTTTATTATAGTATTTTTATACAAAAAGGCTTTTGTAAGCCTATTTCGATTCGTTTCCTAGGAAAGTTAGAACAGAGCCCTAAAAAAAATGCAAAAATGTAGCCCCGAACCTAATCTAATTTTGTAGGGCTTTTGCCATACATTGTGAACCTGATTTAAAATTTGAATAAGATCTTATTTTATCCAATTTTGGAAATTTTTTAAAAACAACAGAATAACGTCGGCCTTCGAAATATAATTCTAATAAAAAATTAAATCCTATACACTTTATCTACGAGGTCAAAATAAGTCAATTTTATACTATAATTTTTTGAAGCATATGCTTTGCACATCTTCAAAAAATGCTCCGAAAAAGCTTAACACTTAATTTTAATTTTTAAATGACCGATAGAAAAAAAGGTTTCGATTTTAGTAGTCAAATGATATTTTGAGTTAATGGTTAAATCAATACCAATTTGTAAAAGTAGTGAGATATTGATTGAAGGTTTATTCTATCTTCAGCAGATTCAATCAGATGAAAGATTCAAATCGTTAAAAAATAATTCTAAACAATAAAGACTCAAGGTCAATACCTTATGGAATACCAGATAGAACCGAAACAGGGTCAGAAAATTAAGAGATTTAACTCTAAAAGAACGGCCGGTTATAAATATGACTTTATCCAATTTCTTAGGAAAGCTAAGTCCTATTGTGAAATATGAAGCAAAAATAATGTGCAGTGTGCCAAATTGCTCTTATTTGAGTAGTTATAATAGATTTTCGATAATTTCTTTGGAATCCTACTTTATTTGTGCACATCACCACGCCTTTGGCCGGTTTTTGTTTGTAAGACCCGGTCGACTTCTTCCGGAGTACAGAAATGAAAAGTGCTTCAATTTATAAATATAAGTTCTTCAAATTTTGCGGCATTAGTTTCTTCTACTGGAGTTAAATTATACGATTTAAATTACCTTTTACTTTTAAGGAAAACCACTTCGCACGCGTTTTTTCTTAGCACGTACAATAACACATGAAGTAATCAGCGAAATCATATTGCGACATAAAATTTCTTCCGTTTGGTCTATTCGAAAATATGTTTATTTATTTTTTTTAATTCAAAGTTAAATGAGGCAGAAAGAGTGGTTAATTAGCCACAAATGTAAATTGTTTAAATTATAATATTGCAAAATCGTTTAATCGAAAACCTAAAAGAATAAACGTGATAATCTGCAAGTGTGCCGCCTGCTTTGCAGCGCGTAGTGCAGTGAATCACTGCTGCAAACCTGTTTAAATCATCCATGTCCATTTACCTATTTGGCAGAACACGATCTAACCGTACCTGGCGGTGATATAATGAAGAGATTTCTGTTTTGGTGGAAAACTAAAACCCATATGGCAAGTTACACGATTGTCCAAATTTGGTCAAACGAATAATTACGGCTATCTACTGACCACCAAAAGTGCATTCACGATGTTAAAAGCTAACAAGCGTGATCTATGAGAAATTATTACGGCGCCAGGAGAATTCGATGAACGTTTATGCTGACCTCAAAATAGCAGGGATTTAATAATTGTAGCATGGCAATAACACTCCAACTCCAATCGATTTGCTCTCAAATAGGGTTAATGCAGGCTTGCGAAAATGCAACATGACTACTCCTTTTCAGGTCATCTCAGAGATGGGCTAAAACTTAATTACAGATGCCCTGAGGTAGGCTTAATTGCGTACTTCATAGATACAATTCAGTGTAAAATCGCATAAAAATATCCCATACTTCGCGGTGCGGTGACTCCACACGTTCAGTTCACTAGAGAAATGAGGTAATGAAACCCAAGAGGTTCCTCTGAATTCCATAATCCAATCAGAATAAATGCCTTCCCTAGGTTGGCTCGGGACTAAATTAGAATATTGATCAGTGGGAATACTAAAATACTAGTGCGCACCAGAGCAAGGTAAGACCTCAAATAAATTTAAAACTAGGAATGCATGCAATTCTGAATATGTCTCGAGGACAAATATGTCGTTGATAAATCAACACCATTTATTATGTGAAAACTCTGCATCTTATAAGATATATGTTATAAGTGCAGCGGGGAAAAAAAAAGGTGAAATGATCCTTAGTGCACTTTGTTAATCTTGTTTTTTTCAGATCCAAAGTATATGTATGAGTCCAGTGATTAAATTTCTAGAGTCCTACGGGCGATCGCGAGTGTGCGCAAGTTAATTTATTGGAAGCACCCATGCGACTCAATCTCGCTGCAAAAGTGTAGACTTCTTGACAGGCTATATATTCTCATCTACAATTATTCCATTATCTAAAAGGTAAAATATATCTGGGATTTTTCTTATTAATCAAAATCTTTGATCCTTTGGTTATTTTTTACAGATACTCGTTAAAAATCAGTTGTAAATCGTTTGATCTTTTAAGTATATTTAAAAACTAATTTGTTTTTTTTAATTAGTACGAATATTAATCGCCTGACCTATCATGATTTGTTTGAGAAAATAAAAAATGAAAATATTAATATTATTTTAAAAGTCATCAGTATAAAAAAACTGTATGACTAAAATGTTAGTCAAATTCATAATTCAGTAATCATCTGGTTAACCCTATTTCATACCGCACTAACTTGTGATCGTTGTAACTCCGGTAATTTTGCATTACTGAAATAATCAATCACGTTAAATTTTCTTGAAAGTCTAGACTGTCAGATTGATCAAAAAAAATTTCAAAGTGGTGTAATTCCTGAAGCTGAATCTAGCCCGACTGTAAAAATTCATACCTTGAACGCAGTTAAAATTTTGTGGGAACTTTTCATAAACTTCGCCGTTTTCTGATTTTAGAGACAAATATTAAAAATAAGTTAGTTTTTACTTTTTATAATTTTCTGCATAACTCAGCTTACTAAGGTCAATTGATGAATTGTACATACGACTACAGAAACTGACTTTTTAAAATGAATCCTATTGATTGTGCTGTAAGTACTAAAATTTTAAATTAAAAATAAATTCGATCGTAGTTTTAAGTTTTAAAGTTTTAAATAACTTTTATATTCTGTTATAAAACAGTGATTTAGACTATAACTATGAACATTTAATTAAATGTTTTAACTACTAAAAAGCTTCTGCTTTGACTTTTAAAATGAGATATCAAAATGAAAGCTACTAACTTTGTATGGTATGGTGGTTCTTATCTGAAAATAGTAATCAAACAATCAGAAGTCAGTCCTGTAAATTACTCCGCGTTAAACGATTTTAAAAATTTAATATTAGTAAATATGGTATATATGTATGTAATTCCATAAACCTATAAGTTTTTTTTATCCTTTTTTAGTGATTCACGTGCTGAAAATTCAGCGAAGATGCATTTAAGATTGTGGCGCACATCTGATAACGATTTAAAAGCTTCCGATGTTAATTATTAAAGAAGATCAGGAAACTGGTTTTCAAAATATGACAAAGTTGAGTGAATCACATATCGCTTATTCATCGAGAGCACACTGTCTAATTTCTGGAATCGTTCACTTACGTAATAATGAATTTAGTTCTGCAAATCGCCCACGTGAACATTTTCACACGCCAGTATAATTTAAAATTTCCTCCACGGGGACTCGATTCCTCCAGTGATTTAGAGACTCTTCGGTACCCCAAAGTTTGAATTAGCATTGCACTTCGCTGTTCCATCCCATGAATGAAGCGTTCGCCTCTTATTGTCGATTCAAAAGCGTTTCCTATTAACCTTTAGCGTAATAACAGTAAGATTTCACTTTGCTGAATGAAAACACGTTCATAGGTGGTTTCATGCAAGGTAAACTACACCGACTTTATCGGTGGCTTGATATGAAGATTTTAAGTTTTCAATTTTTGTAATATCGCCTTTGGACGCCAGGCCCGACACCCACGTAATGCATTCGGCACGTGGGCCGTAGTAAGGGAAAGAAATAAACGAAAAGAAAAAATACAGCGTTCGATGATAAATTACGAATTTAAATATCTGCTGAATGTTGCGTAAACTGGTTCGTCCATTCATAAAACAAGTCTGATTTTGCTTACTGGTCACGATTTGAAAGCTTTGAAGCGCGTATCAATTCAAGATAAACATTTTAATCTACAGTGCTAATTGTCTAAAAGGTTTTCTGCTCAATTATTCATTAGTAGAACACAAGCTGTTTAATATTACTTGCAAAGTGTGATAAAGCTGTAAACAATATTATTGCCAGTACTTTTTGTGTCGTAAGTGGTAAGTTTTATGCATAAAACGTGTATTTAATAGACTGCAATATAATTCAAGAATACTTTTCGAAAAGATACATTTTTATTCAGTCTGGTTTTATGAATTAAAAATTTAATAGACTTACATTTCTGGTAATGAAAAGATATTTTTCCTCTTTGGCGCCGAGTATTTGCTATATAATAATTTATAGTAATTATACTTTGAATAAACTACTGAAAGAATAATTATGAGAGTTTTTACGGTAATAAAATTAGTTAAAAAGAGTATCACTATTTTCTCTTCTTGACGATTCAAATTCCACTGGCTTTTCAGTGAAAGGAAAATTAATCACTAAAGTAAAAGTGGAACAAAAACGAATATAGATAATTAATCCTTCTGTTTATTGCGTTATAGTACTGTCTTATTCTTTTTTTTCAAAATTTTGAATTTTTTTCCAGTCTGGCAGGTCAATTTTATCTAAAAATTCTCTTATTTATCCATATTTTTTTTTAGTTTCATAAAAATTAGTGAAATCGTTTTCAAGAATTATTGTTTACTTTTTTCCAGAAAAAGGCTTTAAAATGTTTAAATGTGATAAGTTTACATTGTATGTAAGCATCATGAAATATCAAAAATTCCTTTAAAAAAAACAAAAATTTCTATCCATTTGAACAAGCATTTTTTCATATTTATAAAAATACGTTTTAATTAATTGATATTTCGAGTTTTAATTTTGTATATTATGCAATTGTTCTATAAACTTTTCTTGTTTGAATTTGATTGATTACTGCGTATGGTAGGATGTTCCTCTAATCCTCCTTCCTTCTTTTAAATCGTTTCAAAAATTGTAATTCAAAACTTATAATTTTAGAATGTTTCCATATATTGCCTTAGTTGTCGACCTTGATAATCGAATATGGTTAGGTGTTTGACTAAGATTCAAGATGCCAATAGATCAGATCCCGTCCCCTCCCCGCCTTCATTTAACGTCCACTTAAAATAAATTACAAATGTGTAAATCCTCAATTTAATCCATTAAAAAAACGTTAAGGAGGATGTAGACTTAATAGACGAATTTAAGAAATGTTGAGACCCTCAAAAAAAGGCATTATTAAAGAAGTTAATGAAAACGAGACTAATTATGCCATTCATAAGCTTGATCTCTGTGAAACATAAAAAGCACTCTGGGATCAGATCAAAAGAAACTCATTCCACGGAGCCTCCTACTCCACTGGGGCAATGAGTGTGTGGTAAATATTTTTCAACGAGAGCCCAAGCAGAACCCAGAGGCAGTTTTTGCGTAGGCTTTGCTGGGGTACCAAACTAAAACGAGTTGCTGAGCCGATCTCAGGGCTTCTGGAGTTGAAGTTGGGCGCTGATGCACCCACGTCCAGTTCAGTTGACGATCAAACGAAGGTAACCTCGCGTTTCGAGTCAGTCATTCGATGGGTTTCGCGGGTGAGGTGCTGCAGCAAGGTATCAACGGATTAGCTGATTTAAGGAAACACCTTCTCAAACTTAATCCTTTTTAAGAAGTCCTCTTCGATTAAGTGAAAAGTGAAGAAGTAGTTAAAAGATCTCGATCGTTGCTGTTAAGGCCACAACTGATAGTGATCATTAAGGGACTATTGTGGACATTGTGTTGTTAAATCATATTCATGCCAAAATTAAGCTGCTTTTAAGTAACTTAGTAACTGCAGGTCGCCGAATAACGTCTGTACAATGACTGTATAAGAAAAAAAAACTTGTCTTCAAACATCTTTCCGTAATAGGATTTGGTGCCAACGCCAACGTAAAAGTTGCTGGATCCATTCGCGTTGTTCTTAAAGGTAGGCGAAACGACTTTTAAGCATAAAGATTTTTCGAGCATGTCTTTAAACAAAAGTGAAACCAGGAATGAATAAATTCAGAGAAAATTAAGTGGAGCACATGCGCAGTACCGTGTGCCTTTTTAAGATTTTGTTCGGTCTTTTGATTTTATTTTTTCCAGCACGCAATTGAATGTAACATCTTTAAGTTATAAAATTTGTATTCGAATTCACTTTAAATCTTTTCATTATTGTAATTTTATTTACTTACTTACTAACTTTTCCGTACCAAGGGTTGATACGTTCAAATTTTTAACAGTTTGCCTATTAAATTTAACTTATTTATTTATTTAATATTATCATAACATTCTGCATGGTTTACTGACTAAATATTAATTTTTAAAGTTTGAAATTACTTGATGAATTGTTTTAGAAATATATACATATATTATATAGCATTTTCTATTACAAAATTCATCAAAAAACTTTGGCAACAAAAACCTATTAAATTTTAATTAGAATTAGCAGACCATTGCTGAATTTCCGTATATTTTCTAGATATAAAACTTGCTTAAAATGATTACTCATAAATTCTTAAGATCACGACAATTAATCGTTCGTTCAATTAACTAAAAAACTTTGAATCGATCATTGCACCCGTCTCCGCAGTCTCCCAATTTTTATACCGCGATTACTTCCTGGGCCTTCCCTCCCATTCTCTTTGATTAATCGAGTGCAACGATCGAATTGCTAAATTAGTTTCCTTTCGTCGATAAAGTTTTGTGGCCCGTTATATGTTTGTGGCAAGGCCAATCTATCAATTAATGATTTTAATTAAGCAGAACATTTATTTCTTTACATCGCGGTCCGAAGAAATACTCTTTTCCAAATTTTGAAGAAGTTGTACACGATCAAAGATAAAAAGAACAATGAACTATAAATTTGATCCGAATGTGTACGTATGTACATTTATTTAAAATACGGTTGAATTTTTTGATGATGGTCAAGCATATTAATTTTAATATTTAAAATTCATTTTATTAAAAACATGATTTTATTTTTATAATAAACTTATGTTTCAGGATATTGTTCGTTGTTTTAAATTTTCGAATTTTGGAATAGTTGTCTTCTTAAAGAATCTTCGGGACTTGCCATTTGAGCTTTGTTTGATTCCCCTATATAATTTCTACATGAAAAGGCTGATAGTTCAGTAATTCAATCAAAACATTGAGAAATATGTGTATTGAAGTGAAATTGAAAAACAAAAAATAATAATAATAATATTACTAAAAAGAATCTCGAAAAAATCACATTCAGCCCAAAAATTTGATTTTATGCAAATTAAAAGACCAACATGATAGTGCCAGGTCATAAACTATGGCATATTTTTATTACATATTTGGAAGAAAAAACTATATGTACCTACACAATTTGTAAATTCTTAAAATCAAAAAATTCCAGCTCGTATTACAAAAGATACATGGATTTTAATATTATTTTTAAGATTTAAGTTAAAAAATTATAGAATTCGAGAAGTAATTTCACAAAGTTTTCAGAAAAACTATAAGTAGTTAAATGAAAATAATGCATTTATTTTCTTTCTTTCTTCAAACAATTATTATAGGGATCAACTTTGTATTTTGGAGTAGTATAAATCTTAGTGTTCTTTTCTAATAGACAAAACAAAAAAATAAATAAAACGTTTTGAAAATCGTAATAAAACTCTAATCTGAAACGCATAATTGAATAATTTCTTATTGTTTTTTTCAGAAACTAATCGAAACCAATATGAGAGGCATTATGGAAGAAGCATCTCCAGAAAAAGATGCCAATAACAACACCAGCGAATTCGATGAAACTATTCCTCCAAAAACGAGCCCTGAGAAGTACTCGCTCAGGCAGAGGAAAAGAAAAGCAACTTCCATCAGGGAGACTTCCGATTTAAAACCTTCTTCTGCTGAATTTGAAACAAGTAAAGAAAAATGCAAATCAAAATCCGCTCCACTCAGCAAATACCGGCGAAAGACAGCGAACGCACGTGAACGCACACGAATGCGTGAAATAAATTCCGCATTTGAAAATCTGAGACGTTGCGTACCGCAGGCGTTGGTTAACGAAGAACAGTGCTTCATCAATGAAAAACTAACAAAAATCACAACCCTTCGACTGGCTATGAAATATATAAGGACCTTATCTGAGGCCTTAGCGGACCCCGAAAACGATGTTAGTCAGCTGCTTAATTGGAAGCAGCTTAACTATTGCCCCGACGAAAGTAGTAGCAATAGTAGCAATAATTACTGCGAGGTCCCTGCAACATCCGTGGCGGTAAACAATGTTAGTAAATCGAAGTACGCCGGGAAGTGCCTGGCCAGAAGTAAAGACGGTCAACGGGGGAAGAAAGAAACTGATTTGAGCTATCCCACCACACACATGGATTTTGAGTCAGATGTAGGACTTCTCCTAGAATCAGATGGAGAATCTCTGCACTTATCTGAACCATGCCCTAGTCCAGTAAGACAATCCAGCGAGTCCTTCGGAAAAAACCTACCAGGAAATGGTCACTTGGAGCTCAAATTACTCTTCGAGTCTGATAATGATTCTTCAGCTTATTCCGAACCTTCGTGCTTTAGTCCCTTAGGAACTTTTGAAAGTTTGAACCCTTTCCCAGACTTGTTGCAGTATGAGTTGACAACACAACACACCTTCGATCTTTTCTTGACTTGACCCTCACCCACCTAAATGTTAATTTTATGCCATAAGAGATTTAATTAACAATTTATAATAGCTCCATTTCATTCTGAATGTGTCATTTAGAATGTAGTTTTTAATTTAATATCAAATATATTTATTTACACGTTTGTACTTTTTATCATTTGCATTAAACTAAAATAATATATTTGCTATGTTATTCAAGAATAAAAGATTTTAAAGACATTTTACGTTATGTGAACTGAGATATTTTATATTTAAAAAATGCCTAAGGCCAACACAAATATATATTTTTATATACAGGGTGTGCAGCTAACGATAACCTTGCCAATGACTGACTAAAATAAAATTGAACTATGTATCTTGTACGGGATCAAAACCAAATAGCGTATTTATCGAATCATGTGCTATTTTCTGTTTCTGTTTAAAAAATATCAATTTGAAGTGCTACGTATTTTCAAACTTGCGATACTTAAAGTAGAATTACCCTGTGTTCGGGATTTCATTTTTTCTGCAATCAATTGCTCAATTCAGCTTAAGAAAAGTAATACCTGAATTGGACAGTCGACTTCAAAAATTTAATTCTTGAACAACAACTCTGGGTTATTTTATTGAAATCACATTTAAACTGGGATATTTTATTACAGATTCCTGAGAACGAAAAGAAGAAAAGAGGAATATGAAACTCAGATTTCTATATTATAAAGATTATATGATATTTATAAGGGGTAGATTTGCCAAAAATGTTGGCGTATTTTAGAGTAAAGTATGAACTCAATCAAAGGTTCACTTTTTAAAAATATCAACTCTATGCTCAGTTAACTTTACGTGCAGGATCATTTCTAACCCCCTTTTTTCCAAAATTCGCATTTTTCTCCATTTTACTCGTTTTCAGGATAAATATTAACTAATAAAAAAGCGTTTGAATCAAACTCCGGAATTTCAAATTTCATTTTAGGCAATGGACTAATGTAAAATTTTTGGGACCCACCAGGAACATGAAAATTTTTTAAATTATTTTGGTTTTAACAAATTATTTTAAGGGTATTTAAATAAAAAAGATATTTGACTAAAACAACAAAGCTTAAAAAGTGTCGGAGGTATTTAAATCGCTCATTAATATTTTTACATTTGAGGACTATTTTTGTTAACTCATAAGTTTAATTGGTTTGTTGTATATTTTTGATATTAAATTAGATCTAATGTTTTTTTCATCTATGATAATAATTAATAAAAGCAGATAATAGATCCCGGTTTTTACGTACATAAAAGCCAGAGCGTCAAGTCACCCAATTTCATATGTACCCATGTACTAAAAAAAAAATTGGTTGGATACTTTTATGAATTGAATTGAATTATTATCACTGAATTATCATTATTTTGTATAATACAAAGAATTAGTGATTTTAATTAAGCAGAACATTTATTTCTTTACGTCGCGGTCCGAAGAAATACTCTTTTCCAAATTTTGAAGAAGTTGTACACGATCAAAGATAAAAAGAACAATGAACTATAAATTTGATCCGAATGTGTACGTATGTACATTTATTTAAAATACGGTTGAATTTTTTTATGATGGCCAAGCATATTAATTTTAATATTTAAAATTCATTTTATTAAAAACATGATTTTATTTTTATAATAAACTTATGTTTTAGGATATTGTTCGTTGTTTTAAATTTTCGAATTTTGGAATAGTTGTCTTCTTAAAGAATCTTCGGGACTTGCCATTTGAGCTTTGTTTGATTCCCCTATATAATTTCTACATGAAAAGGCTGATAGTTCAGTAATTCAATCAAAACATTGAAAAATATGTGTATTGAAGTGAAATTGAAAAACAAAAAATAATAATAATAATATTACTAAAAAGAATCTCGAAAAAATCACATTCAGCCCAAAAATTTGATTTTATGCAAATTAAGAGACCAACATGATAGTGCCAGGTCATAAACTATGGCATATTTTTATTACATATTTGGAAGAAATAACTATATGTACCTACACAATTTGTAAATTCTTAAAATCAAAAAATTCCAGCTCGTATTACAAAAGATACATGGATTTTAATATTATTTTTAAGATTTGTTAAAAAATTATAGAATTCGAGAAGTAATTTCACAAAGTTTTCAGAAAAACTATAAGTAGTTAAATGAAAATAATGCATTTATTTTCTTTCTTTCTTCAAACAAATATTATAGGGATCAACTTATTTTGGAGTAGTATAAATCTTAGTGTTCTTTTCTAATAGACAAAACAAAAAATAAATAAAACGTTTTGAAAATCGTAATCAAACTCTAATCTGAAACACATAATTGAATAATTTCTTATTGCTTTTTTCAGAAACTAATCGAAACCAATATGAGAGGCATTATGGAAGAAGCATCTCCAGAAAAAGATGCCAATAACAACACCAGCGAATTCGATGAAACTATTCCTCCAAAAAACAGCCCTGAGAGGTACTCGCTCAGGCAGAGGAAAAGAAAAGCAACTTCCATCAGGGAGACTTCTGATTCTTCTGCTGAATTTGAAACAAGTAAAGAAAAATGCAAATCAAAATCCGCTCCACTCAGCAAATACCGGCGAAAGACAGTCAACGCACGTGAACGCATACGAATGCATGAACTGAATTCTGAATTTGAAAATCTGAGACGTTGCTTACCGCAGGCGTTGGTTAACGACGAACAGTGCTTCATCAATGAAAAACTAACAAAAGTCACAACCCTTCGACTGGCTATAAAATATATAAGGACCTTATCTGAGGCCTTAGCGGACCCCGAAAACGATGTTAGTCAGCTGCTTAATTGGAAGCAGCTTAACTATTGCCCCGACGAAAGTAGTAGCAATAGTAGCAATAATTACTGCGAGGTCCCTGCAACATCCGTGGCGATAAACAATGTTAGTAAATCGAAGTACGCCGGGAAGTGCCAGGCCAGAAGTAAAGACGGTCAACGGGGGAAGAATGAAACTGATTTGAGCTATCCCACCACACCCATGGATTTTGAGTCAAACGTAGGACTTCTCCTAGAATCAGGTGGAGAATCTCTGCACTTATCTGAACCATGCCCTAGTCCAGTAAAGCAATCCAGCGAGTCCTTCGGAAAAAACCTACCAGGAAATAGTGACTTGGAGCTCAAATTACTCTTCGGGTATCATAATGATTCTTCAGCTTATTCCGAACCTTCGTGCTTTAGTCCCTTAGGATCTTTTGAAAGTTTGAACCCTTTCCTAGACTTTTTGCAGCATGAGTTGACAACACAACACACCTTCGATCTTTTCATAGAAGTGACCCCCACCCACCTAAATGTTAATTTTATGCCATAAGAGATTTAATTAACAATTTATAATAGCTCCATTTCATTCTGAATGTGTCATTTAGAATGTAGTTTTTAATTTAATATCAAATATATTTATTTACACGTTTGTACTTTTTATCATTTGCATTAAACTAAAATAATATATTTGCTATGTTATTCAGGAATAAAAGACTTTAAAGACATTTTACGTTATGTGAACTGAGATATTTTATATTTAAAAAATGCCTAAGGCCAACACAAATATATATTTTTATATACAGGGTGTGCAGCTAACGATAACCTTGCCAATGACTGACTAAAATAAAATTGAACTATGTATCTTGTACGGGATCAAAACCAAATAGCGTATTTATCGAATCATGTGCTATTTTCTGTTTCTGTTTAAAAAATATCCATTTGAAGTGCTACGTATTTTCAAACTTGCGATACTTAAAGTAGAATTACCCTGTGTTCGGGATTTCATTTTTTCTGCAATCAATTGCTCAATTCAGCTTAAGAAAAGTAATACCTGAATTGGACAGTCGACTTCAAAAATTTAATTCTTGAACAACAACTCTGGGTTATTTTATTGAAATCACATTTAAACTGGGATATTTTATTACAGATTCCTGAGAACGAAAAGAAGAAAAGAGGAATATGAAACTCAGATTTCTATATTATAAAGATTATATGATATTTATAAGGGGTAGATTTGCCAAAAATGTTGGCGTATTTTAGAGTAAAGTATGAACTCAATCAAAGGTTCACTTTTTAAAAATATCAACTCTATGCTCAGTTAACTTTACGTGCAGGATCATTTCGAATCCCCTTTTTTCCAAAATTCGCATTTTTCTCCATTTTACTCGTTTTCAGGATAAATATTAACTAATAAAAAAGCGTTTGAATCAAACTCCGGAATTTCAAATTTCATTTTAGGCAATGGACTAATGTAAAATTTTGGGGACCCACCAGGAACATGAAAATTTTTTAAATTATTTTGGTTTTAACAAATTATTTTAAGAGTATTTAAATAAAAAAGATATTTGACTAAAAAAACAAAGCTTAAAAAGTGTCGGAGGAATTTAAATCGCTCATTAATATTTTTACATTTGAGGACTATTTTTGTTAACTCATAAGTTTAATTGGTTTGTTGTATATTTTTGATATTAAATTAGATCTAATGTTTTTTTCATCTATGATAATAATTAATAAAAGCAGATAATAGATCCCGGTTTTTACGTACATAAAAGCCAGAGCGTCAAGTCACCCAATTTCATATGTACCCATGTACTAAAAAAAAAATTGGTTGGATACTTTTATGAATTGAATTGAATTATTATCACTGAATTATCATTATTTTGTATAATACAAAGAATTAGTGATTTTAATTAAGCAGAACATTTATTTCTTTACGTCGCGGTCCGAAGAAATAATCTTTTCCAAATTTTGAAGAAGTTGTACACGATCAAAGATAAAAAGAACAATGAACTATAAATTTGATCCGAATGTGTACGTATGTACATTTATTTAAAATACGGTTGAATTTTTTTATGATGGCCAAGCATATTAATTTTAATATTTAAAATTCATTTTATTAAAAACATGATTTTATTTTTATAATAAACTTATGTTTTAGGATATTGTTCGTTGTTTTAAATTTTCGAATTTTGGAATAGTTGTCTTCTTAAAGAATCTTCGGGACTTGCCATTTGAGCTTTGTTTGATTCCCCTATATAATTTCTACATGAAAAGGCTGATAGTTCAGTAATTCAATCAAAACATTGAGAAATATGTGTATTGAAGTGAAATTGAAAAACAAAAAATAATAATAATAATATTACTAAAAAGAATCTCGAAAAAATCACATTCAGCCCAAAAATTTGATTTTATGCAAATTAAAAGACCAACATGATAGTGCCAGGTCATAAACTATGGCATATTTTTATTACATATTTGGAAGAAAAAACTATATGTACCTACACAATTTGTAAATTCTTAAAATCAAAAAATTCCAGCTCGTATTACAAAAGATACATGGATTTTAATATTATTTTTAAGATTTAAGTTAAAAAATTATAGAATTCGAGAAGTAATTTCACAAAGTTTTCAGAAAAACTATAAGTAGTTAAATGAAAATAATGCATTTATTTTCTTTCTTTCTTCAAACAAATATTATAGGGATCAACTTATTTTGGAGTAGTATAAATCTTAGTGTTCTTTTCTAATAGACAAAACAAAAAATAAATAAAACGTTTTGAAAATCGTAATAAAACTCTAATCTGAAACACATAATTGAATAATTTCTTATTGTTTTTTTCAGAAACTAATCGAAACCAATATGAGAGGCATTATGGAAGAAGTATCTCCAGAAAAAGATGCCAATAACAACACCAGCGAATTCGATGAAACTATTCCTCAAAAAAACAGCCCTCAGAAGTACTCGCTCAGGCAGAGGAAAAGAAAAGCAACTTCCATCAGGGAGACTTCTGATTCTTCTGCTGAATTTGAAACAAGTAAAGAAAAATGCAAATCAAAATCCGCTCCACTCAGCAAATACCGGCGAAAGACAGTCAACGCACGTGAACGCATACGAATGCATGAACTGAATTCTGAATTTGAAAATCTGAGACGTTGCTTACCGCAGGCGTTGGTTAACGACGAACAGTGCTTCATCAATGAAAAACTAACAAAAGTCACAACCCTTCGACTGGCTATAAAATATATAAGGACCTTATCTGAGGCCTTAGCGGACCGCGAACACGATATTAGAAACCCGCTTAATTTGATTCAGCGTAACTATTGCCCCGACGAAAGTAGTAGCAATAATTACTGCGAGGTCCCTGAAACATCCGTGGCGATAAACAATGTTAGTAAATCGAAGTACGCCGGGAAGTGCCAGGCCAGAAGTAAAGACGGTCAACGGGGGAAGAAAGAAACTGATTTGAGCTATCCCACCACACCCATGGATTTTGAGTCAAACGTAGGACTTCTCTTAGAATCAGGTGGAGAATCTCTGCACTTATCTGAACCATGCCCTAGTCCAGTAAGACAATCCAGCGAGTCCTTCGGAAAAAACCTACCAGGAAATGGTGACTTGGATCTCAAATTACTCTTCGAGTCTCATAATGATTCTTCAGCTTATTCCGAACCTTCGTGCTTTAGTCCCTTAGGATCTTTTGAAAGTTTGAACCCTTTCCTAGACTTTTTGCAGCATGAGTTGACAACACAACACACCTTCGATCTTTTCATAGAAGTGACCCCCACCCACCTAAATGTTAATTTTATGCCATAAGAGATTTAATTAACAATTTATAATAGCTCCATTTCATTCTGAATGTGTCATTTAGAATGCAGTTTTTAATTTAATATCAAATATATTTATTTACACGTTTGTACTTTTTATCATTTGCATTAAACTAAAATAATATATTTGTTATGTTATTCAAGAATAAAAGACTTTAAAGACATTTTACGTTATGTGAACTGAGATATTTTATATTTAAAAAATGCCTAAGGCCAACACAAATATATATTTTTATATACAGGGTGTGCAGCTAACGATAACCTTGCCAATGACTGACTAAAATAAAATTGAACTATGTATCTTGTACGGGATCAAAACCAAATAGCGTATTTATCGAATCATGTGCTATTTTCTGTTTCTGTTTAAAAAATATCAATTTGAAGTGCTACGTATTTTCAAACTTGCGATACTTAAAGTAGAATTACCCTGTGTTCGGGATTTCATTTTTTCTGCAATCAATTGCTCAATTCAGCTTAAGAAAAGTAATACCTGAATTGGACAGTCGACTTCAAAGATGTAATTCTTGAACAACAACTCTGGGTTATTTTATTGAAATCACATTTAAATTGGGATATTTTATTACAGATTCCTGAGAACGAAAAGAAGAAAAGAGGAATATGAAATTCAGATTTCTATATTATAAAGATTATATGATATTTATAAGGGGTAGATTTGCCAAAAATTTTGGCGTATATTAAAGTATGAATTCAATCAAAGGTTCACTTTTTAAAAATATCAACTCTATGCTCAGTTAACTTTACGTGCAGGATCATTTCGAACCCCCTTTTTTCCAAAATTCGCATTTTTCTCCATTTTACTCGTTTTCAGGATAAATATTAACTAATAAAAAAGCGTTTGAATCAAACTCCGGAATTTCAAATTTCATTTTAGGCAATGGACTAATGTAAAATTTTGGGGACCCACCAGGAACATGAAAATTTTTTAAATTATTTTGGTTTTAACAAATTATTTTAAGGGTATTTAAATAAAAAAGATATTTGACTAAAAAAACAAAGCTTAAAAAGTGTCGGAGGTATTTAAATCGCTTATTAATATTTTTACATTTGAGGACTATTTTTGTTAACTCATAAGTTTAATTGGTTTGTTGTATATTTTTGATATTAAATTAGATCTAATGTTTTTTTCATCTATGATAATAATTAATAAAAGCAGATAATAGATCCCGGTTTTTACGTACATAAAAGCCAGAGCGTCAAGTCACCCAATTTCATATGTACCCATGTACTAAAAAAAAAATTGGTTGGATACTTTTATGAATTGAATTGAATTATTATCACTGAATTATCATTATTTTGTATAATACAAAGAATTAGTGATTTTAATTAAGCAGAACATTTATTTCTTTACGCCGAAGAAATACTCTTTTCCAAATTTTGAAGAAGTTGTACACGATCAAAGATAAAAAGAACAATGAACTATAAATTTGATCCGAATGTGTACGTATGTACATTTATTTAAAATACGGTTGAATTTTTTTATGATGGCCAAGCATATTAATTTTAATATTTAAAATTCATTTTATTAAAAACATGATTTTATTTTTATAATAAACTTATGTTTTAGGATATTGTTCGTTGTTTTAAATTTTCGAATTTTGGAATAGTTGTCTTCTTAAAGAATCTTCGGGACTTGCCATTTGAGCTTTGTTTGATTCCCCTATATAATTTCTACATGAAAAGGCTGATAGTTCAGTAATTCAATCAAAACATTGAGAAATATGTGTATTGAAGTGAAATTGAAAAACAAAAAATAATAATAATAATATTACTAAAAAGAATCTCGAAAAAATCACATTCAGCCCAAAAATTTGATTTTATGCAAATTAAAAGACCAACATGATAGTGCCAGGTAATAAACTATGGCATATTTTTATTACATATTTGGAAGAAAAAACTATATGTACCTACACAATTTGTAAATTCTTAAAATCAAAAAATTCCAGCTCGTATTACAAAAGATACATGGATTTTAATATTATTTTTAAGATTTAAGTTAAAAAATTATAGAATTCGTTAAATAATTTCACAAAGTTTTCAGAAAAACTATAAGTAGTTAAATGAAAATAATGCATTTATTTTCTTTCTTTCTTCAAACAAATATTATAGGGATCAACTTATTTTGGAGTAGTATAAATCTTAGTGTTCTTTTCTAATAGACAAAACAAAAAATAAATAAAACGTTTTGAAAATCGTAATAAAACTCTAATCTGAAACACATAATTGAATAATTTCTTATTGTTTTTTTCAGAAACTAATCGAAACCAATATGAGAGGCATTATGGAAGAAGCATCTCCAGAAAAAGATGCCAATAACAACACCAGCGAATTCGATGAAACTATTCCTCAAAAAAACAGCCCTCAGAAGTACTCGCTCAGGCAGAGGAAAAGAAAAGCAACTTCCATCAGGGAGACTTCTGATTCTTCTGCTGAATTTGAAACAAGTAAAGAAAAATGCAAATCAAAATCCGCTCCACTCAGCAAATACCGGCGAAAGGCAGTCAACGCACGTGAACGCATACGAATGCATGAACTGAATTCTGAATTTGAAAATCTGAGACGTTGCTTCCCGCAGGCGTTGGTTAACGACGAACAGTGCTTCATCAATGAAAAACTAACAAAAGTCACAACCCTTCGACTGGCTATAAAATATATAAGGACCTTATCTGAGGCCTTAGCGGACCGCGAACACGATATTAGAAACCCGCTTAATTTGATTCAGCGTAACTATTGCCCCGATGAAAGTAGTAGCAATAATTACTGCGAGGTCCCTGAAACATCCGTGGCGATAAACAATGTTAGTAAATCGAAGTACGCCGGGAAGTGCCAGGCCAGAAGTAAAGACGGTCAACGGGGGAAGAAAGAAACTGATTTGAGCTATCCCACCACACCCATGGATTTTGAGTCAAACGTAGGACTTCTCCTAGAATCAGGTGGAGAATCTCTGCACTTATCTGAACCATGCCCTAGTCCAGTAAGACAATCCAGCGAGTCCTTCGGAAAAAACCTACCAGGAAATGGTGACTTGGAGCTCAAATTACTCTTCGAGTCTCATAATGATTCTTCAGCTTATTCCGAACCTTCGTGCTTTAGTCCCTTAGGAACTTTTGAAAGTTTGAACCCTTTCCCAGACTTGTTGCAGTATGAGTTGACAACACAAGACACCTTCGATCTTATCATAGACTTGACCCCCACCCACCTAAATGTTAATTTTATGCCATAAGAGATTTAATTAACAATTTATAATAGCTCCATTTCATTCTGAATGTGTCATTTAGAATGTAGTTTTTAATTTAATATCAAATATATTTATTTACACGTTTGTACTTTTTATCATTTGCATTAAACTAAAATAATATATTTGCTATGTTATTCAAGAATAAAAGATTTTAAAGACATTTTACGTTATGTGAACTGAGATATTTTATATTTAAAAAATGCCTAAGGCCAACACAAATATATATTTTTATATACAGGGTGTGCAGCTAACGATAACCTTGCCAATGACTGACTAAAATAAAATTGAACTATGTATCTTGTACGGGATCAAAACCAAATAGCGTATTTATCGAATCATGTGCTATTTTCTGTTTCTGTTTAAAAAATATCAATTTGAAGTGCTACGTATTTTCAAACTTGCGATACTTAAAGTAGAATTACCCTGTGTTCGGGATTTCATTTTTTCTGCAATCAATTGCTCAATTCAGCTTAAGAAAAGTAATACCTGAATTGGACAGTCGACTTCAAAGATGTAATTCTTGAACAACAACTCTGGGTTATTTTATTGAAATCACATTTAAATTGGGATATTTTATTACAGATTCCTGAGAATGAAAAGAAGAAAAGAGGAATATGAAATTCAGATTTCTATATTATAAAAATTATATGATATTTATAAGGGGTAGATTTGCCAAAAATTTTGGCGTATATTAAAGTATGAATTCAATCAAAGGTTCACTTTTTAAAAATATCAACTCTATGCTCAGTTTACTTTACGTGCAGGATCATTTCGAACCCCCTTTTTTCCAAAATTCGCATTTTTCTCCATTTTACTCGTTTTCAGGATAAATATTAACTAATAAAAAAGCGTTTGAATCAAACTCCGGAATTTCAAATTTCATTTTAGGCATTGGACTAATGTAAAATTTTGGGGACCCACCAGGAACATGAAAATTTTTTAAATTATTTTGGTTTTAACAAATTATTTTAAGGGTATTTAAATAAAAAAGATATTTGACAAAAAAAACAAAGCTTAAAAAGTGTCGGAGGTATTTAGATCGCTCATTAATATTTTTACATTTGAGGACTATTTTTGTTAACTCATAAGTTTAATTGGTTTGTTGTATATATTTGATATTAAATTAGATCTAATGTTTTTTTCATCTATGATAATTAATAAAAGCAGGTAATAGATCCCGGTTTTTACGTACATAAAAGCCAGAGCGTCAAGTCACCCAATTTCATATGTACCCATGTAATAAGAAAAAAATTGGTTGTCTGTAAAGTCGGTTTACGGACGATAATTTTACGTGATAACGTCATAAGAAAACATTGATGAAAAATTGCATACTTTTATGAATTGAATTGAATTATTATCACTGAATTATCATTATATTGTATAATACAAAGAAGGAGTTAATTGAAAATTACAATTTTTTCGATAAATTAACATTTAGTTGCACTCGTTAATTCAAATATTTTTTTACTTAAATTATACAGATTAATTACAAGTAACAATGTGCTATTAACAATTTATTTACAACTTATATATATACATGTGGGATTTATCCATCGATGCCTAGCCGCATCGATGACCTAAGAACAAACCGTTAGCTACGCAGACAACCAAAGCGCGGCCGAAATGCAATGCATTTCGTGGTACCGCTATGCCGTTATAATTCCTGGAAGGACGAAGCCGTTGTGATTCCTGGAAAAGCGAGGCCGTTGTAATTCGGGGGCTAGTCGAGTCGCTGGGATGCCTGAGTCGTGGCAGAGCTGATATATGAACTGAGCTGATCGGACGTGCGTGCTGGGCCGTGCCGAAGTAACATAAGTACTATGTAATTTTAAATCGAGCCGTGTTATCATAATAAAAGTATTATCCTAATAAAAATGTTATCTTAATAAAAGAACCTACATACATGTGTGAATTAATTACCTTTTTTGCCGCAATTGTTGTTGTAATAAACAATGGAAACCACATTAACTTTTCACTTCACTTCTTTCTTTTTTTTTTTTTTTTTAAATCGGTGGTAGAGCATTTTCTTTTCTAGTTACGCAATTTAAAAAAACCAATCTATCAAAATAGCCTATCACATGAGCTTTGACTAACTAATGTAATTTTACGCCGTAATATGTTACAAACGATTTCTCCTACAAAGAAAATACTTCATAGACATTTTTCTTATTTTCTAATTAGATAAAACCTACTTTGTGACTAATAATATTCCATTATATCGAAGAAGACTAAATTGATGATAGATATTATTAATTTTGTCGCCACATGTGCATACAAATAGAAGCATACACGAAGTTTATAACAGTTATTCTAATTGGAAATAATATTCCACTATAAACCAACAGGAAAAATTACGTGAGATTCTATTCAAAACGCTTAGGCCGATCGTGCCTCTCTATCGCTTGTTCCGCGCTCTCGCTTGCACGCTCGGCTCAGGCGGAACGTGAAAATGAGTCATGCTTTTTCGTGCGTGGAGCCGGCGTTCATCGATTTATAAGACGTTATCACGTCAAAAAAAAAAATAGATAATGGTATTAATTCGTAAACAAAATGTTTGCGTTTATTACTTAACAACTGGAATAACTTTTAACCGCCTTTTCTAGTAAAAGAATTGCGTACTTTAAATTATTCCCGCAATTCAGCAATAAGAGGCGATATTTTCAAAGCAAGAGCCGTTGCTGAATTCAACCGAAAATGTCCCTTGGACACCCCTAGCACAGAAATTGTTTTTTCTATTCCGTAGATTGGTGGACCTGGAGGCAAACTTCAGGAACATATGTTCCTTATCAGCATGCTAGATCTAGCTAAAGTACAAGTAGCCGGAAAGCAAACAAGTTCGCAGTTGGGTTTTAAAGCCGGTAAAGCAGGCAACATGGACAAAATACCCGAAAATCAGAAATATCTCAAGGTGGCGAATGGAGACACCGACGAAGTTAAAACACCTTTTCTTATCGGGGTGGCGGGTGGAACTGCAAGCGGAAAGGTTTGTTTTGTAGTGTGATACCCCCATTTAGGGATTTTGGGATTTACTTTCTTACTAAAATTTTTTCTCTAAAATTAGTCGACAGTATGCAAGCGAATTATGGAGCAATTGGGGCAGGCGGACATGGACCACACTCAGAGACAGGTAAGATTTAGACGATTTAATTAGCTATTAAGAATAACACTTTAGACTAAGGTTTTTGGGGCGGGAATTTCTGAGTCGCACTATGTTGCCTACCAGGCTCCATTGTCTATTTATAGTTATAAATTGTGAATAAATTTACATTAATTAAGTAAAGGGCTTATGTACATTGCAATATCGGTTTAGATACCAATTTCTCTTCTCTCATCCAAATTTAGTTATTTTTTTATTTACTTAACCCTTTGCGGTCCATTGATATTGGATTGCTTGTAGTCAGGTCTCAACAATGGACAGTGGACCGCAAAGGATTAATCCCTCTATATCAAAATATTAAGTATAGGTGGTGGAGAGTCGCTCGAGTTACAAAAACAAAAAAAAACTTTATAGACGATAAGAGTTCTAAATTAAATAAGGTGGCGCCACAAATTCAATAATGCGGGCGAGGGCGACTTAGGTACAATCGACTGCACCTTCATTCTGTATTTTTGGAACATGATTAAGTGGTCGATTTTAAAATTTTATTGAATACCTCAGCACTATAAATAAAATCAGGGCGGGTCACGTGCGATTCAGGTGCTAACTTTTGCTGTAAAGCCCACACTTGACCTGAGAATATGAAAGCCCGAGGGCTATGTTAAGTACAACTTAGTTAGACTTATTGTGTAAAAAGTAGGGATGAGTGCAAAACTTTAAAACAGTATAAAAGCCTGCACCTTCACTGCCCATGCTAAATAATCTTCTACATAAACTAATAACAATATCAAAATCTATTTTTAAGTTCTAGAGTTTTGAAAACCTAGCTAATTTTTCCCCGAATGTTGCCCAGATTTGAGATTTTCAAAGACTCGACTTAGCTGAGTTTACTAAATTGAGTCGTGCTGCTCAAACGTATTGTTTCACATGAATTGAGATAATTCTGAACCAACCTACTTGCTTATTTCTTTTGCACCGGACTGGCAAAGTAAAGAGTTACATTGTTAATGATTACTCCTACCCATTACCAGTAATGAATTTTTTTAAAACTACTTTTTTCATTATTGCAATGGTAATTTTAATCGTAATAGTAATTTTGGTTGAATTGCTTCATTGTAATTAATTACTAGTGAAGCTTTTATTACACAATGCAATTGAAATTGTAAAGAAGAAATTGTAATTGCGTAATGATATTTAAGTTTCAACTACTTTTAGCTTCCGTGAAAGTTGTTACTTATTTTTTTTTTTTATAATTTGGGATTTTCGCTTAATTTTTTTGAAAATTACATTTATTTGGTTTCTCTTTGATTAATTAAAAAAGAATAAGTTTAATTGCATTACATTTATAATGAAAAACATGTCGATTCACTCAATAACTAAAAGAGGAACGAAATATAAATTTATGGAAAACGTACTTTTAAATGTTTCAAGTTTTTTTATCTCTTGACTTGAGCGCTTGACTATTAATCTCCTAAACTTCGTAGGTTTTTGAGGTTTCGAAAAAAGTATGATATTTAGAAATTTTAATATTTAGATTAAAAAGTAACCTGACATATATAGGGGCAGCACATAAATGATATTTGGCACAATTATTTCTCCACTATTATTTTACTTTACCCTAATATAAAATTTAGATAAGGGTGAAGCTACTGTTCTTAAAGCAAATGATAATGTTAAATTTTAGGTGGTCTGCATAAGCCAAGACAGCTTCTACAGAGAACTGACTCCTGCAGAAAAGCAAAAAGCTCAAAAAGGACTCTTCAATTTTGATCATCCTGACGCCTTTGATGAGGTTTTGATGTACGACACCTTGCAACAGATTCTAGAGGGGAAGAAAGTCGAAATTCCTACTTATGATTATCGTACAAATTCTTTGTAAGCAGTTATTTTTATTAACAATTTTATAATAATATAATTTAAAAACATTCGAACAATCTCAGGGATTTCGAGAACAAGCTCACAATTTATCCAGCAGATGTTGTACTTTTTGAAGGCATCCTTGTATTTTATTTTCCTGCTATAAGGGAACTCTTTCATATGAAATTATTTGTCGATACCGATTCAGATACTAGATTGGCTAGAAGGGGTATTGATTCAATATTTTTTTTTAATAAACATTTATTTTTTTAAAAACTTTTCATGTAGTTCCCAGGGACATTAAAGAGAGAGGTCGTGATCTTGATCAGGTTCTAACACAGTACATGACCTTTGTAAAACCAGCTTTTGAGGAATTTTGCTCTCCGGTAAGAATTAATTATTTATCGCTTTTAATGTCAGTTTCATGAATTGTATGTTTCATCTCATTATATTTCATATTCCCATTTCGTTAATTGTTTTAGACTAAAAAATTTGCGGACGTTATTATTCCCAGGGGAGCTGACAACACAGGTACGTGCACAGTCTCTTGATTCTTGCGTAATTCCAATTAGAGCTTTTAATTTAATTAATTTTGATTTTTATAACATTCCCCCAGGGGTAAATAAAGTCATTAGTTTATGTTTGTTATATCTCACTTAACTTACATTTAGTATCAACTATTTGTGTGGTGATAATTGGGACTATTTAAGTTGTATTTTTATTTTTAAGTAAGACGTGTGCAGACGTTGCTAGTTTATTATTTTTACAGTTGCAATTGATCTTATTGTCCACCACATCGGAGAAATTCTTAGGCCTGGTGGATGCACCGCTAATGCTGCACCTATATTATCACTAAAACGACGGGATCGCGAACACTAGCCTTTAATTAGTTTTTTACCAGTGCAGCTTAATGCCAACTACTGATTTATGATTTCGAGATATTTTTTAATTTTTTTTTTATTTTTGAGAAACACCACGCTAGTTTGGAAATCTGCTGATCGTTGAACAAGGGTAATGGTATGACAGAGTCAATAGATTTATCTTAACGTATTCAAAATAGTAGAAATACAAGTTGCGAATTAAAAACACGGGGTCGAAAAGGAAATTCTAGGGTCTATGGCATACAATATTAAGTTATTTTACTTTGAGTTAAACTGATAACTTGTTTGCGTTGTTTGCAGATATGTAACAATTTTTATAGGATTTCTGTTAAATGTTGAAAATTTATGTCTCGATAAACACAGGCACACAAAAAAAAAAAAAGTGATTGGTACCAGAAACTAGTCAATTGTTCGTGTATTTTTCGCATTTTTAAGCAGTTTTTGGCGATTTCAAAAAAAATGATGTTGTAAAAGTTTTTTTTTTACCTCGGATTCGGATTCAGCACGTCGAAAACCATAAGAAATGATGGGTCTAGTTTCTGGTACCAATCACTTTTTTTTTTTGTGTGCTTGTGTAATTAACTGATGATTATTGCAGTATTCCTGTTCTGTTCCATTTTTATAGAGTTTTATCTTGCGGAATAAAATCTCATGCATATTATATTTTAAAGTATTTTACATAATTTGATTTTAAGTAGGTACATTCATTTTAATTTTCCTTCATACAGTAGGTACAATATTCTTTAAAAGAAAAAATGTATTTTTCCATATGCATTGACTGTAATTGTTTTGAGTGGATGTAGTATAACAATTGGGTATAAGTATTTATCGTGCTACCAAGTGAATAGATTTTAAGTAAATATTTAATGTCATTTCGTAACCAATTAACATTAAAAACATATTTATTATTTTAGTAGTTTTAAATGAGTAATGCCCTAACACAGTAAGAAAAAAGGTGCACTTTAGATCAACTTTAGTATCACCCTGAACTGTAGCATTTGTTGTTTTCTTTTTCAACATAACGACGGTAGAAGATTCATCAAGGAAGAAGTCAACTGTATGTTTTTTTAAAATTGGAAACATATTTTTAGAATTAGTTCTCAGAATGTGTTTCATATTCTTTATTAATAAAATCAAAAATACTCATTCAGCCATTGGAGTAATTAGAAATGTAGGTAGTGTAGTTTCAGTGAAATTGAATAGGATTTTAATAATTGACACTTACCTCTTAAGCTACAATCGTATTTTTATTTTAATTAATGGAAAAACAGGGTTACACCAGGTTACTTATTCAACTGCTACTTAATAAAATCTGAATCTCCTTATTGTTTTTTATAAACATATTTAAAAAGTTTGAAGTCCATTCTCGAATTGAACTTTAATTACGAATTTTGTACCGAGCGCTTCTCATGCAACACACAGGTCAACATCTGATATTTATTTATTTTTTTATTCTAAATGGGAGCAAGTGTTTGATAATCGAATTCTAAATTCCAAGAATTTATCCCGTTTACGTTGAAATAATATATAAAGAAATTCTAGAATATATAATAGACAGTTTCAAATTATTATCAATATATTTTGTTAAGTTAAAAATTGACTATTGAATTGAATAATTTCGTTTTTGGGTCCATAATATAAAACTTCCGTTTAAATCACTTGCTTTTCCTAAAATTCATGTTGACCTGTATAATATATTTTTAAAAAATTCAAGCAGTTAAGCTTATTTTAGGTTTATAATGGAAAATAATAACTGATATTTTCGTATTAAAAAAAAAAACTGATTTACACATCCGTCCGCTATAGCTTACATCAACAGAAATATTGAGAAAACAAAACGCACAAAGAAATAAAATAATTTTTGACTTAAAGCCCATCTTTTAAGTATATGCTCATTTAATGTAGAATTTTTAATTTTATTTTATTGATTTGACTGGATCACAATTATGGCCTTCGGCACCAATGATAAATATAGACGAATTTTCTAGAAAAAAAAAAAAAACGCACAATGCCCCTTGTACTGTACAGATATAATTTCATGTGAACGCCTAACCATTTTATTTAAAATTAGAAGCTTTCATTAAAGTGTTTTTGTTATTTATTAATTGGCTGAACAACTGCAAAATTTTCCCATTTCTTGTCTATAAAACAGACAAAAATAGTTCCCGTTCCAAAATATGTTTTCTTTCTTTTTCTACTTGTAGTTGCCATCGATTTAATCGTACAACACATTCGTGATTTTTTAAATAATCGATCAAGGCCAGATTCCGCTGAGGCATGTGGTAGTTATTTATCAGTGGCCCAAGGTAAGACAAGATGCAGTTCAAAATCTTTTCTTCGACCTCACTAACTACGGAATGAATTTTGTAAAGTAACTCATTTTATGCTCTTTTAACGTTTTACAATCTCTAAAGAGGATTTAGCTTGAAAAGCATTGGACTTTTATTTAAGAAGAAACATTTTTTTTAAATATTGTTTTTTTTTTATAGCGCTTTTCCTGAGTTTTTAATGTTATCTGTGATTTGTGAATTTGAAATGTGATATTTGACGAAGAACACATCGACGCACTTTTAGCTTCTTCGCCATTGGAGATTACGAAAGCCTTCCAAGATGCTTAAAAAAATGTTAGGAAACGAGTTGAAGAATGCTTTATTTAAGCGTAAAAATACACATGACAAAAAACTAATTTATCTTCTAAATTTTATTAACAATATTTTTTTTTTCTGTATGCGGATTACTACGCAAAGCGAAGGACGTTTTAAGTTGTGTAATCACATTTTTTTTAACAATGTTTTTACGATGATTTCACCTACTAGGAGGCTTCATTCATCGAATTAATAATAGTTGACATTAGGTACATTACTAGAACATCAATTGGACCATTTAAAACTGTTCAAACTCGTTAATTGAGAAACTTAATAAATACTGACAAGATGCATGTTGAGTTTGGCGTGCTGTGCCTACCTACAAAGATAACGATTTCTAAATTTGCGTATTCTCTTTCTTTGAATGTTTTTTTTGAAATATGATTAAAAAAAACAACAGGGGAAGCCAATACAACACTTGCAGCCATCAGACGCTTTTCGACACTAAGCAAAGAAGTTACCACAAATGGAAATATATTTTTCGATAGGAATAAAATTCTTACAAATCCGCACTGAAAAGGGTTATTTTCTTTTTAACAATTGTTATTTACGATTGATTACATAATTTTCGATGTTAAAAAATATATTAAGCAAATTTGATGTTTTGTTATTATCAGTCTTTAATAAAGAAAAAAATATAGCCTGAAAATTTTACTTTTTATTATTCTATTCCTATCCTATCAGATTCTCACCTTTTAAATATTTTACTTCCACTAAAGTTTCACTTCAAGCCATCTGTGAAAACTTAAAAATGGGGTATAAAAAAAGTTTATGTACACCTCTCTATAAAAATACAACTAATGTAATATAACTAATTAAGTTTTTTCGTGTTAGTTTCAAATGTAGAAAATAGTACTTAAAAAATAAACCACTTTCTTATGCATGCAAATTATGCAGAAAGAAACAAACAAATTAGCAAACAAAAATCGTCAATTATTGTTGTACGGTCAAATAACTTTATCTTAGGAGTGCTAAATAAATTCGTTTTGAAAACTTTTTCGAATTATGTAAATAATTTTAACTTTTCAATTAATAAAATTTGAAGCCACTATCTTGAAATCTGCCATATTGTCCATATTTCAGGTAAATATGAATTTCTCCAGTGTCTTCAAGAATATGTTTGCAAATTTCGATCGTAATCGGAACAGCGTAGAAGTAAGCAGACAGACAGACAAGACAAGATTTTTAAAAAATAGCCTAAATCATGTCCAAGAAAATCTTCTACCTGCCAGTGGAAGTCCCACTGAAATCGGTTTAGTCGTAGTCGAGATTAACACTGACAAACAGACAGAATAATTTTAAAAGCAATTGTATGGTTTTTTATATCATGCATGTATAAAAATATATTGAAAATAAACTCCTCTGCATCCATCAATTTAATAAGAAGCGCAATAATTAAAATCAGAACTGATGCCTGTATTTGAAGCCCAATGTCTACATAAACCCTAAATATTTTGACCTTCGACTGTAAAGTATCAATAGTAATTTTAATTACTACGTTTCGTATTACAATTAGTGAATAGAAAATAAAATTATAGAGAAACGATCCCTTTTAAGCTGTGAAATTTAATGTAATTCCTGAAAAATCCTTACTATCTTAATTTTCATCATAAACAATTTTATTTTAGCAAGTTGTATTTTATGTAATAAATAATAAATGAAAACAAACCTTTTTCTTTCCATATATGCAATGACGAGAGGTGTACATAAACTTAATTATTTTGATCCTCTTTATTTTCTACACATGCAAATTAGAAACGACGGATTTATTTTTTTTTTATATAGGTTTACTAGTTTATTTATAGTTTTCTTCTTGTTTCTACTGTGATAGAGGCTAATGTTTAAAACTTAACTGAAAGAAATGAGGGCCATTTCAACCGATAACAAATGCACAGCGAGTTTTAAAACTGTCCAAACCTCTGGGATGAGCACTGTGACACGAATCTACTATTAAAGCTCTCACTATAACATTCCTTACTTTTTACTCACTTAACGACAATAATAATGAAAAACAGTAAAAAATTTGTATAACAAGTAGAAAACAGTCAATTCAGATACTCGGTAGAAAACACATTAATGTAAGAGTTGTTCACCTTTTTAGAAAAGACCATACACGATATTTGTTTTCGAATTTACACATGTCAATATAAACTTAAATTTAAATCTATTCCTTGTATAAATTCTTACGCTCGGTTAAATTTTAGATAATCTGCTTTGGCTTGTGTTCGCGTTGTTCGCTGTTTCTAGAATCAATTTCTGAATTCTAGAACGAAACTTAGAACTCAGGATTTCCAGGCTTTCAACTTCTTGATGGACATCTTCTTGAGGCGGGAGACAGTCGAGAGGAGATCATTTCGGTCCTCTTCATCCGTAAGGGTCTCGCCCTCCGAGTGGACCTCCCTCTGCTTCTGTCGAGGGCTGCATGTGGGTGTCTCTTTTTCGGAATTGCCTTTGGCACGAAATATGCCCCGCCCCATTTGCATTCCCACATCCTCAGATCTTGACTTTGTTCTTGAAGTTGTAGGGTCACTGAGGGCGATTTGAATTGGAGGCTTGGATGAGCTCGGGAGCATTGCAGCTCGACTTATACTAAATCCGCGGCTTATCTTATCTATAGCCAAGCGGTGTCGGCGCATCGATGGCGTTACGCTGGATCGATCCTGCAAAATAAATCGCCCTATAGTTTTCCAATTAGCCTGTGTCAGGTACACGTTTTCATCGTCTGCAAGAGGCCTTTGTTGGGTGTTAGCCGCTACGTTGCTACTGCTCCCGAATTCAAGCTCTTCAACAAGAATAAAATTGGTGGGATCCTCCATTCGTCTGGCTTTAATTAAAGATTGAGCGAGGACATCTTGAGCAGTTGAACTTATTGGAACTTTAAGAATCGCGTATGGAATATCTGGGCTAACATTGTATATGCAAACAAGAAAACTGTCGGTATCTTCGAGAGAAGATGGTCCATCGTCATTCATTCCAATGCAAATTGATCGTCTTTCGGAGACACTCCGAATCGACGTAAGCCACGCCCTACTGCTGGGATCGTCTCCGATTCTTTTTAAAATGAATTTTCCTTCACCTCTCCATAGGGCCTGTGCTTGTAGAGGTTTTTCACTTGGATCTAGTACCCTTTGCGTAGCTGGAAGGTCACGATCTCTTTTCTCCCACCCCCGCCTCACTTCTTCAACTAAAATGTAATCGCCTACACTTTGAGCCCCCTTACCAGCCTTCTGCAGAGCCTGAGAAACGACCTCTTGGGTGGTGCTTTCTTGAGTTATTTTAAGAATTGTATAGGGCTCTTCAGATATCACTCCGAATACCATTAGGAAAAACATTCTTCTTTTGAACGGAATTGTTTGCCCGAGTGAGACCTCTTTGCAAGTGTAGTCCGATGCTCCGAATTTAGACGGAAATGTATCCTCCCTTCGACCGATTAATATTTCATCTTCCTCCTCACAAGATCGCTCTAAACTCTCCTCTTCCACCCTTGAGTAAACAAACAATGAGGCCATACTTAAGGGCTGATTTAAAGGCGTTCTGAGACGTACGTGCCTGTAGCCAGGCCTTAGGCACTTGAGGGGTATGACCCGCTGAGACACCATATGATTAGAATCTGAGTCGTACACTGTAAACCGTAGAAATGCCAAATCATGAAACATAACTTTGAAGAAAAATGTATCATTCCAGATTGGATTTAGTCCGTTCTTTTTTATAATCTTTGTCTTTTTTTTAGCACAATCCACTGGGATGCCCATCATCTCAACCTCAACATAGGTGCTACATAGCAAATTATTTTGGCATATGTACTGACCAGAAACAACATTAATTACAATTTGAGATGAATGTAATCCATCAAATTCCTTCTCAAGAGGGTTAAACCTTCGGTACATTAAGTGGGTTGGATTCCACAAAACTTCAGGTTTACAAACAAACCCACAAGTTCCATTTTCTTCGAACATAGCCGTGTTTATGTGCATAGGCGGGTCATCTGTTTGATAGTTCAGTGCCACCATTTGAATTCCAAAAGCCCAAAAAAATACCGGATTAAAATTTGAAGAATCTATTCTTAGCCCCGCCGGATATGTTCGCATCAACTGGGTTTGAGTGTGGGCGATAAGGGCTAAGGGATGTTTTCGGCACAGTTTTTTAGCGCTAGCCTCATTTATAGACGAACACTGGTAACAGGGGTGGTTTACATTCGGATGAAGAAGTTTCCTTTGCGAACTTAGCTGCCCTTCAGGCTCAGAACATGCCGAAGTCGAATCTAAGGAATTCGTCGGGCCTCCGCTCGATGGACAGGAGCTGCTTTTTAATATGCTTCCAACAGTAACAATGCTACCACTTGAACTTGCCGTACTTGGGGGTTGATGTATTCTTACCGAACTATGGGGGCTTAGAGGGTTCAGGCCGCGAAATTTAATCGCTTGGATATAAATCACAATATCAGAAAGTTCCCTCGAAATTTGACTGCTTCTCTTCTTCGGCTTATCGTCGGCTAGGTCCAGTTTTTTCGAAGGTGTTGTGCTCGAGTAGGACGAGAGACTGTACCTAGTTTGTTTTTCGTCTATTGATCCAAAGATGGAATGGAAAGCCTTTTCTGGAATGTAAGAGCGTTATAAAGATGATTTATAGATGGAACAGACCATGATACCATCGATATTGTCGTAGTCATCGTCATCTTCGTACTCGTCGTCGCTGAATTCTTCTGTTACAGATCCACTGCTGGCGTTCGATATGATTGAGCTTGTTCTACCTGGTTGAACTGTGGATTGCCTTTGCGGAGTCCCTCTGAAGATTTAAAAGAGATTTAGTACTATATTAGCTGCTAAATATTTAAAAGTGAAAATTAACAAGAAAAACTATAAATGTACATTAGTCCAGTGAGAGAAATATTCACCTTAAAATGAAAATTATAGGAATTCCTTGTTTTTTACTCGACTAATTAAATTCTTGTTTAAAAATATTCGGTTATAGACATTTTTAGGGTTTCGCATCTCGAAATGAAAAAAACGAAACCACTATAGAGTCATTTTGTTGTTTGTCAGGAATGGCTAGATGTATTAAATTGAAATTAATATGAAATACTAAAATCTACAGTCTCATAGTCCTGTAAAAAATTCAGCTTTCTAACTCAAAGCAATAAAAATATGCGGCCTTTCAAAGCGTAATTTGATTATTAAAAGACTGACTCACTAATTATCAATGAGATCAATACCTACATACATATAGATAGGGTAGTTCCTGTTAAACCTAAAATTTTGAAATCTGGCACGAAGAAAGCTCTCATAAGTAAAGTTTTTTTTAGATATAACAGTTGGTAAACATTACAGAAAAAATAAGTTGGCACGCGAGAAAGATTTTATTTCCATAACAATTTATTAAATTTACAAATTTTAATTAATGTCTTTCCCTGAAAACGTTCGTTACTTTAGGTTCTTTTTTGTTTATTAATTATATGTAGAATGAAGGCAATTTTGCGAAAAAATGAATGTTTGCTAAACAAAAAATGCCAGAGTTATTTATAGAAGGCACATATGTTTTCGAATTAAATTATTTTTTTGATGTTATTTGACCTTTTCAATATGTGTCATATTTCATAACAATAACAAAGAAGTTAATTAAAATAAAATGAATATGAAAGGCACAATTATTAAAAATTGAAACGAATGAAAATGTGTAATTCAAAAAGTAATTAAACTTACTTCGCATAGGTGCTGGATATTGATGCAGGGATATCGGAAATTAATTTCTTGTTTTTAATAAGTATTTTATGCTTCAGTTGAGCTGGTGACGGCAGCATTGGCTCATCGGAGTAGTCACCGTCGAAAATAAATTTCGTGATGAGTTTCTCGCCGAACACCGATTGAAATATTTGTGCCATTCGCGCCTGCTGTTGCAAGGAACAGTGATTTTCAATAGACAAGATGACGGGATAGGGCGAAGCCACAAACGCCGACTTATTGATAGCTTCGACAACAGACCTAAAGGAAATTTTCGTTGTGAAGGTATGACCGTGATAAATTACAGGTGTCCCGTCATCGCCGTCCCAGCAGTCCAGCTCAACGCAGCGACAGCCAGTAAGAAGAACCTGTGGTACACAATACAATTTTAATAACTATCGCTATCGAATTGTTTTACAAGGGCGCTTGCACACTAAGTAAAACTTCTCAGGAGGAAGAAAAGAATCACAGGACAATATCACGAAATTTTTCTAGTTTTATATACATACATATATGCTTTAAGAAGACAGTAATAATAAAACATTTATAGCTTCGCACACAATATACGCCTAGTAATAGATAACTTTTAAACATGAATTACTCCGGTGTTTATAATTTTCAGTAAGTTTGTCGCCAATTTTGTAAAACTCATTACTATGTATTTGTGTTCACAATAGTCAAGGGAAATGAATTTATATTTTTAGGAAAATCTTAGGGTAGCCATATCGGTCCATTGTTGTTCGTTTTATTAATCAATTATATCGCAAATGTTATTCAACATTTCGAGCTTCTTTATTTGTGCTGATGATATAAAAATATTTAGGGAACTTCTGATGATTATTCTTTATTGCAGGAAAATCTAACCGTAAAATTTATTTTAAAATATTTAAAAAGGCTCTGTCCTGTCTTTTTTTCCCGTAAGTCTCATAATTTTAATTATAATATCTACTTATCTGTCCCAATTTTACCCTATTCTGACCTGGGAGTTATTACTTGACAGCAGACCTGATTTCAAGCTTCATATTGACTCTATTGTTACTAAAATTAATTATATTCTTAGTTTTATTAGACATTGCTCCAAAGAAATTTTAGATTCTTTTGTTTTGAAATCTTTGTATATAGGACAAAAATCGGCTTGAATTGTGAAACATTTAAATTATAAAATCTGTAGTCATTGGAGTATCGTTGCGAAATTTTTAAAGCTGTTTTTATGCATCAATTACTATGGTGTCCTGAAATATTGTCACTAGTCTTATAATACCCGAAACTCGTATTTTTTATATAACCAATTATGAGTTTTCTCTTGTGTGGAGACCGATTCTATACAGAAATATATATTCTCTTTTTAGATTATAATATCTTCCGAACAAAACGCGTGTTTTGCGTATTTTTTGGGATTATCAATCGTTCAAAATGATGTGATATGCGCCCTTTAGAAAATAAACGATTCGGTTGGATACTTGTGGTTGGAAGACTCACCTGACTATAGAGTTCTACGGAACTTTCGCCCTTCAGCTGGTGACCTGTGAGGTAAGTGTTGTGCGACGAGGCTATGTAGTACTGAGAAAGTGGACGGTCCATGTTAGCTGATGATTGAATAACGCGCTCATTTACGAAGGCATAATTATCCTTGTCCATCATGTACCTAGCGAAACCCTCAAAACTCAAGCAATTCTCAACGCGAAGTGTTTGATCAGGCTCATGTCTCATGATGATATCTTTAACTTCGTCCTCGGTTTTGATTTCCATTTGCCTGGCTTCTAAAAATTTTTTGAGTGTAGAAACCGTGATCACCTGATTGCTGGCTGTATTAATTCCAGCACAATTATTTAATATGCTTGAAGCAGCAATGGCATCAAAGATTTTCTTTTGTGCACTTTTCGCCTCCGTCAGTTCTAAGTCCAAGGAGCTATTTCGCGTTAAGAGACCTGCAAATTGAGGAACTCGCTTGACTACAAGACTATCTGTGGGTTTCTGTGGTAAGTTTCTTTCCAGGACCCCCTCGTTACCTATTTTACGTTGACCCGTCACTGCACACAGCTCTGGGGCACTTTTACTCTTCTCTGAATATAAACGCGTTTTACTTTTCCTTGTTACTGAGAGCTGATCGAAAAGATCTCGCAGGTCCTTACGTGCAAGTAAACTAAAAAAAGATAGCAGATTTATTAACCCATTCTAAAAGCAATGTTTGTCGTGTTAATTAATTTCAAATTAAGGGGGCTTCTAATGAGTGTCGATTTTCAGACGAATTTAAACATCAATGATTTTGAGTAGAATCGGATAATGAAAGGTTTTCGTTTTTACTTTCGAAAATTTGTACTATGCTTGCTATAACCAATTTATATCTGAAGGAATTAAAAATATCTTGGTTATGGAATTAACTTTACATCGACACTTATAAATAGACAATTAAACGGTACGATGACATCCAATAAATACCTTAAATATTTTTAACTTACCTAAACGATCTGAAAAGCGCTATAAAATCCAAAAAATCGAGCTGTGTTTCATAAGTAATCGACCCAGCCCGAAGGTTTCTACTTGCAGGACTAACTAACTGATCAGAGGATTCAGTTCTTTCTTTTCGTCTATCGAGTTTCGCCCTGTTTTCCTTAGCTAAATTAGAAATATCCGAGCTGGCTGAATATGTCGCAGAAACGCCATAGTTGCTATTACTACTGCTACTAGTGTTAATATTACTTGTCGTTTGGCTAAGCAAATTTACCACAGATCTTTTCTTTTTAAATTTGACTGACTGTTCACGCCACAGTGTTTCAGTGTTTTCAACATGTTGAGGTGTTTGTGAAGCAGCTCCTGTTAGACCCCAGTCACGACCTCCAAACATTCGAATTGCATCTGCAGCTAAGGGCTCACAACAGATGCCATCTTCGTAAAATAGCTGAATATATTGCTCTTTTAGCCATGTCATTGAACGGTCGGCTAATCTTTGTTGCTGCTTTATTCCACGAATCATCCAATTTAATCCAACGAACCATAATCTGTTGAAATTAAAAAGCAATTTCGGTCAATGTAACTTTAAAATTTTAGCGAAAAGCTTCAAGCTTTACACAAAAAACTAGCAGAAGCAGAACTACTAACAAAAATCGTACAGGCGTTTTTATTGGTACACTATTTTCTATGAGAATATTTCTTTAGTATTATTTGAAAATTTATACACCTCTTTAAAGCGACTCATAAGGAGAAATATATTGTAAGAGGTCGAAAAATGTAATTCAAACACTTTCAACATTCAAATTCCTCCTTAAGGTTTAACCCATCAACAGTCGAATTTGAAAACTCAAAGATCCCGAAACACTAATGCGTGCTTGTCTGCCTAAAAATTTCCTGATAAAAAGACACCGTTTTTTAGGATATTGGTTTTCAGAGTTTTGGTTTTTTAAAACATTGCCGTAAAAGATTTTTGTGTTTAGCATATCGATTTTGGAACTAAAATGTTACTAAATTACCACTTATTACGTACCTGCAAAGCATCGGTGGGCAGAGTAAGCAAAGAATGCGATTATCGCTTAGGGAGTTGCCATATAAAATAGAAACGCAACACTCAACATGTGTTAGACCGAATCTTTTTCCAGCTGTTAATAGTTCCGTATTATATTCATGATTTCGCGAGCCCATCGTAATTTCTTTTACCGCCGTTAAATCAAGGACACCCTCATCAATTATGAGATTAATTAATTCAGAATCAGGTCTTTCATTAATTTGTGGCCGTGACATCAGTCTATTTGCAACGAGCTCTTCAGGATTGATAGATACATTAAATTCCTGTTGAGTTTTTAACCGCCTCCACGCTGGACGATGCCAGCTTACAGTTGAACATGATCGTTCCAAACGAAAAAATTTATAACATGAACGATCCGAAGGAGTCTCTGGTTCCCATAGTACAACAGTTGTACCATGGTGCATAATCTGTAAGATATGTTGGTCTACCTTGTGACGGGGTGATGATATCGGTATCATTCCGACACCATGATCATTATAGAGTGGCTGCACTGGATTGTAATTACCAATTTCTACTTCGTAATCCTCCTCTTGCTCATCTTGAGATAAGTGATAAGTCGCACTCGGCGTTAACAGACGTGGACTGAATGCGGCTGTTCGAAGGAAGTCTAGCAAACTAGTTGATGTTTCCTTACTTAAGGCATGATGATGTTGATGACATTGATCTATATGATCCATCACAGCTTGTATTCGATAGATCTGATCTTGATTGATCAGACCCAATGATCCCATTTTTGTAAAATAATGATCTTCACCATTATAATCGGATATGTACTGAAATTTTTTAATCCTATATTTTATACGAAAATATTTCTAGAAAGAGTATCCTACCAATTGTCTACTATTCCACTTAGTCGAACTCGGAGTGAAGGTTTGAACTTCTCTTCTATAATCGTAAGACTTCAAATTCGTTTGAATACCTCGGCTAACTGATTCGACATTACTGGTTTTACTGCATACAACTGGTTCAACATCGAATGAAGTTGCATCAATCAATGTGTTTGGTGAGTGCTGTCTGGGAAGATTTCCCATATTTCCTCCACTTCCAGGTACAGGTACAGATTGAGAAAGCAGATCCTTTAGTTCCTTCAAAAATATTTTATGACATGGTATAACGCGGCACTCTGGAATTGCCAATCCTCGTGCTAAAGCTTTTTCATACTCCACTGATTCTAAAGCGGCTGACAAATAGTCTAAGGCTGGTATTTTACCCTTTTCGGCGAATGTTGTTATAAGTGGTTTCAAAGTTGGCGATCTAAAAATTTGAGAAAATCAAAAAATCATATAATATTACCAATTATAAAATTACTAAATAAACAACATTGATTGATTACAAATATTTCTTCACTTAAGCCTAATGATGTGCGATTACGAATAATCTTCTCGATAGTTTAATGGTTAAAATTTTATAAGATAACATCCTGAATTTTTTTAATTTTTAGGGATTAGAACACCAAATTTCTCTATTTATTATTATTAATATTTTATATTTATATATCACTTTTTATTCATCTGAAAATGTATAAGCCTCAAACTTCTTTTTCAATATGTATGAACAATTTTTCTAAAACTTATTCCAAAAATCATAAATCAAATGAAGTTAAAAAAAACTTTGTTGATTTCAAAGTAAGTTAATGGTCATCAAAAAGCATTGGTACAATATTTCCCTCGCAATCATGACGATTATTAAAAGCTTTCGTCTATAAATTTCAAACGAATATAATTATATGAATGTAAAAGTCATAAAGCGATCCGTTTGAGTGGGAATGAAGTCAACTGAAAATTCCATTTTTCTTTATGCTTCCTTACTGCTTTTTATATTTTATTATAGCTTAGAACATCAAGTAAAAATTACGTATTTTAAAATCAATGCCACTGTAATGCCATGTGGAATAATATTGTACCTTAAGGCAATAAACTGTTCCGCTGTATGATTATGATGACATAAGACATTATTACGCTAGATATGAATTTACTATCATCTCATTTAATAGCAAATGAGGTTTGCAAAAATGCACCACTTTAGTAGTTTTGCTTCCGTAAAATAGTTTATAATTTTATAGCTAGCGGGCATTACATTTAAATAAATAATAAAAATGCATTTTATCGAGTGACATAAAATTGTGCAATCTACGACAAAAGGTTCAACTTTTACGACTTTGTGAGGTCATAATTTAGTGGCGAGTCATAGTGTTCTTTAAACTTCTTTATGATAGACGATAAATATGCGTACGTGAATAAATTTAAATCTGTATGTATTGGAAACTTTTATACTTCAACTTTTATATACATAAATGTTCCTTTCATGCCATTAAAAATTAAATGAAAAAATGATTCTTTAAATTTGAACCGAACAAAAACATTGATTAAATATAAACCTTTAAGCTTACAACTTTATCGATAAATTATATCTTTTGCAGTTTATCCCCGCCCAGTGTACTTATAATTTGCATCTTTTGGCTTGGTGGGTTTCATTTTCTATTATAATTTTTAGGATTTCGTAATTTTTATAATTTCCTCAAATTCGTCCATCTGTAAGTTACAGCTTCATAATTTAGATTTTAATTAAAATTTAAAATTTTTTATTATAAGTCGATCATATAAAAGTTAAGAAGTTGCTCTAAAGAAATCTCAATTTGCGTATCTCATCATGCACTTAAACTGCTTTTATTAGTTTTAATCATAAGGACGCGTAGAGACGCTCTTTCCATTCCACATTTGCATACGGCTTGCAATTGATAATGATAAGAACAAAACCTAACTTTTCCAGAAAATCGGATCAACACAGCAATAAATTTACTTAAAACACAAATTAGGGTAAGCAATAGTATTTTAAATTGCAAAAAATGACTAGAATTGTTTATAAATATGTATATACATACATAGATTAACATGCCCTAATCAAAATAAATCCATATTATGTAAATGTTCACATTATTATTATTTCCATTTGCTGTTTAACCAAAAAATTATTTAAGTGGAATAGTGAGGTTCATAAATGTTCCTAAAAAACGATATTATCTTATTTTTGAATATCTTACCAGAAATTATTTTGATTTTATTTGAAGGCATACTTTTCGAACTTATTGATCAGTTCCAATAATAAAATTATCGAGAGGGTCCCTTCGTAATCACGCATCGCTACTTAAATGTAAATTCTCCTGGATCTTATTAATTTTATTTTATATATATTTTGTACATAATTTTCACGTTGGCCCAGAGCAGGAAATCGTTGATTAATGAGGAGTGAGGCAAGTAGTTTCCGCCGGCCTACAACATCAATTTCCGCTGGAGGCCGAAAGAAACCCCTCGCTCACAAGTGTCCCCATATTATATTTCGGCTGCCACTTAAACACAATATCTTCATAGCGAGTTCAAAGCATCCTATCAGTTAATTCCTTTGAATTTAGGTAAAATTACAAAATCGGTGATTTTCCTTCTTTACAAAATATAATTTTCAAAGGGTAGAAAAAAAAATGTTATAGAGAATATTTGAGAAAGGTTTTACCAGAGCCCGGTAATCTTATTCTCGCTTTTTAAGAGCCATTGTTAGAACTATTCAGTGCACAAAGAAATCAGATACTTTTAAGTGTACCTATCAAATCCTATATATACATAAATTAAGAAATATCAAACAGAATCTTCAAAGCTCTCCACCTGAGCCGTCTTCGGTCTCCTGATGGTATCAATGGCAGAGTTGCTATAGAAAACTGGTGCCATTGAATGGAAGGAGATAAAAAGGGTACAGAAGGGGAGAGGGTAAGTATCCTTAAATAATCCCAATCGAGAAGGGAATCAAAAGAAAAAGGGTCAAGCTTATAAACAATTTCCTCGACGGACATTCTCCTTAAAACATATAGCGTTTGGTTGTGACAAGGACTTATTGGTTCCTTTGAATCTTGGCGAGTAAAATATAATTTCGTTTACTTACTTCAGTCCCGTTGTGATTTCCATAGCACCATTAAAATTTCCAATATTCCAACAAGTAATTGCGGCACGAAGAAGGCATGCAAAGGCTGCTTTTCGGTCCTCATGTGTTTGCTGAGAGATAATTAAGTGAAAAACCCAAAAGACGACCTGTAGATGAAAAAAAAACAAGAAATTAAAAGGTTGAAGTATTTATTTGTATGTTTGTGGCATTCTAGTTCTAGAACAGATAAACCAATTTCAATGATTTTTTGTTTGCTTGAAAGCCTGTGTTTGCGAAATAGTTTTCAACAATATTTAGCAGAAATCGGTTTAGCCGTTTCCATGATCCATAAATTTGATTTATAATAAAAGTAAGTACATATTTTGCTATATTTTTGTTTTAATTTTTTTGTCTCAGCCGTTCTTGACCGGACCCGATATTTTCTAGTATATCTAAATTGACGTATACCTTTGTAAATTCACCTATTTATCCATTGCTTTCAGAATACCCTCTCAGCATTTAAGATATAAGTCTTAAATTTATAGTTTTGTTTAATGCTTATAATAGTTAACTATCCATGATTAAATTGCCTATTCATACATATTATGGTAATTCTGTTCTTTCGAGAGCACATCATAAAAATGGCCTTGGAAAGGGCAACTTGGCAAAATTTTACAACATTACAGTCGAAATCTGTTTATTCAGCACTGGAAAATTTCCTCGCTTCATTTATTTGAGTTATGGCCGTTTCCATGAGAGTGCAATTCTCGACTGTGGCCGCCCACAAGGATGCTCTTAGTGGAGCCCCACGAAGGCCACCCCCCATGATCTGGTGCCCCCTTGAAATTGTACAAAGTTACTTTTTAAGGTCAAAGTGTATTTGAGCGGTGCATATCATCGTTAAAAAATGCATTTTCTTGCTCGATCACGTCGGTAGTTCGGAGCTAATCATTTAAAAGGTCATCTTACATAAACTCCTACGACTTCACGTATCATGAAAACACACTAAATCTCTGTGTTTTACACGGTAATTTCTGTAAAGTTCATAGTATTTAACAATTAGGAAAACGAGCTACAAAGTTTTCCTCACCTTTTGGGTTTTAGAAAACCCCGAAATTCCCACGGTCGGAACTATCGTTAGCTAAAAACTTTCTTATGGTTGAATACGTGTGTACAATAACAAAACAAGAAAAAATATATATAAATCCCCGAGACTCTCAAAGGGTTACTTCACCGCACTTAAAGGAGTTTAATTCTCCAAGTGTTTGAGGTCAAGAGCAATTCCTCGCAGTAGAAGTCCTTCGAAAGAGCGGGAAAACAATTTCCCAAGGAAGTTTTATATGCATCACTCTAATGAGCCCTGTAAAATGGAATGCTATTAACATGTCTCTCCTCGAATTTTAGATATACAAAATGTAGGGAAGTACGCTACATAGATAGCCGCAAAGTCATTATTAACATTTACCCTCCCAAGAGAATTCTTAATATCTGTAGTTCCTCCTGTGGGTTGGCGGAGGACAGGGCATTCTCCATCTAATGAGAATAATTGCGGCTGAAATTTCAGTTCATTAATGCGATAAGGTGAAACATGATTTCGGGATTCATTAGCGACTGACTCAGTTTACATACTTACTACTTACTTGTACTTCCCCAACTTATTTGTTCTATAGTACTTTCCTCAACTTTAAGACATCCACCGAACTCGTTTAAGATTTTCCTAAATTCCTTCTTCATTTTACGTCGTTTTGCGAGGGGACATTTTCAAGTTTAAAACAAGAAAATTATGCCGTCGTACACAGATAAAATTAAGAATATTTGTCATGTTGGCGTGAAATTCTTAATTAGTTCAAAATAATCGCCTTCTAGATTAAAATTTTCGAGTTTACGAATGAAGGATTTAAAAACAAAATTTTGTAATTACCTCATCAAACCTTTTCTGCAGACTCTTAATAGACATTTTCGATGTTGTTGCATTTGGCGGGCTTTGTAAAGATCCACTTTCATTTTGAAGCTCTAATATCACATGATTAAAATATTCAACGGGAGGCACCTGTAAATTATAAAAGACAGCGGGTTTAATTTTGTTTATTTTGATTCAGTTGGAAAGATATTAATTGGGTTGAGCAGAAAACTTTATAGGTGAAAATTTTAGGAAATTTAAAAAGAGACTAGATTTATCACTTCCAGGTATTTGAAGACGAATTCGCAAAATTTTTTTATTTTTATCTCTTAGCCAATAAAATGCATACATTTTTGCGATAGATTGAAGCAAATAATTACAGGAATCCATTTGTTACGTTGCTAATTATTTTAGAATGAAAAAGAAAACCAGATGCGATTTTCACGAAATTATTGCGAAAAACCATTCATACAAATTGAAAATATTGGAAAATTATTGTAGGTCAATGTTGCTTATCCCGGAAGCTGAGTAAAGTTCGTAAAACAGATTTTAAGAAAAACGTTTAAAAATTATAATTAGAAAACGTAGGTATTCTAAAGCTTGGTTTGATAATTAAAAAAACTAATTGGTCAATTTGAGAGCAATTACATAATATAAGAGTAGGAAAGTCAATACACGATTTTAAAGATAAATATATAAAAAGAATAGTTTCTTCAAAACGTAAATTTTAAAAATATAAAGCTGGACTTGTGATTATAGCTGAATGAAAGTTAGATGTACAAGTTTCTTTGTAGATATAATAAAAAATTAAAAACACTTGGTTTTAGGGAAAAAACTTTCTGCTCAACCCATTTTTTCCAAGATGATCATAGAGGTATAACAAAAATTAATTTAGGGTTTTAAATATATAAAATATCCCTGTGTATCTAGTGGCTTTTGTACAGCTCTCGTGGACCCCTAATGAAAAGGTTTACGTATGCGCTTGCCATGGTATCTGCCTTCATTTATACCAGCGTAATGAAATTTCATTAAAATAAATTGGACAAAGCGAGCTATTACGCTGTCACTTAATTTAATTTAAGCGTAATGAATTAAGCAGCTTTTAATAAGTGCGATACGAATATTCTAAAATTTATCCGTAAGTAGCTGTGATTAATTTGCACGAAATATTTGGAAAATGCTATTTACGTTTTGTATTGAGAATGCGAAATAGGTGTGAATTAATTTATTTTATTTAGTTTTATTAATTAATTACAAATACCTGATAAAATAATTGATATTCTGCGTCTGTTAACCGGAGGGCTACTTCTTCGGGAAAGTGGAGGATACTTTGCAGCTCCTCCAAATCCCCTGGATGTGAGGGCGCGGGATTAGTGGCCGTGGCACTAACTGATGTTGACTTGAAATTAACTACAAGTAAAAAATAATTATTATATAATATTAGTAAAGTTATTCATTTTTTAAAAATATGCACTCAGCAAATAATTAAAGGATCATTATTCTTTTAAAAATTATTATGTTTTAAATTCTTAAATTTTAATAAAAACAAAATTCGACCAAGAGCGCTTTCGACATGCATAAAATTAAGATTCCATTTCCTTAGATGTATGATACTTTTTTTGAAAAAATTCTAGACTTTTAAATAAAAAAATATTTTCATTATATTTGTTAATTTACTTTGTAGCGGAAATTTTTGATATGTATGTTATATTTATGTACATATATATATATATATTACAAGCTACAAGATTTAAAATTAAAACAAAAAGAGTTTCAGTATCGTGAAAAGAATTCCTTTTCATATTATATAATACCCCGTAAAGGAAATTGTTTTTATCATCTTGGAAAGATTAAAACGCTTGTTAAAATGCAAAGTCATCAGCATATCTAACTTAGATCAAAAAGTAACTTAAAAGTGAGTTGTTACTTTTAAAGAATTTATTTTCGAACCACGACCTAAAATATACCGAAAAAAAACGGGGTGGCGGAATTGCCCATCCCGAGAGTATCCCTTTGTTAATAGATTTTATCGTTGAAAGAAAAGTAATTTTGGTCAAGCCTAGTCAGTCAGGTTAATAAGTTAGGACGCCTTTTCTAAGTAATTAACCTCAGTTTTAATATCGTTAAATAGAATCGATTTAAGTTTGTCAAGATGAATGAAAGGAAGCAGATTACACACATCAAAGTGTGTTTAGGAATATGTGGAATTGTCAGGTCTTCAATTTTGTCTATTAATTCAAACGAGTTTTTGATGGCATAAGGTGGTGCCATCATGCCGATAAAATAAAACAATTTCTAAGATTAAGAAAGCATTATTTCTTAACAAACAAATATATAAACGTTTTAATTTCTCCAAGATTATGAAGAATTTCTTTCGGCAAAAAAAAATAATAATAATAATAAATATAATATACTTTATTTTTTATTCTTCGAGTTTCTTGTGTATCACTTTAGGGTTCCGTATCTCGAAATGAAAAGAGGAAACTCTTATAGGATAACTTTGTTGTTAGTCTGTCTGTCCGACAAGACCATTTTCTCAGAAAGGGCTAGAGATATCGAGTTGAAATTAATACGAAATACTTAAGTCTACGGCATCATAGTCCTGTAAATTAAATTCCTATTTCAATGCAATAAAAAGAAATTTGGGACGAAATAAGGTGTCATATCACAAGTAAAGGAAGAAATCCGAAAATCATTAATTTGTGATTCTAAACCTTATATAATGTTACGGAACCCTCAGAGCACGGGTCTTACTCGCACTTGTCCGTCTTTCTTTTAGAATGATACGGAGCTATACAAAGACAAAAATACTTTAAAATAATCAATGATCCTTTAGTATTTTGATGAATATAGTTCAATTGATCCTAGCAATATAAAATTCACTTACAAAATTAACTTACATACCTTCAGAGCTATCCAACGATACGCCACTATCCCGTTCCCGTTCAATTACTCTCGAGGCGTCTTCGCGATGTTGATCTCCCGTAGAACTAGATCCAAGACCTCCACCTGGACCACTTCCTGCTCCCGACGACGGCGTGTGGTGGTACAATAAGGACTGCTGGTGCTGAAGTGTATATGGCAAAGATTTCCCGATGTTTCCTTCGCGGTTATTGTCTCGTCCTGTATCTTCGTACGGGGTACCAAACGGGAGGCTAGGGAAAGCCTCACGCATGGCCCCCTTGCCTTTTTTATCGTTCTCAAAATTTGTTTTACGGTGTGACCCGATATTTGGGCTAACACAGGGCGATACGCGATTGTTATAGCGCTGTGCAGCGGCTGATTTGCCGCAATGTTCATCCGCACATAAACTCTGAAAAAAACAAAGAAAATAATATGATTAGAATTATTATTGAAATATTTAAAAAACCATAAAAACCCTATTCTATTCTATTCTATTCGTAAGCCCTAAAACAAAAGAAACTTTTAAACGTATTACAAACATTCTAGCTTACATACATACTTTATTTTATTTACTCAATTACAATCTATTATTTATTACTGTTTCCTACAACCTTTACAAGGCTTTCTATAAAGGCGGAAAAACAATTTTTGGGCAAACATTTTTATAAATACATTAACTATTAAAACATTTAAATTTAGAACAAATGCATTTTAAAATTTATAAAATATGGGCTTTTATAAGATACTCCACATGAACTAGTGAATCTAAATATTAAACAAACAGACAGATATACGGAAACATTTTTTACATATTTTTGAAACGAAACTCGAAAAATTCGAATACGGTGTATTTATTTAGACCTTACAATAAAACCTTAGATAAAATCAAATTATAATTTTTTTTTTCATTGTCATTTTCATCGTTTCCCCTAACATGAATGTAATATTTTTTAATGATAAAGATTTGTCCCTTTTGAGAAAATTTTTGAAAATTCGTTATAAAGTTATTAAAGAGCCTTGTTTAATAGAGATATAATATATGTAGTTTAAATGAATTTTCAACTTCGACCAGTTTGAAAATGACAATTGAAGTGAATAAACTTCATTTAATTTCCTAGCAAAGAAATATACGCAAACTTATCCAATTTTGCTGTAAAAAGTTTTCTATTTATACTTAAAAGTTTTGGGTACTAAGCTAAATGAGACTGCTACCACCTTTGCATACAGATTTGAACTGCATGTAAACGCAGGTTGAATTAAAATTGGATTTAGTTAAAATCTTAATCCAACTTTAATTCTGTGGTATATGTTGAAAGATAAATTGAATGTTGGTGAAAAAAGCATTTTTCTCTTTCAAAATCAAATAATAGTTATCAGGAAATTCAGGAATTTTTGTAAAGCCTCAGTTTAAGCTCGGTTCACACGATGAAAAATTCTCTGCTGGTTCATAAAAACTTTGGGTTTTTCTTTAGAATTTTTATGTATCTAGTTAATGAAAAGATTCATGAAAAGTAGGTTTGATTATAATTTTACCAAAAATTTTAAAAACACATACTATGATAGTTCCTATTACATTTATGCATAAAAACAATTCGCAAGAATTAAGCTGGTTTTCATACTGCATCAATTGATGTAGTACATAAGTAACTCGTAACTCTTTTCTCGAATGGAAATTTAAATTTAACAAGTTTGTTATGTTGTAATTCTGAAATATTGACATGCAAACATACAAATAGAAGGAGCTATGCTTTTTGTCTATCTAAGTAACGTAGCATAACGAAACATCGTCTCCACATCGTGGCGTATAATATTTTGCAATTTGCATCCATCTGGTGGCATTCTAAGCGAGAATAATAGGAGCATTAGTCACATAATGTAATTCATGCAAAAACAAGCAAAATAAAAATAAAGAAGGCTCCAAAGGATCACGGTCGGTCTCGACGATGACACTCCCAACGGACTCAGAGATGATGAATTAAATATGACGAATGTTCTTGAGCCGCGCATCAATCACTGGTTGTCATAGAATTTATTATATGTATGTAAACAAGACGCTCCGATGTGCGCTTATCGATTTATAATTTAGTCCCTGGGAGGAAGAAATATTTATCACCAGAAAAATTATGTAGCACCAAGGGGTGTGATTCTGGGCCTTTGTTTTGTCAAATTCCTTTAATGTAGTGCTTTTCCTTTGCGTAAACCGCAAAAACCGCTTTTCACAGGTTTAAATTATATTACCTTTTCCCTGCCTGCTCCCGACAATTCTGTGGTAGGAAAATATCCGAGCACTTTCCTCTTTCTTGATGGAACGAGAATTTTTCGGTCTGATTAAATCTCTCCCGAGCGTTTGTGCTTTTAATTTAGATAGTAGACGACAGCATAATTAGGTCCACCAACCCTTTTACGTGCAACATGTGCATACCTGTTCGAATACAACAACTAATCCAGCCGTTCGATTTTAAAACCAAGTGAGCTACTGCAAAATGCAATACCCTGCACGACCCTTAAATTTTAAAACCATACGACAAATTTAGTCCCTATATAAATTCAATTCTATTCAAGTTTGGACAACTTTTCGTTGTTCACTATTATGACTTAAAATAACCATCTCTGTATGTAGGAGATACTGAACATGGCTCATTAAAACGCGGCAAAGAATTCGTAATTCGTTTCGCCAAAAATAGAAAAGTTTTCAAAAAGCAACAGATGGAATGAATATCATGCAACTATTTTTTTTTTTTTTTTTTTTGTTGTTGTGGTATGCATGTCTGAGCTCAATGGCGAATATTTTGTACGACTGGGACATTTGCTTAAAGATTCAAGTCACGCAAAAAGCTAATTTAACGCTTAATATCTGAAGTAGTTTTTGTAACTCTCCGCTACCCAGACATAGACTTTGACTCCTTCATGATCCGCTCTCGGTGCTGATGTCAACACTTGAAACTCCTACAGGACGACATTTTCTGTATAAAAATACATTGAATTTTTTTTCCTTTGCTGGACAATTATAGTTTTTAGCATTTTCGTTCTCTAGGGCATTGAACTCCAGAGGACGACTGTATTTTGTGCGTCGAAGTGTATTTTTACTTGAAAATTAACTGCATTGGGAAAAATACCTTTTTTTCATAATAAACACGCACTACACCACAAAACTTGTTTATGCGTTTTTGGCAACAATTTTCCAAATTATTTTGACTATAAGTAATAGCAGTTAATAGTTATAAATTTAAAGTTCCCAAGACTTGGAAATCTGTTTATTTCGCTGCCACAGGATGCCAAACTCGTGGCAATTCTTAGAAAACAGTAACAAAAAAAACGAAACGAAACGAATAGAAACAAAGATAACAATTTCCACTTTTGTACATTTTAACGATATTTCTACATGTAGGTTCAATAGTTTTAGAGATGCAGGATTGCCTATGGTTTATTTTTGCATATTTTTCAGAATATTGTTTTAAATATGTTATTTAAATTTATGAAGAAAGATTTTTATATTCTTCATAAAAAGCCCTTTTAAATAATACCCCAGAACAATGAATGTGAATATTTGAAACTTTTGAAAAATGGCGTTTGAACATTAATCGCAGTCTATTCGAGGAATTTTTTTTTTGATTAGGCTGAGTAATTTGCTAAATTTCATCGCCCCCTATCCTAAAATTTAACACAGCAGCCAGAACAAAATTAGTCACTTACATTATTTATATAAGCTGGCTTTACAACTTCCTTTCATCAGTATTGAATGAGAAGGTACTAATTACAAGCATAAAAATGAAAACTTTTATTCAAATAGATAAAATATTAATTCGCACAGAGGTTTAACATGAATATTTTAATAATTAGTGTGGCACATTTATAAAGGCTGCTTTTTTTACACTTTTGGTGCCGAGCCAGATTCATGAATATACCACATTCACGTTTTTCGCCCTGATAAAAGAAAGATAATTTTACATTCATCCTTCACACTGTCTGCGTACTCATGGTTTTGGCGTAAGTTGGTATTCAGAAAGATTCCTCACATTAACTAATAAGCCCAAAAAAAGAAAATTAAGAAAGAGAATTAAAAAGGAGACACCTTTAATTCTGTTTCTTAGGGACCTTAAATCAAAATTCAAACTATTTTACATTCTAATTCTTAGGTAGGTTTTCAAATTTGAATAATCTTCAATTTTATAATTTCTGACTTAATTTGCTGCTTTTATCAACTCGATTAGTAACTAATACTAATTTTTTCTTTTTAATGCCATACAGAAAGAATTTTATTGATCCCCAGTGATATAATTAATAAACGAAATATTCATTGATTACATTACAGATTACTTCGAACAATAAATTATGAATGTATTCCATAAAATAATACATAAGTTCTTTCGTAATTCCCAGCAACCCAATCGCACTCGTTGACTTTTTGTAATAAGGTACATACTCTGAAATTATGGGTCAATAAACTAATTTATTTTTTTCCTATAATCGTAAATAATTTCCAAACTTTTCACATGATATCAAATTGACTGACGAAAGCAAAGAAATTTGTGATCCACTAAAAAACTTTATTTTTATTGTGACTGCTGTATTAGATGCAGAAAAACAAACTTTATAACTATGCTAAATTTCAAGTCGAAAACATGAATAGATCTCGAGAAAAACAGCCACTGAAGACATACAGACAAAAAACAAAAACTCACGAGTTTTATTTTGACACTTTTTGGCACAGAACCTTAAATTTAAATACAAACAACAAACACTTTTTTGAGTAGGGCTGGCATAGATCTTTTTAAATTGTTTGCTTCGATAAATAGAGAAGAGAACTGTAGCAAATACATACATACGTACATATAATAAATGTTCTGCAATTTGCACAAAAATTGTGTAGGTATTTGAGAGTTTTTGGATCGGTGATGTAAAATTTAGCATAGTATATAATATCATTTAAATATATACTTATTTACATAACAAAAACTAATTTTGACAATAGTCTTGTGCGCTTGTAATTTCGACAAAGAAAAAAAAAAGAAGGAAAAAGTGAAAATGGTATGAGACATCTCATAAGAAAGCATGAAACAAAATTTAAATTTCAAGCGTATCCAAAATACACAAAAACAATTCCCTCATTGATTTGCAGTTCTTTGTTGGAAATATTCAATATTGTCCAAATTGCTTACTGTTTGAATTTTTCCACAACAAACAAGATCCCAGCCCATCATTCCGAAAACAAAAAGGTTATGCCCAAGCAATTTATCCATACATTTTACAAATTTTTATTTATTGTGGGATCCATTAGAAAATCAATAGAGGACGACGTTTTTACAGCCGAACTGCTATCGGCCAAATACATTCGCCGCAGGAATATCCTCCTCCAAAGTACACAATTCCTGAGCACTCTGTTGAACATTTCGCATTTTACGATTCATAAACATTCAAATGTGGCATTCACCTTAGCATGAGTCCGCCCCCGCGAACGCGGGAGGGCACTGCGGCTTCGCTGTTTCAACCTCTGATATAGTCTTAGGGCGTCAGGATCATAATTACAATGATGGGGACCACCTGTGCATAATGTGGCTGACGTCGGCAGAAAGACACAACATTCAAATTCTGAGAAAGGATGTATGATTTTTATATTTTTATATGTTTTTACGCTTAACGAGCATCAGGAAATCGTTTCGCATTCCCGGTTTATTGTGTTTTTGTGGCCAAATTAGTACATTAAATTGTCTATCCTGCGTCCATTAAGGAAATCGCAAAAGTTACTGTCCATAAAATGACTATTAACCTAAAATCAACAGAATCTTGTATTATAAATTTTCGGATGCGGTAGTTTCAGGAAGCAACAAAACAAAAATAAAATAAACAAATAAAAGTGTTTGGGATCAAAGAGAGAGTTAAAAATCTAAAAATCGATTATACTGAATAAATTTTCATTCAACGTGTTTAAACGTTTTTCAAAGAATGCATAGCACTACAAAAATGTTCTCTTCAAAAAATAAGATTAGTAGGTTTTAAAATAAATTAATAATACTGTTATTAAATTATTTATTTTTTGCACATACATATTTTGCGAGATTACCTATTCCTAAAGTTTCAGAATCATTATAAGAAATATTATTAATATTCGTTTTCAACATAATCAACACATTGTATGATTCATTATTTTAATGATTTGTAGTTTATTGATCTGATAGGTACTTCCTAAATACCGAGATTGAACAATGAAAGATTTTGAATTTTTCTGTTCGCCTTTTAAAAATTCTAAACTTTTGCAAGCCTATAATTTTCAAGTACTACTCACTATTAGGGTAAGTTGGTAGTTAATATTGCTATTTATAGCATTTTATTGTACCTAATGGATTATAAAAAAAAAAGAGAAGAAAATGTATTTGGGAAGTCCGCAGATAGTTTTCTATTATACAGTGGAACCTTTTTAACTCGAACCCCGTTAACTCGAAATCCTCTCTAAGACAAAGAAATTAATTATTACCTTCCGTTGAAGTACAAAAAACCCCATAACTCGAATTATTTAGACGCTGTAACTCGAACTGAATATGATTTCCCTGTGATGTATTATTCATACATATTACGCTCTGTAACTCGAACTACAAATTTAGCGAACTCTATATCTCGAAAAAGCAATATGTAAACATTGCGGCCTCTGTAATTCGAAATTCTGTCTGTAAGACTGTTTACCTCGAAGTAATTAAATTTGAATCGTTCAAATGTTTCGTCGTCGTCAATAATCAATTCCAAGAAATCATTTAGCTCACGGGGCGGTTTGTTTTCTTTTAATATGATATATGATATAATATGATTCTTTTTCATTAAGAAACTCCTTATCTCGAAGTGCTCGATAAGTCGAAGATTCGTTAACTCGAAATTTGTAACCTTTCCCTTGAAGTTCGAGTTAAAGAGGCTCTACTGTATAATAAAAAGTCATAGTAGAGAAGATTGACTAAAATTATCGAATTTGACCTTATAATTGGACTTTTTACGCAAATTATTAATAAGGTAACCTGTGATATTTTGCGTGGAGTTCGAAACGTAACTCAAATGAAAACTTGAAGACTTAACCATAGATATAAAAAATCAGTTAAGCTTTTTTAAAATTATTTTAAACGATATTTCCAAGTCTACATTTGTTTGTTAATTAATAAATTTATAGAGAACATGCATTTTTCGTACTATAAAATAAAACAAATCGGTGAGATTTATGCAGATTAGAAGACAAACGACGAGACCATTTAAAATGGATTACAGTGTATTATAATTTCGTAGCTTAGTCTGTACGAGCTTAAAACATTACAAATTTTAAGCCCCTTAACTAATCCTTGTTAATCTAGGGAACTCACCCTTTATATGTAAGTATGACGATGAGTAAATAATTTAAAGGTCGTGCAGAAAAGCTCAATTGACACCCATTCGCCTAATCTACTCTTTATAAATGACTAATTGAAGTAGGCCAATTAAAAGGCGGTGGTTCCAGAAAGAACATCGATATGAACGATTAAATGAGCCACGCCGAATGAACCCTGCCCTGCCCTGCCAATGGAAACGCTTCGACAAATTGTTGCGTGCGATAAAAATTCGCCCCGGTGGCACGAAAGTCTGAGAGTATAATAATTACTATTAATACCCCACCTCCGTCCCTTAGCTAAAAGGATGAAAATACGACTGTAGGGAATTCGTCGTAATATTGTGGCTGACGGACCAACATATTGCTGCTTTTTAAAACAAAACCCGGGGACATTGTTGAGTGTTCCATGAAAGGACTATGTCATAAATTTGATGATTAATTAAAATTAGATCCCTAGAAGTTCCTAAGGAACTCGGCCATACTGCCCGACTATGCGGGAAATGAGATAGGAGAGGGCATCTTGAAGTCGAGCACTGAAAATGACAGATTCACTGGCTTAGCTTAGCAGATAAGAAAATTGAAAATTTCTTTGTCTTATTCATACATTGGAAAACTAGATAAATCGCATCCTCAGTGGTTTCGGAGTTTCATTTAATTTTAAAGCTTGTTCTCTGTTTCTGATAAATTGTTTAATCGTTCAGACAAGCTTTCATACGCAATTCTGTTCAAATGAATTTTGTAATGTTTTCACATTTATAATGAATAAAATAATATCTTAAAATAAATAAAAATTTGCTTAGGAGGTTCACATACTAAATTGATTTCTTCCTAGTAAGTTTTTATTGAAAAACTCGACTGATTTGATTCAAAAATAACTTAATTCATAATATCAAAATTTTAGAAAATTCAATAAAAATTGAATTGGTTAAAATATCGAAATTTTTCAGAACATTTTTCTGTTGTTTAACTTTAAGCTTGTTAGTAATTTATTATTTTATGTGTTCGAAACAGACTTGGCATATTTTTCAGAACATTGTTATTGTGTTTTGATGCTTTATAAAGTAAAATTTCGAAAACGTTGAAATTGCAAAATATCGATACCATATACACATTATGTTAGAAAAGAATCCGTCAAGGAGGAGTTGGGCTCCGACATAAAGTGTTTCGAGTACGTAATTTTAACATAGAAAAATAATATTTTAAACAGTTTTAATAAATACATACATACAAAATAAGTATTTTTAGCATTGTTTCAAACAAAACAATTGCTGCTGCTACAATTCCTAAGTTAAAACCTAAATACATACTTAAATTGAGTTAAGCTATGTAAATTAGTAAATACATTTCCATAATATGTATTCGAAAAAAAAATTCTTCTTACTTAATTAAATTTAATTTTTCCTAAATGATTAAATTTAATTGACTTTGTTGCTGTACTGTGTAAAATATGTTTCCTAAGCTCATATTGCATTTTAAGAAAAACTATAATTTCACTATGCGAATAAATGTAAAGGGTATGAGTCAAATCCCAAAAAATGTATCCTGGGATATCTCGATTACGATTGCTCAATAGATGCTAATACCTTTTAAGAAAGTATTCCTAAACTTTTTGAGAGTAATTTTGTATGAAACTCTAAATATAGTCCTCAGTAAGAGAAGGACAACCCTTCTCATAACTGCTTTCAAATTTTAATCGCATTTTTCTCAAAACTAAATTTTTGAAGATGGCATAAACGATAACGCGACTTGTGTAAAAATTCATTCGAAAGATTATATCTTTTGTTGTCTTTGAACTAAAAAACAGTTGCACTTTATTTTTAAAAAACTATCTGAAAATTTGACAAAAATTGCCCTTTTTTCATAAAGTGGTGTAAACTTCAACTTATGTTAGCTTTTCTTATATATTGTTAATTCATCGATGACAAATATGTTTGATAATTAAAAATTGTCCTACTTTTATGTTTTAGGCTAGAAAAAAGTTGTGAGAGTCTACACCATTTGCCCTATCAAATTATATAAGCTCAATATTACACGAAATATGTTCTTCATAAAAGTATGAAATTGTTTTGTTAAAACATTTTTATTTTTGTTCTCCAAAAGATTTTCCACCTGATGAAAAATATTAAGTGGATGAATTCATTGTATTTATTATTTATTCATTCATATATTCCTCTTTTCAAGTAATAAATATTTAAAGTACAGATGGAAAAATTTCTCTTGTAGCAGGTATTGGTACATGGAACATTTTATTCTCTTTTGTGTCTATGTTGTATGAATTAGTCGTCATTCTTTTTATTAATCACATTCAGAGAATATTCTTGTTCTGAGTAAGTTAATTTCTTTATATGCAACATAAAATAGTTCCTAGAAAACAATTTTCCCTTTCTTATTTGTAATGTGAACTTTCAACGTTAAAAAAGTGGAAAATGAACGAGTGAATATAAAAACCCGGGGAAGATATAAAATTGAAGTATAAATTCCACGAATACTGAAATGAGTTGAACCATTTTAATTATGCATTTTGATAAAAAAAAATCTCTTCGAGATCGCGCCCTTATTGTGCTTCAGGGAAAAGAAATATTTAAGAAGAAAATTTAAATACCAAACTTATATCTAGCAGAAAAGCATGAATTTTTTAAATGTTATTTTGCTTTTCCTTAAGTAGTAAATCGTTAAATTCTTCTTGTTCTGAACTTGGAACAACACTTTATAAGTTTATTAATTATAAAAAAAAAGTTTTATATCCTATACTCTAGGACCTAAAATAATGCTAAATATTAAGTCGTACTTACAATCTTTAGAAAAGTTTTATATATCTTTTATATTTGATTTGCCAAAAAATTATTTTAAAAATATTATAGGCGTCTTAATTATGAAAGCTTATTTTATTTTCATGTAGTGTATGTAATCAAAAATTATTGCATATTCTGAAAGCTTCTTATATCGGTATACTTTAAATTAAATATAATATAATATCTTATGCACAATAACTGTAGAGAACAAAATTACCAGCAAAATAATACATTAAACATATAAGCCTCGTTAAATGTAAAATTTTTCCGGTAATTATAACAAAGTTGCTCAAGAACGAGAAAGTTGCTTACCTTGCTCTGGAAAGAAAAAAAAAAACAATTATTAGTAGGTATATTGATTTATGAGGAAATTTTGAAAAAAAAAAATAAATAAATAAAGTGTGCGAAAACTTGGCTAACGTTACAGAAGTTTTATTTATTCAATTTCAGCAAATTCCATCTAATGAATGAACGTTTTAAAGCAATAAATTGTTCCCTTAAGTTGGCGAATAATTAATACTTTAATAAATGAATTGTACACAAATAGCACAATATTAATAAGGAAACGAAACTTGAAATTGAGGGAGCTTCGTCGACAAGTTCAAATAAATTAATGCTTAAAATAGTATTTAGAGTTCCCCGGTGCTTAGATGAACAGCTGGGAAGAGACTTTGTAAAGTTTGGCATATAGAATTTTATAAGAATTAATGAAATGTAAATCCACAGTATTTCAGCTGTATTTATAACTTCACAAATTTAAAGGATGAAATCGAATATTAGTTTTAATAACAGTCTTAGATGATTTTTGGGGTGCTTAATACAAATTTTAAAACGAAATTTTTTTATTACGTAAATATAAAAAGTAAGAAAACCGTACTTAAGATATTTTTAAAAAATTTGAATATTAAATTTAATCGATACTGTACGATACACAAGATATCCAAATAAAAATTTCCACAACGATTTTTTAATTTATTTCTCTTGTATTTCGAGTTTCTGTGACATCCAAAATATTTTATAAATTTATCCATTCACAACCTCCGAAAAAATTCCTATAGAAATGACTTGCTACTTGTGAGGAAAAGGAAAGTCAGTGGCCTTATTATTCATTGAATTGGAATTTATCAGAAATTAAAGAGGAATTAAGAGAATAAACACCACTTTATTGTTTTATGTAACGTGGAAATTTTGCTTATTTGGAAAAATTCTTCTATAATAATATCATCCGGAAATTGTAACAAAGTAAAAGTGATACTTTTCTTATTACACTGTGTGAAGTGTTCTCCAAATTCATAGAATACCGGGAAAAGCCCCACTGAGAATGCACACCGCACTGTCAATCGTTGTATAAAAATACAACTTTTTGTTGAGGCCACCTAGACAACTCCTCCATAGGACTAAAAATAAAATTCCCGACCGATTGGATCTAAACAAATCTTCAGAATGTTTGATATGTAAACGAGCCCATAACGAAAAGGTTGTGAAGTTCATCGGCGATTTAGCATAGTTCTATTTAAAGCCTCTCATCATTAAGCCGAACTAGAAAATGTTTTGTTAAATTTTTCCCTTTTACGATTTGGCACAGTGGCGAGCTTCCTCCCAGGTGAAATTTCTCAGAAAATTTTACAAAACTATGAATTGGTTTTTGGCTAAAGAATGTATCTTAAGAAAATTTGAGGCTGTGGCAAAAGTTGTTTGTTTGTACCCCGTCGATTTTGTTTACCAGACGCCTAGAACCACAGGAAATTAGAGGCTCTGGCCTTTGATGTGGGAGGGGCCTTAATAGGGTTGAAATTAAAAACACGTAAATCTCAATTTCCCACGATGGGTGTTAGGGTGACGAAAATCGTTTACAAATTATGAAAATAACGTTTTGAATGCATTTAATGTTTGTAGATGAGTTCCGTCGACGAAGAAGGGATTTAAACCGTGAAAATGCCTATTTTATTATTCAAGCGGTGATTGTAAGCGATATAGTCGTAAAATAATAAAATTCCAAACTCCATGGAAATGCTGTTACGTGACATGAAATACAGATGAAAGTACTCAAGTGCAGGGAGAGATCCTTCAAAGTTCCAGCAAGAAATCGATACATGAGATGTTTCTTTTTTGTGGTAAGAATTGATTTATGTACGTCAAATGAACACTTTAATTAAGTGTTGTCTGGTTTTTTCTTCTCCATTTTTACACAATTAGTTCACTTCTTTAGTAGCATGACAAGGTCAATGCGAATCTATTCAGTGATGGAGTGTTAAAATTTCAGACTAAGTTCGCTGTTATGTCGAATCTTTGAATATTTTTTTAAGTCGACATATGGAAGGACGCTTTGATCTACTTTGGAATTATTTGAATTTTAGTAAAATTAAAACTTTTTAAAGTAATTAGTCGACTATACATATAGTAAAATATTTACCATCTTTTTATTTATATGCAATCCATGATTTGGATGTACATACAACATTGATTTACACAAAATTACAACAAAGTACCAAATCCGATCGTTTTTTTAATAAAAAAAGGTAATATCGGCTGTATTTTCATCCCTGAAGGGTTTATATATATAAATATAGCTGCACAAACCCTACCCTGTGCCTGGTCCAACACGAACTTGTCCGAATTTTTTAATATGAAATTTAATAAAATTAATGCACTTGACTCTTTCATATTATTTCACTACTTTAACACTAGGCAATTGAATGTCTAGCAAATAAAAAAATTTTTTACCAATATAACATCATTCAAAAATTTTCCTGAAATTACGTCTTTCTAAATTGAATTGAAGATATTTGGGTTCTATAGTCGAACAAAATGTGATATTCCACAGGAGTGTTTTTTTAAAAATCAATAAAATGTATAAATAACCGAGGGCGTATATATTTTTAAGTATCCTATTTCATGATAAATGTTTTGTGAACCAAATTTTCTAAATGTAAACGCATTAAAAATGATGGAAAGATAAGTAGAATTAATAAATATTTGAATAGCAAAATGGTATCATTCAAAATATAAATCAAATTTATATAATTTAATTTAATTAATATTCCATATAAGGCTAAAAGGCATATAAATAAGAGAGTTCGATGCTCCAAATTTAGAAATTATCCCCTAGTTCTATTATACAAGATTGTATAACATTTTTAAAAGAGTATAATAAAAATTGAATCGAAATATCTGTCCGAATGAATAGAAAAATCTTCCTTTAGATATAATATTTGATCTTCTGGACTTTTATACTTTAAAGGAAATTTTTAATTTATTATAATTATCCCATTAATACCTTAAGTTAAGAATAAAACCGTTGCAAAAGTTGAATAATATTTTACGGTAAAAGCTCATAGCTTAATCTTCATTCTTTTAACTTCATCTGTAACTAAATGTTTCTATTTGATAAATTTCATACTGACATAGAAAGACTAGAAAAACGCATTAAAGAAAATTCAGCACTCTTTTGTAATGACTTTAAATTAAAACTATTCTTTTATAATTACCTTCATAAAATCAGAAATATTATCAATAAAAAAAAAATTGAATAATTGTTTCTAAACCAGACTAACCCTTAACCAAAAGAAAAAGGCAATAAAACAAAAGCTTAATTCTCATTGCTGAAATAAATATGTTTTTTTGGGCGTACTCTGAAAGAGTTCGTTTTAAGGATTTCATCCCCGAAGGGTTTTGCAGTAAGTTTTGCGAATCCATTTGGCCGACCTTTTATATTTTAAATTCTAATTTATTTTATACAAGAATTCTAACAAGTGACACTTTTCTCAAGAGCCTTTTATTTAATATTTTAGTTTTAGTTCAAACGAAAAACTTTTTTATCTTTTCTTTAATGTACATTTTATAATAAGCTTGCTGTTTTTTCCGGTAAATAAAATTGTTTAAATATCATCTGTTCGTTTGCATTCAAAAAGTAATTTTTTTATTGCAGATTTGCTATTTATGCAATGATTTTGCTTAGTTGAGTTGTATTCTTAAAAATAATACTTTGAAGAACCCCCTCCTGAGGGTGTAAACTAAAAACGGGTTTAATTCAATTTAAGGATGGACCTACCATTATAAATGGGGACTACAGCAAAAAATTCAAAAAATCAATTTAAGTAAAACCCGTAACTTGGCAAACATTTCCCGTACCCTTCTTTGCATTATTGAAATCAGTCGTAAGAACTTTACAGGATTTGTATCCGAAATTTTTCGGTCGTTCAAATAAATCGGGTAGATTCTTGTTTCTGCCAAATTATAAGCACCGTCTGCGACCTTTCAATGTTGAAAACGTCTAGTAAAGTCCTTAGAAGCGGAAGAGAATTGCTTCTATTAAATTTCACTCAAGCATCTGATTTATGTTGGTTCCGACATCCTGAATTTTTCTGTCCCTTTTCTATTTAATTTTTTTTTCCTCTTATTAACTTCACTAAATAAACGCATTAAAGGGTTACGCCACTAACTTCAAAATTTGACTTTCCTGAACTTTTATACTTCAAATCTAAAAAAAAAGGTTTTTCGATGCGGTCGGTCGGTACGATCTTTATTTCCTTTTTAAATTTTCAGAATTAAATTTTCTATACGTCTATCGAGCCATCGTTTATAATAATTAAATTAATTTTTATTTTTTGTAATTAAATCACTAAACTAACTAACATATACTACAGAATCAGCACTAACTGAAAGTATTTACCCCTTAGTGAAAATGAAGTTTCTTTCTGGAGTAAGTAACCCGATACCCGAAAAAAAAGGTATTTTTAACCTTCAAGCAAAAACATACAGTGACCCGAGCGATTTTCATCAATTCAATTATTTTTCCCTTTAGCGTTCACTTCTCACGCATTTTTTAAAATCAATTTAAAAATGGAAAATCAATGAAACTACAAAAAGTGATTGCATAGCCTTTTTCGATAAAATCATTAATTAAAAAGTTAGGGCGAGTTGAAAATGCTCGAAGTGAAATTCAAACTACATGTAGTCCTAGATTCGCCGCGGAGTGGTGCAGTAAAGGGGCGTATAATTAAAATTGCATGATAAATTTTATGCTCCTACTTTTTCAACTCTTTCAGTAATTACATACGTATGTATGTGATAAATAACAAAGGACAATTGTTGGTTTCATCCACCAGGAAAAATAATTTAAATGTTATCTGAAAGTTGTAATGATTCATTTAAGTTTTTATTGTGGCAACGCAATTTTAAAGTACGGAAGAATTAAAATATCGTAATAATATCAAAAAAGTTTTTGAGAAATACATCCTGTAAATATTGCTTAAGTATTATGCATATTTTTTATTAATATTAAAATACAGTTGAAGCTTTTAAATGGATGCTGAATCATTTGTCTACTTTATGTTTAAAAACTACGTAGGAAAAGTAAATTGTTTTAAAAAGTAATAGAAAAGTAGATAAAATTCATATATTTCATCACAAAATTTAAAAAATTAAACTGGCATTATATTGAAATGAAAATATCAAAACTATTAACTATAAACTTATACAAAATCTTTAAGCTCTTCAGGGACGAATTTTTCAAAGGTGGAAAAAGTGGTTTCATGTTTTATTTGATTACTTATTTACTTATTTTTTACCGACAGCTACTCAGTAAGTAAGAACAATTTTGGAAAAACAATTAGTATAAAAAAAAACTGAGTTCAAATATTTGACAGTAAAGTGCTATTAGTAAAAAAATAAAATGAATCATTTTGCAAATTATGTTTTTAAAATAAAGCACTTATTAAAACTAACCAAATTTATACATTGGATAATTTATTTATCAAAGATTTCGAATGTTTTTCCAATAAACTAAAAAGAAAACTCGTGGTAATCAGAGGCAACTTTGAAATATTTTGAAAGCAGTTAATTTCAAGTAGAATAAAATGCTATCCATGCTGCCATACTACAAATTGTTTGGTTTTATTGTTGAAATATAATCTAATGTGTAGTTCTTTAACAGATTTTAGTTTGTTTCCAGTTAGAATAATTGTAATTTCTAAAAAAACTACCTTTATACTTACAATAACAAGCTAAAAAAAGACATTTTTTGTTGACGAAATAAGATATATAATAGTAACACCGTGAAGACAAACTTTCACAAAAGCCAGAAATAAAAAACGCAGGTATTTAATACGAATTGTTTAATTACTAGAAACCTTTACAATTTTGTCATAATCCTCCGCCTATTCACTCATTTTGCTAAGTTTCATAACTTCGTCATTTAACAAGATTCCCTGGCGAAATTTTACAAGAAAATTACTTACGTTTCGCAAATCGTAAAGAAAAATTGCAAAAAAAAAAAAAATATTGTTCATATATTCTATTAATATGGGTACTATAGAATAGGTATGTCTTTTAAAATGTTTTCAAATATAAAATATTATATCTAATAATTTTTTAAACATTTTATGTTTTATTGAGCAACGTCAATTTAAATTATTGCAGTTAGTAATAATTACAAATTTTTTAAATACAGACGAATCCATTTAACAATTCATTTTCTTCTGTAATAACTTTAGGAACTCTCTTTATTAATCGTATGCCAGGATATGTATGTATGTTCTTGAGCATGATACCTGGCATATGATTAATAAACAAGTATAGTGTATTAGGAAAAACCTTTTAAAAATGTAATTATTTTAACAATAAGGATTTTGTTATAGTACTATTTTGATGAGATTTTTTTGCGTAGATTGTGAAATCGTAGAATACCCTAACAAGGACGATTATTGAAAGTTAATCGATTTTGGTATATTTTTGAAAAACCTTTAAAAATTAACAAACGCAATGTAATTTCTTAAACTGTAGAGATAATAGCAAAACAATGTAGTTAAAAAAATTGAATCTTAAGTTTCGTGAAGATGTTTTCGTTTTTATTGCTCTTTTTTTTCCAAAAACCTTATGTTCTGGAAACTTTTAGTACGAAGCTAAGTGGAATTTTCAGTGTTGTAATTTTTAAAAATTTGTAATTTGAAAACCAACAAAAGTTATTTGTTGATGATACAGCACCTTAGAATTACACCCAATATAAATATATACAAAAATGAAGAAAATCGATTTTTTTTCTTAAGTTAACATAGGGATCTCCCTTGGAAAATCTATTGTATTGTAACATATGGTACTGATATGTCGGATGACTAATGTACCTGTTAGAAATCAAATAAATAGGCCTACGTATAAGAGCCCAAATAGTTAACTCGACTTTACTCTTATTTATAGCCCTCGATTTTCTTATCATTGTGTAACATGGGGAGATATTCTAATGTAAATAATTCATCGGTGTTCAAACAATCGATTCCGTTCAATATTCTTCTACCACCTGAACAGTATTGTCGGAAATAAACATACAACTTTAGCTCAGTTCAAAAGTCAATAAGGAATACTGAGGGGAGGCTCGGTATTTTCTTCTTCGTTTTTCATTTTTATTTTACTTTTTTTCCTGAGAGAAAGGAGGAAAATTGTTTCGCCTTTACTCTTTTCCCGCGGTGATAGGTGGTTCATACACTAGAAATATTGAAAAGTTTTTTCCACACGCATGATATACGTTTTGTATAATATATCTAGGGTATAGAGGTTAGAAACATATAACATTAAGGAAATAAGTAGAAGTCGTGAAGTAATAGGCATATAATCAAATTTACGCCCAGCCAATTGCCTTCGTCCTTGCTCTATGTAAACTACGTATCAAGGGACACCTGAGGATACAAGTTGGTTGGCTCTCCCCCGTTTCATAGCCTTCCACCTGGGAATTATACCTTTCGTTTTCCCGTAAAAATATGCTCCCTGGCATACCAAAAGCCCTTGGTGAAAATAATTTACTAACTAAGCATAAGAGACAAAACGCAGATGGAGCATGTGTAGTAAAGTACTGTGTGCATGATAGACATGTAATCATGTAAAAAGCTTCAAGAGGTTTTCGCATTATAGGAGTGTTTCGACAAATTCATTCGCCCCTAGTGCTTGGGGTGGAAATATCATCCTTTTTCTTTATTTTATGAAAGAGGATATACAGTCGTCAGAATTTCCGGGTAATCCCATAATTACCGAAAAAGCCGATCCCAAGAAGATTTGTTTTAAAGCGATTTCAAGTTTAGGACCATCGCCCTAAATGAGGATAATTGCACCCCTCGTTAGCTGAAAATCTAAATTACAATTTATGTAACTCAAGGACTTATCAAGGGGGAGCGGTAAGCGTAATCCAATGACCTGATAAATTATCCCCCAAAAATAAACAGAATTGCAGCCGACCCAAAATTATGTTTACACTCCACAAGGACTTTCCTATCAATCCTAGCGATTAATATTTAATAAAGAGCCGAATGTATGTACAGTATATTGGATTATACATATATTGGATATCGTGTTCGATTTAAAATCATTTCCCAATTTATCCGTGTAGGTCAGGTCGAACGAGGTAATTTCGACGACGACGACGACGACGGTTAGTGAAATTACCCACCCGCAAACGTATATTCTAGAGTTATCGAACCGTTCAAGGTACTGGGAGGACCTCTGTCCATTTTTAAATAATTAAGGAATCAACTGCGTCGACGTCCGAAAACATCAGACAGAAATACTCGGTTACTGTGGTTATATTACGTAGGAGAATCAATTATGAAATTACCTGGCGTTGGAGAATTGTTAATTTTTTTAAGTATTTTCAACGAATCCTTTGGTGCAAACGTGTGGGAATTCAGGTGGGTGTGTTCCTAGTTGAACTTAGAGCTGTAATTGTGTTTCATAATCGTACGATGAAATATATCCGACTTGAATTCTCTATAACTGAAAGGAAGTGTACTATGCACAATTCCACCGTATGACAATCGGAAAGAGACTGCTTTTTGTACTATTGGGTAAATGTTATCAAAACAAAGCCTGCACTGGCACAATGTTCCTTCCTATTCAACAAATGACATTCGTATCCTTGATGCACTTTAGAGAAAACTATTCCGACATTTTCACATACTCTCGTCACATACTTTTTTTATACTAACACTTCCTCTACTAGCCTAAGGTATAATTGGGCTAGAAACCGAAGGTGTTTTATTTTTATCACCCTTTTTCGCCACAAGTAATCCTGTTTGCCTGAAAGTTTAAAATTCACTTTTTCAGAGCAAACTCTTTGGAAAGGATTCAGATTATTATTTTGAAAAAGTTGAACAATGTTTTTATTTATTTATCTTTTATATTATATTTTATTAATATTTTTCTTTAATTATTTTTAATATTTTTGTAATTTACTATTTTTTTTATTTATATATATATTTATATTATGCGAAAAAAGCCAAGTGCAGGCTGCAAGTCAAATCAACAAACATCAAGCAAATCTCGCGAGCAACTGAATACTTGCGTCTGACTTTTCACTGAGGTGGAAATAAACGCAGCTCGGCCAAGAGATACATATTCGTGAAAAAAAATAAAATTATTTTTACAGTGCGCCGTCGTGCGATATTCCCCAACTTTGATCGACAAAAGAGAGTCTTGGAAAATTAAACCACAGTGAGCTTTAAAGTTTTGCTTAGCTTTCACAATAAATGTTGTATCATTTTGCTTTTTATCACTAAGAGAATTTGTAAGAATGTCGCAAGAGAATTTTTCAAGCTTTTTCATATGTTTTGTCTAAATGTCGCCGAACTGAATGTCTTTTAAACAAAGTTCAAAGACAAAAAATACACAAGGTTTATATATCAAATTACTTAAGATATCCAAAGACGTTGCATATAGGTATGCTAAGTAAAACATTATAATATTAAATTACATAAATTAACAAAAATATTTGTTCAGATTATTAATATCCAATACAATCGAATAAAATAAAACAAAAGATAAAATGAGTTTAAAAACTTAAGTAAAGCACGAAACAGTATCAAACTAATTTAAAATTAGGAAATCATATAATGTACTTTGAATATATAATATTAAAGAAAAATGAATTAAAAGAAAACATTTGAAGCGTTTTCATATATACCTTAATGCAACAGTTAACTATTACAATTACACATATTTATGATAGCGTGATCAAAGGTGAGGTTTGTGGCCCTTTTATTATTGATTACAAGTTTTTCTGTTCAAGAATTGTTATTTTTGGATTTAGATATAAATAGACATCTCTGTAAATCAATGAAACCAAAAAGGGGAATTTTTTTTTTTTTTAATATATCCATACATATGTGTCGAAGGCAACGACCAAGGCACGAATGAATACTTTTCAGGTGACAAATATTACACAAATTATGAAACAAATTATTCCCTTGTTTAAGGTAATGTAATGACGTTTGTTATTAGGTGTACAACTTTGCTCCCGCCGTTTACCATACCATTACCACGCTTATTCCTAAATATATGTTCTAATTAGCTAAAAAAAAGGAAAATACTGAGAATTTAAAATTGGGATAAAGTAACACCGGTTGACGGTATTGATTAAAACCAATTCGGCTAAAATCACCTACAAAGAGATAATAAATTTATATTCGCTTTGGTAAACTGTGTACTTCTGTCTTTTCTAAATTATAAATTGTAGGTGAAATCAAGAAATAGAATAAACCCTTTTAACAAATGTTAAAACTAACTGTACAATCCCAAAAGAAAGAACCATAACTGTCTCTAATTTTATAATGATTTTTGTATTATTTTTATGAAATATTGAAGATTCACATTTGAACTTTTTATCTTAACTTGAGATTTAAGATATATTTAAAAAGACCATAACTTTTTCCTAACATTTTTTCCAATTTTCATCATATACCATGATGAGCTAACGAGGTATGAATTTCTTCTTCGTAAAATTTTATTAAAATAAATTAGTGTGAATAAAATCCTTAACCTTTGCGCAAGGGCCATACCAATAAAATTTCAACTAACCGACAAAGCGCTCTAAAACAATAAAAGGTAAAGCAAAAAAATATTAACTTCAGAGGTATTAGATGAACAGTCTCCATTTATACATTCTAAAATAGGTTTTCATTTCCTTTTATGCCGTATAATTTTCGACTTGAAAAATGTCTAAAAAAATACCATTCCACGTCCACCTTATCTCCGAAGTTTATAAAGCGAAAAATCTTAAGTAATTAAAGTTGATAGAAGTTTGTGTAAACATTACAGGAAAAAATAAAACGATGTCTCTAACTAGCACAGTTTTTTAGAAAACCCTATAAAAACAAACTTAGTTATGCGGTCCCAACACTGAACCTTATTGCGTGCTAATAACATCTAAAGATAAATATTATAGAGTATAATTAAATCTCTAAAACTATGAAACAAGGTTTCTATAGGTTTACTGGAAGTTTATAGCAAAACTATAGCGTTAATCTTATTGTTTTTTTTTTCAAGTTTTTTGTTTTAATTACTTTTGGATTTATCGTTAATGAAAATTATGTTTTATTTTTTTTTATCAAAATCTGAAATCAATATAACTAAATTTTAGACTCTGGAAAATAATACGAATGGATTAACATTTCCAATTCGTCAAATTTTTCAGTGAAAAAGGGCAGTAAAACCGCTAATTGTAATTGCTAAGTGGTTTAGAAGGGTTGGAAGGAATTAGCCAGTGACTAAATTTCGCTCGAACAGACCCTTAATATAATAATCATTTTTTTAAATTTATGTTAAAAAACTATTTTATAAAGGTTTACTTATTACACATTTTGTTAGTGTTTTAAAGGATAGAATTTGTTTACAAAATGTAACTACTTAGAGAGAGGTTGTGCTTTGATTACCACCAACCCGGTTAAATGGAATCAATTTGATAAAAATAGTTTTTAAACCGGTCTGTTTTAAATATTAGTTATTTTTTTAAGACGTAAATTTACTCTAGGTAAATAAGCAATTATAATAAGTTAATTTTTATGTGTACATACATGTACTTTTTTCTGATTCAACTATTATAAATACTGTGGTACATGCCACAAAGAAACCAAAATTAAATTTTAATTAAATGAATCTAAAATTTCAAATCATCAACTTTATCTTTTACCAACTTTTTTCAAACTACAAATTTTTAAAGAAAGTTAAAAGGGTTCAGAATCAAATCCACTTACCGCAATTTCTTAGTATTGAGCGTAGCGTAGCTTATTAAACTTTCACAGGACTTAAGAAACGTAGCACCTTGAATAATGGAATAGTTTCACTAGGGTTCGGCTATCTGTGCGGTATAAATGCAAATTTAAATGAAATCCTGGTTTTACTTGTAAACGAAAGAAAAACTTGAACTTTTCTACGGACACTCTCTTTGGCAGTGTTTTAAGAGTGCCAGGGAACGGTCTCATCCCTACGTCACGTGTAAAACTGTTTGAGAAAAATAGGCGGCTAGGGATTTTGACGTGTTCTCCCCACCAGATGAATGCCTGAAACTGCGCAGGTTCCCGTTTGCATCCCACAGTATTTGTACCTTCGCCGATTTTAATCCATCCAGTGAACTGGAAGTGACGAACAGTGCACAGGGTGCCCAGTCCCAGTGCCACCGGGGCTACTCTTAACCCACATTTTCCGGCCCAATGACCCTGGAATGCTTTGAATGGAAAAGTGCGTCGGATCAATAGCATTAGCCGGGTAAATGATCCAAGGATAAGGCACACGCTACTCGAAAACTTGACTTGGGTGTCCCACAGTGGGAACAGATAGAAGTTACCGTATTTGCTACTTGATTGACCGTAAAGACGTCCTCGACTTTGATCCGTCCCGAGCCAGCACTCTGCTGGCAAACATGGCTTTATTTACTCCGGCGGCAGAGGTGGCGTTCAGAGGGCGCTAATGCACGCAGGGCGTAGGGCACGGTTGGGGCCGGAAGGGGCGGAGGTCGACCAGAATTGAATGCCTTCCGCTGGCCCTTCTGTTTGTTTCATTTGACCAATTGAGTGAATATAATAGAGATAATCTGCGGTTCGAAGCGTGTCTACAGCAGGGTCCCTAAGTGGTAAAAATAACTTCTGGGGCGAACAATTCCAATTACAACTTAAGGAGGGGATAGCCCTAATGCGAGTTTGATCAGAGCCGATGCTTGCGCCCTCTATTTTAGCTTGGTGACAAGTCCGCAGTCAATTCTGTTATTTGCAACTTTTCCTTACCTATGGAATTTTAAAAAATTTTAAATTTTGATCAATTTTCAACATTAATATTAATATTGTAACAACAACACAAGGTACAGATTACAGGAGGCGCAAACAGATAACCAAATATATGTATGTATACATATCCATGTACCTAACTACATACCTCGATAAACAAAATTGGTACCATAACACAAAATTGAATGACCAAAATGTGATCAAAACGCATAAAGTAGCTTGATATTGGTATCACAAGTTTTGATTAAGGTGGCATCATTAAGTTAAAAAATATAGATTTTTTTTTTTTTTATTTGCTTATAAAATTCTATTCTCCTACCGGAGTACAACGCTGCAAACTGCATGTCGAAATTCAAATCCTAGTGCGCGGAATGAGCCTGGTTGATTTTAACCAAGGTATGTTTTGGTACATTTTCCACAAATTTTGCTTTTCGGTGTCGTATATCACGAACCTATGTACCTAAAACATACTTATGATATTCTAACTATTGTAAAAAATTTCGTATGTTGCTAAAGTTATCCAAAATTTTCATTTTGATCGGTGGAAAGCTCAGAGACTAGGAGTTTATAGGAATTTATAGATCAGAAAAACAAAATTTATGAATTTGAATTTCAACACGCGATTATTTTGATTTTGATTGGCTGACTCTAACTGATTTTACAGCCGATTTTTTTCGAAAAATAACAAATTTTTGACAAAGATTTATTTAAACAGTTTTTAAATACCTAAATACATATGTATAATACACTGTCAAAAATATTTCAATAATTTTAAAATATTTCCACAATTATATCTGCATGGGATTCATTTCATTCTTTCTAATAGTTTTTACCAATCGTAAGAAGAGTTGGACAAATGATACCTTAATTATGTGTGCAAAACAATTTTTACGAGAAAGTATAATATCTTCCTTTACTCAAACGTTGAAAAAAGAATTATTTATTGTATATAAATTTTGAATTAAAAAACAATTTGCTCGACACTATTTGACAACAAAAGCGCAAACGATTTTTGGGTGTCACCGAGGTCACGTCTCGAAATAACACGTTTTGCTCCTTCAAGGGAGGTGGTACTTCTGAAGCATAAAAGAAAATACAGAAAGCATCAAAGTAAATTTATTGCATACGACTATTCATCATTCGGTTCGTTGTTAGTACACACGCAACCACAATCCAAGAGGTAAATTTTTCTTCATTGCATACTTACGAACTTTTTGCGAATTCAAGCATAGGACTGGCCTTTGTCACCATACAATTTCTATGCTCAACAAAATCCAATTTAGAATCCAGAACAAAGCGTAAATCACGAACAGAATGAACTCAATTTAGATTAAAATTCGGAAAGAATATAATCAAATCGCAAAGAAAGATAAGACTTTTATTAATAGTCAACTCTAAATTGTGAACATATATTGAATGGAATGTGTTTAAATCACTTTAAACCGAGTTAATAATTTTGATATAACGATATTATTTAATGTTACCAGTAAAAATTAAAATTGCTAACTGGTTCAATTTCTATTAATCAAGATGATATCAATTTTAGCAAGTTAGATTGCTCGAAAATTTGCTAAATTACATTTGGAATTTGGATATCTCCCAAATTTCCTTTTTTATCTACGAAAAGAACATTATAAGAGTATCGTACCATTTTTTTCAAATCAAGAAAAATATTAGTTGGCTCGCAGCCACACCGCACACAGTCTGGTTTTACGGAGCTATGAGATTCTGCAGAAGAGTTGGTTAATAGTATTATATAATTTAAACAAATCTCGTTATGAATGGCATACTCCTATGTTACTTTAAGGATGCTCTTATAATTTTACCAGAATTCATTTAATAGATTTTATAAAAGCTTAAATTCAAAAGTTCCAAAATCTCATGATGTTCCATAGTTCAACGAATTGAAATTTAAAGAGTTATTATTTTATAATTACCTTTTCCAAACAGTCAAAGGATATTATTCTGGTGTAAGCCCAATTACCACTGGTTCTATTGAACCAAAAGTTTTCTGACGAACGATTAAAGTTCTATAGGACATGGTTTCGTATGGTGGTGCTCAAGTAAATTATGAATTTACGTAACCATGCTTCCGTTTATTTCTACTTTCCAGCCGAAAGGAAGGAAACTCCTAACGAGAGGATAGTTTTGCTGAAAGTTTACAGAAGTCGACAGAGTCTAGAGATTTCACCAGTGCACGACGACATCAAAATAGTTTCCATGGATAGATGAAATTAAATTAAATTTCTATTGATCAGGTGAAAGTAAAAAGGTCGTATTTTATATGTTATATGTTATAGTGAGTGAAACCTTTTTTATTTTCATCCTATGATAGTGTAACCGCGTAAGTAGAAGTCTCCTTCTACCTCCCGTGTCTGTGGCGAGGATGGATGCTGCTGAATTAGATTAGTCGTTTTGTGAAAGCAAATTGGCCCTTGTGGTTCACTTTCGGTAACAAGCCTGTCAAACTTCATTACCCGGTATTATTCCCGATTGTGCGCTGCATAAAATAGTAATTCGGCTGCTAGAGTGGCTGGCGTAGGACAAAGAGCACAGAGAGTTGCACCACACACAATGAAAATTTGAGTTGCTCCCACGCAAATTTATTATTCATGCTTTTGAAGTAATTACTGGTTACTTTGCGTGCCCTAAACATTTTTGATTTATCCTTTTTCGCCGCAAACAGAGAAGGTTACAAAACCGGGTTTTTACTTGTAGCCCTCCATAAAAACAACCGAAGGTGCATTGTGTTCCAAATACTAATTATTTTTCGCTCCCTCAGGGATCAAAAAGATGATTATCTCGTGTCGGAACATATGAGATAAATTTAATTTGATGCTGGCCAGGATGGACGCAGGGTCACAGTGGGCTTACGTAAAACAGAAAAGGATTTCTGGCATTACTGCGCCTTGTGGTGATTTTTTTTAATGTTTAAAAACAAAAATTGAATTATGTTAAAGGTTGTTGGGAATTTTTGCTTTCAAAGTACTTTTACAATCTTTATTCCGCTGAGCATCAAGTGATGTAAAAAAAACTGCTGGAAATTAAATTCCTACTTTCACAGAAAGCTATTATTATGAATACAAGAAAAGGTCAAAGTATGTATTTGGGTTTTTATTTCAAGTTATAACAAATTATAACAATAAAATAAATGACCTTTTAAAAACAAATATTGACATAATCATTTATTTTAGCAATAAGCAAATGAAAAAGAATTTTTTGATCTTAAGACGTGTTACAAACTGTACAAAAGTTTAGGAATTGAAACTTCAAAATCTATAATCGACTATCAAATGAAAGATCGATTCTGAAACATCTTCCTCAAAAAACAAAAAATGTCAATATTAATAAGTAATGCAATTATTTAACCTTCAATAGTTGAAATAATTATGTTCCTTATTAAATTTTACTACTTTTTAATAATATATTTTTTTTTTGTATTATGTTTATTTGCTTTTAGCTTTTCATTTGATCATATGTTTTCCTTTCCTTAAAACCGTCTGAAGATAGAGTACAAGGCAATATGGTAGTGGATACGATTTGTCAGAAAAAAACTATAGTTTGGAGACATAGAAAAAAAACCCAATTTAGTATTTCTCGGGATATATTTGAGACTTAAGATGGGAGCCTTACCCTACATTTAAATTTTTCTTTGATAACTATGTTTAATTTGTGCCTAAATTTAAAATTTATTATGTTATTTGATTAAATAATTTACAAGATAATTAAACCTCCCATACTGCCCCAAGTTTGTTTTATATTCAGCAGCCACATTTGATACATATATCTAAATTTTATTTCAATTTCTCTCAATATCGAGGAATTCCTATTTGACAATAAGATATAAACCCATTATTGCCGTCGATTGTCATTGATAGAACTATCGATAATATTTTGGTTATCGTAAGTAAATATATTTATGTTGTTTGATATTTACTAATAATATTGTATGGTTAAAGTAATTACCACTCAACATTTATAAAGAGATGGAATTTCCTTCTATAAAAGACATGCAATTCATATAAATTTGATACTGTTTAAATCGCAAATGCAAATTCACAATAATTTTTATTTAACGTGTATACACTATTAAGATAATCGAACAGGTACGATTTCAATGCAAATTGCGGCTGTATCAATTCGTTAAATTATAATTGGATATAACGTGTGAGGAATCGCCCATTAAAGTTTCACATTACTAGCAGTTATTTGAAAATGACTGCTGAAATTCAACTCTATCAATTTCGTATCGGTTTCACCTGATTCAATCTGCACTCGCTTCGAATGCAACGAGGCGACCAGCATTAATTGATCGAAATTGTAAACAATCGGCTGTCGACTGTGCTAATTTATCGTGTATATCTGCGAACAACATTCCTTTTGGGGCAAAACACGACCGTGTAATCAGCCCGCTCATTGAAACTCATCACCTCTTTTGTGATTTTGATTTAGCACTAGTCAGCTAGCATATTTGGCTGCAACATATTTCGAATGGTAATATTGACTGAAATTAAAATTTTTCCATTGCAATTATTGTGAATAGTGGAAAATTTCATACATGGAATAGTCTGTGGCCGGCTTTTAGTCTTGTGGGCATTATGGTCAAGGGCGAATTACCAAAATACAAAAGAGGAAATTACTCAGGAAATTGAATAATTCAAAATTGTGAGGAGGATGTAGCTCATTTGAATTTCAGTGTAATTTTCGTTGGTATATTCTTTTGCAGGGGAATAAATATTCAATATTATTAAAGTGAAAAACAAATCCATTAGGCTATAGTAAATAATTGAATTAAATTTTAATTTATATTATCTTTATTTTAATAAAACTACAATCACAAAATTAATAGTGGTTTCAGGTCTTTGTTTTTTCCAACGACATTTTAAAACTCTTTTTAGAGGCCGACAGTAAAAAGCGAACAGATTGAGTTTGAGCTCTCTTCACGAATTTTGACAAAACTTTGTAGAAATATTCATTTGAAGTCAAAGGTGACAAATATGCAAAAAAAAATTGCCGGTCCCATGTACTTCCCGAGATATTTAACTTTAAAATTATTCCCAAAAAATGTCATTGCGAATTATATAAATACCTTAAATTAAGGAACATTTCAACCTTTTCATTCAAAAAAAATATTTCAAAAATCTTTGAAATTAACGAATTAAAGGTAAGCATATGTTTCGACTTATTGACGGTGACGAGCACGCATTTGTCTTATAACATGACAAATCGAAGTAAAGGAAAATGTTTCTTATTTTCAGCACTCTTGTAAAATTTTTTACAGAAATCCAGTGGAAACTTTTTTATTTTGAGGTTTTTCACCAAAAAATTGTGGGAACATGAAGAAAATACGACAGAAAACTATCACTTTTCAGAATTTTGAAGTTAAATATCTCAGGAAATATAAGCGACCGACAAAATTTTGTTTTCATATCCTTCACTTCTGACTCTAAACGAACATTTTCACAAAGTTTCATCAATATCCGTGAGGCGACCTCAAGCTCCCTTTTTGCCGTAAAAAGTAATACCTTCTTCTAACTATTCCTGTTCCGGTATGTGAAGATTATTTCTGATTATAATTTATATACAAAACCATATCACAACTTTTGAAGAGGGCTTAACACTCAAGTCGAAAACGCTTTTATTGAAAACTTTTCTTCAAAATATCTTAAACGTCCGTTGGCGTTATCATAGACTAGAAGAAATATTAAATTCATCGATTTTCGATTTTTAAAAGTTAAGAGAAATTGCTTTTTAGGATAAAACATTCAAAACTTAATATTTAAAAAACTTTGTATGGCGCAATAAATTAGAAAAATATTTAAATCATACAAACATTTTAATTTATAACACTTTTAATGAGGAAGTATGAGAAGCAATAAAGTTAAATATCTCCTAAATAGGAATTATTCCGGTCCACCAGATGCTTTCCAGAGTACATTGGAATTAACTTTAATTAGATTATAAAATACAAAGAAAAGAAATTAGATTCATATCTGAACACCGCGCGATACCTAACTACCAACCACTCGGTCTCCTCCGGGAGAAAAGCATTAAATGTTAATCCCTAATTCATTAATTAATGAAATTATTTCACTTACAAAACCAGCATGGGGGCTATTGGGGACAACTGGAGCCCGCGCTTTTGAAGGCCGCATTATTCAATTAGAAGTTAGCGAAAAGGATTAGTATTCATTCTGGGGTGTAATTAAGAGCCACTAGGCCCCCTGATTAACTTGCATTATTTTTATACTAAAGACATCGGCCAACAAATTTTTAGCATCTTCATTTTTCTTAAACCTGCCTTCGTTTTTAGTTGGTAGTGTAGTGTCTAAGTTAGCCTCTATGCTGAGTGTGGAGTGCAGGCATAAATTAAGTTTTAATTAATCACGGAGATTTTAGGAAGTCTTATAATTTTCACCACATTCTCGTATCAGACGAGGGGCTTTAGAAGGACTCGACGTAATTAATATGTAGATGTACTTTAAATAGTTAACTTCATTTTAATTTATACTCATGTTTAGCAAATTTACATTCGGTACGACGATGACAGGAAATATTACTAACTCGTATATGAATTTGTATATACAATTGTTTTTTTCTTTTTTTTTATTCAAAAATATTTTCGGATAGTAGACACTCCGCTTATAAGTGATACGAGATATCGGTGCCCTTTCTCAATTTTAAGGACTAATTACGCAGCACTAAATAGATCTATAGAAGTGACTGAGCTCTTAGCGAATTCGTGGAAATTTCCTCTCAGGTAAATAAGTAAATTGTGTTCATAAGATGCGCCCTCGCTGAAATATAGGGTGACTAATTAACGTTTACATGGAAACTTTTACACTCCATTATGTCGAAAGCAATGGGTGATAGGGAGGAACGGAGTTAAACTTTTAATTAGTACCTATCTCAAAAACATTTTTCCTAGGTAATATAATAGATAAATAAAGTATTAACTATAAATTACTGCAATTTAATATCTTTCTTCAGAAAAACTTGAAATATCCTGCATAATGCTTTTTAATAATTTAAAATGTTTATTAAAAAGTTTCATTAACTGGATATTTAAACACCAATATATAAACCATTTATGAACGCTTCAAAAAATTAATTGTTATGGAAAATTTTTTATTAAAAGTACCCTGTATAAAGATTTGACTGTATGTTTGTAATTGAAAGGTAATTTCAAAATCTTTGAATCAATTTTGATGAATTTTTATAGACATGTTATTACGCCGTTATATCAGAAATCTTATTGAAGAGCAACATTTTTAATTGATTTATTTTAAAAACTTCATTGTTCAAAAATGTTCGATATAAAAATATAAACGACCACCGATTTTGACTCAACATTTTAAAATATAAAGTGATTTGAATTCAAATTTATGCATGGAGAATGCATACAAAATGTAATTAATAATTTTCAAACAAAATATGTAATTTAACTATAAAAGGCTAGTACAACTTTGTAGCGAAATAATACTTTGAATATTATATCTGTGTATTAAAATGATATAAGCACCAGAATTTCATTTGGTTCCTAACTAAAATTAGTTACAGAGGTGGTTAGAAATTTATTTCAGAAATGGTTGATGTTCAAGGATTTCTATTTCGGTAGGGCAAGATGCTCAAATTTGACATTTGGCATAAATTTAAGGGAAGGGCAAAGTTAGTTGTGACCATAGGCGTTATAATGAAATTTTTCATTCATTAATCATTCAATATTAGATAGTTTTTTTAAGTGAATGACTATAAAGTAACAAAAAATAAAAAATTTATAAAAAGTTATTCTTAAATATATTTTTCGCATTTCTTCGTCTATGTGTTTTCACGTCCTGTCAAGGCCGCAATAACAAACAATTGAAAAAGTTTAGTAACTTTGCACATGTCGCATGTTATCAAAATATCATCACGAAACTCGTTATGGAAGAAACTACGACTTGATCCCGGATAAGTTCGTATTCTAAGGGCGAGACGTGAAGAATTCACCAGGAGAGCCAAATTAGGGCACAAGGGATGATAAGCTGGGTAAGCGTGTATTAGAACAAAGTTTTGACTATTGCGTCCGTCGTCGTCGTCGTCCTCAGTACGGGTGAAACACCAGGAAAAAAAAATTATATTCTACGAGCATGCGAGAAAAGCAACCATGATTCAGGTTATTTGTTGCTAGAGCTGTTAACGAAATAGCATTTTACGAGGTGTTCATGCGAAAACTTTTCACTCGGAGATTCTCTCATAAACTCGGCCTAGAGCTGATGGGCAGAGTGACACGTTGCTTAATTACGATCCAGCAGTTATGCCCTTCACTTTACACACTTCTTTAGGATCTCCGGTGTTGTACTGCATACATTAATTACATAAGGTCTGAGACAAATATTTTGCATAATTCTTGTAACTAACATAAAAACTGATTTGTACTTCGAAAAGTTTCGCTTCATGAGTTGTGGAAATAGTTCTATTCTTAAATTTGTTACTATGTATAAAGGAAGTTATTGGGACTTTAACTATACGTATATTAAGTATTATTATTATATTTTCTAGTAATACCGCAAAGAGGTGAAGTAACCATTTTAGACGATATTTAAAGTCTTAATTCGCAACAGAATCAACTTTGTGAAATAATATACTTTATTATTAACATACATAAATATGTATAATATGTATATATTCAAAAGTTTTGGTTAGTTAGGTTTAATTTTTCTCAAATTTTTATATTAAATCATTAGTCAACCAATAAATTTGTGAGAAGTTATACAAAAGTTCGAATTTGAGTTCCAATTTATTATAAACTTGATAGACATAAATTCCTTACTAGAAAATTATCAGTAATCAATTTGGTTTTCGTGCTGACTTCAAACATCTAATGTAAAATCTTAGGATGTTATATTGTAAGTAGCATTGGAAAATTTCAAAGCGAAAGTTATTTTATAACGTTTAGGGTTTCTTATTTTTAAAATGTGGTACAGGGAAATGGACCTCAATTTAAGGATCCATTAATATTTACAATCTTAATTGACATAAAGATCAAATTCTTTAAAAAATTAAAAATAATTTAGTTAAATAGATACTAAGAAAACTACTAGTTGGCTTACATAACAACGTTTCTTTAGATGAAAGTGTTCTAAACTATTTTCTTATATAATATTTCTTTTAATTTTGAGGACCAATGAATTTGCTTTTTAATCAACCTAAAGATTAAAAACCAATTAATTGAGTCCAAAACATTAGATATAGTAGTACGTAGTTTATATATAAGGCGACATTCTCCCTTTTTAGAACACAAAAAAATCGATTTTAATCTATAATCTTTTTAGAATAAGTTCCTGCAAGAATTTTTGTAAAATGATAATTTTCCAGATAATTGATACTTGTTGTCCCTACAACTATAACTGTAATGTATTTTATGGAATCACGTGTTTGTTTGGCGGAAATAAAGCTATTAGCATGCCTAAAGTACAATTACATGACAATACTCAGTAATTGCAATGAAAACCCAGACCGATGTTGAAAATCATAGACCATAATTTTAGGTATATCAGAAAAACCTACAATTTTCTATTTTGTAGCAGTTTGTTCATATATGTATTATACATATGTCGTGCAGATAGAAAATGCAATTTCTTATTTTCAAAACGCATATGTGACTAATCAGAATGAATGAAGTACGCTTCAATGCTGGAGTAGTTGCTTTTATTTAAGGAAAAAAACAAATCTACTCAAAAGTATTTCACAGCAAATCTTCTGTCTTTGATCCGTGGAAGATTTTCAATGCCACTTCACCTTGAGAAGGAAAGGAGCACGCATTGCAAATTTTATGAGCTCCAACCGCATACATATGTAGGATACGTGAATGAATTCATCCTAGAAAGGAAGGCTGGACCAGGGAAAATGAAAAATTCAATGAATAATGAGCACATTTCATTTACACATGAGTTTTTCACGCCAAAGGGGTTTCATTTTATATTTTTCACATATGTGAACCACAAAGAACTTTATTTAAATATAAACCTCAAAAGGTGAAAAACGGAGCCAAAGACAATTTTCCAGTCAATCGGTTGTGAATTATACACAAGCAGCGGCTTTTCGGAGGGTGAGACGAGGCCAACGCTTATTAAGGTTCTATCCAAGTCAATAGACGTAGTTGAAAAGGGGCAGGTTTTTGGCCATTGAATTGGAAAATGCGAATTAAGCTAAACAAGTAAGGGCGCTGGATACCTTCAAGCAGCGAATGGCCATACGAGATACAAACGAATATGAACAGCAGAGCGGTTATTAATTATCACAAAGGAAAGTAATAATGCGGAAGATTTTAGCATTCTTCAAAAGATACAGCGTTAATGACCAAATGCATACCTCATTAGAGGCAGTATTTGCACGGTTCCAGACAAAACGCCTTTGATTTTATTTTAAGCACATATACTACTAAAAATGGCAATTTGTCCTCCATGCTAACATTTCACATACTTCAGATACTTCTGTGTAACTAACCCAAAGATTTGAAAACAATTTTCCGGTTTTAGCAGGACTATTGCCAGGTATCCTTCGGTTTGAAAGGACAAGATATTAAGAGCGAAATTCCCTCGTTCATTTACCTTAACCAGCAATTGGGAGCTTTATAGAAAACATCTTAAATGTCTGTAATGAAAACGGGCGGCTAATCCTCTTGCAGAATCAAACCTCTTCTCTAGGGTTTCACATCAACCGAAGGATCCACATGGAGTCCTATTAGTCTCGCCACAATATCTTTCCGTCCATCCGTCAGTAATGGGCCTATACAAGATAATTTGTGTTTTTCAAGCTATGTTTTGTTGTGATTTTAAATAGATGTAAAGCTTAAATTAATTGAGAATAGGATCGATGTTATGGTATAAGAATTTCCTTCAGGTGGTATTTTGTGGTTGAAATGTAGACAAATAAAATTAATTTTGTACTTTTTTGTATTAATGATTTTTCGTATTGCTAAAACCAAATCGGCCTTATAGTACAGGATTATATACAAATTCAAACTGTTTAGAAATTAAATCTAAAGACAGAAAAACTTCATATCAAACCTCAGAATTTTAGGGAATATACAGAAAATAGTTACTGAGAAATTTTATTTTTTCGAAACTCTGTAATTAAAATGCATATCTCGAAAAGTACAAGCGACTGAATGTAATTTTTACAAATTGGTCAATTTTAACCCGAATTAAACGTTTTTAGATTTCATAACAATCCGTGAGGAGACATAAAACTCGATCTGTTCCAAATAATAGCACTCTTTAAAGAAACAGTCGTTATTTAAATACTTTTCTCTTATTAAAGTGATATCGAATCATTTTCATTCTATAAAACTTAAAAGGTAAGTATTTTTTAATAAAATTTGCATTTTAAAAGCCAATAAAACTTTTAGCAAAATTTATGTTACAGAAGACCGGGTCGTCCCAAGAAATTAAATTACGCAGAATCAAATATGCCTAAAAAATCAATGAGACCCTACAAGTTCTGCCTTTAAATGAATTTGCCCCTTAGGGCAACGAATTTTAACCAAGAAAAATTATTGAAAGTCTTTGCTTTCAATCACTAAAATTCGTTGTGAAAATTGAAGACGTAGAGAAGAGAAGTTACATTTTCAGAAGAGATGATTTACAAGAAAAGATTATTGCATTATATTTTTAAGAAAAAAATTTCTTGACAAAAATATATATAAGGGGGAAAGTAGGTGTAGGATGAGAGTATTTTTGGTTTGTTATTCTATCCAGGTATAAGTAACCTTAGAGCATATTGAGTTAGTACTACAATTATTTCTAAAACTAAGTTCAAATTGAAATTGCCCAAAACATTAAATTATACAAGAAATAATAATATTTTTTTGAACGTTTTTTTTTTTTAAATAGTTTGCAATGCTTGAAGAGGGAAAAAAATCTACATACATCCAAAGTTACATTTCATAATTTCCTTTTATCCTGGATAGAGTGCAAAACCTTCAATCTGTTTTGATTTATGTTAAAAGTTTAATTGCCCTAAATTGATTTAAATCTAAACTTTTGTTTCCATTTAAATTCAAATCACTGTATTTGCAGTTTGAGCAGTAAAATAAATCCTTAAGGTCAGATTAAATAACCCTTTACTGACTTTCTGTATGGCTTTGCAAATTTCCATATAATATTAAAATATTATTAATTAAGTTAAAGTTCTCTCTCTAAAACAAATATGTGCTCAGTTAAAATACTACCTAGAAAAGTTCGCAATTTTGCATTGAATTCAATTTTCACCGGACGTTGTTACAAGGAAATACGATTTACCTTTACCTCTTAGTGGAAGCTTGCCCAAGCTCAAAAGGAAAGAAGAAACCCCCGAGGTGGGTAATATAAAACTGAAAAAGATTTTGCTCGAAGATGCTATTTCACCGTCTTTTTCCATCATAATTAGAACAGGGGGAATTATTTTCCCTCCATAAAGTTTTGTAAAGGGAATCCTAAAATGTTTTTCAAAGCTAAAGAGATTCCTTCCTTCTGTCTTTTTTTGTAATAATTAGCGACCACTGCTCTCTTTATCCCTGTGAAAGCTTAAAGGAACATTTTTAATTAAAACCGCTCAGCAGTTATTGCCGTTTGCGAAGGCGTTTTCCTAAAACCGTGTAAATCAAAATTTTCCTTAAAATAAAGTAAAAACATCTGTAAGATATCTCATGACCGCGAAGGAGCTTTTGTATTTATCATCTGAAATCTTCGCAGCCTCCTCAAATATCATCCCAGCATCATTTCCCCCACGACCTTGCTGATTATGTTTGTCCTTCATACCTAGATTGGATTAAAGATGGAAATATTATTATAGGCCGGGGAGAGCGTGATCCAGATTTCATGCTGAATGAAGATGTCCTTGCTTAAGAGGTCTTTGTCTTCCCCGCAAAATTAAGATTTGCTCGAGACTATCATATAATTGTCCAGGTATATTTTTGTTTCTCTTTGCCCGAATCATCGACCATACATAATTCTCTAACTGACAACAATGGCTAAGCCTAAACCTAATTTAGTCTTTGCATCTCTGAATTGTAGGTATTTAGGAGTTATGAATTAATAAAAATGTTTAAGATGAGTGAAATTATGCAAATAGGCCGCACCCACCACCCACGCAATTCCTAGCAAAACGAACCGAAGGACGAGGACAGCCCCCCTGTGAGTCTCTGTGCCGGCGAATTTGAACAATTTTATGTATGCGTTCGTATCCATAAACCTTCTTATAAAAATTAGTACAAAGGGGATTCCGAACATGCTGCTTTCAAACATTATTCAAGATAGTACTAATCTTTGTTTAATATAGAAACCCAAAACTGCTAATCTTTAAGTGATTCTTATAAAAATTAGTACACATTTTAATTATATATAATACTTATAGCAGTCTGACATCACTGAAATTGCATTTTTATATAACTTGGTACACATACATATGTACATCATTTTTAGTTCTCCCATTATAATGTAAGATTCATATTAAATCCGCTTTATTTATATTAAGTTATTAGTTTTTTATATAACAGATTTTAAATCAGCGATTCTGAAAACATCTTCATACTCAGTTTCAAACATATCTGAAGGCACTTAAATTTTGCCATACTTTAACATTTTCATTTTGAAATACTATGAGACAGCTAAACCTAATTTTATCTTGGCATCTTTGAATTGTATTTAGGAGTTATTATAATAAAAATGTTTAAGGTGAAAGAAATTATGCAAATACCCCCCCCTCCCGTCGCAATTTATGGGAAAGCAAACTGTATGAAGGCTGAGGCCAGCCTCGACTTAGCTCATCTCTGCCGTGCGTCTTTATGTCGGCGAATTTAAACAATATGTATGCGCTCATATCCAGAACCCTCCTCGGAATTTGATTATTTTAATTTTCCTGAATGGCCCTTGAAATATCTTTTGGGGTATTCCCTTCTAAATGGGGCACATATATGCATACGTAAGTACGCAGGCTTACTTCGGCCTGAATACTTCATTCGCTGACTATGAGGAGATTATGTTGACATTATTTATAATGAAAGGGATATTACATAGCGGATACGAAGGAGATAGGATTAGCAAAATGCCTCGCATTATCCTTAACGCAACCGTTTTTGTAATTATGAAATTTATGATCTCGTAAAGTTGTTAGGAATTCGGTACATCACTTTTAAACTTTTCCTTGTTGATTGACTCCGGTAGAAGAGGATTTTCAATAGAGAACTTAAGACACCGTCGGTTAATAAATCTTCACTTAAGGGCATGGTAGCAAGGCTTGGAAGGAAAAGGTTAAATACTTTTAAATTATGTTACTGTCCTTCAATATAGGAATTTCAAACTTCTATGAAATCTGAAAATTCAAGAGGAGCTATAATAAATAAATGTTTTGCAGCTTATTGAAATATGTTAGAAAATCGGTAATTATCTTAACATTTACTAGAAATTGCTGTGAAAAACTGTAATAATCCTATATAATCCTAATAAAAATTGCTGTGAAAAACTGTAAACATCCTTGCATGTAGTAAATCGAAATTAAGAAAAACATCAAACAGTATCTTGACTCATAAACATAGATCTATAAATGTCTTCTATAGCTTAAACTTAGTCTACTTACTTAATTTACTTGTGCTTGTGACCAGTTTGGATTGAAAAAGACTTTCTACTATTCACCAACAATTAATAATTACAAACGACAAAAAATCTATTTTCAATTATGCCCTTTGTTTGCCCAACAAACCCCGAAGTCCTTCAAAATACAATTTTTAAAATTAATTTCCAATCTTGGCTATTAATTTTTTTCATCCACAGCTTAAGAATTACGCTGAATATGATATAGGTAAATTAAAATAAACAGTATGACAAATTAAAAGAAACTTTCAATTATTTTTTAATATTAAATTTCAAAATTTTAAAAAACAGCTAAACTAAATCTTAAGCTTATCCACCGTGATTACGAAAGTTTTGGTTTGAAAAAAGATTTAAAAATAGTACTATTAGTTTTCGACATTTTGTGTGGATCAGTTTGAAATAAGTAGTTTAGAGAAAAACGCAATTAAAAGTTAAACTTTCCATAACGCCACGAACTTCAAAGGTCAAAGGTTCTTCATTTTTACAAATTGGAACTTAAATCTATTTTTTTTACTCTACTAATTACTAAAGACTAAATTTCTACCCAAAAAAATCTATACAAAGGTTTTAATAATTCGATAGTTAAAAGAAACTTTTTAACTTTTTTCAACTTTTAACTTCTATACTAATCCAATATCAGAATTCCAAGATTTTCCGCTTATATTCAACAAAGGAAGTGCATTAGTTTCACTTAACTTCTTGTAAAAGGAATCGATTAAAATTAGTCACTGATTGATTGGCAAATAGCATCTTCCGCTAGTCACGTTCAATTGCATTATATTATTTCCTCGGGAACGCAAAGTACCTTTTAACTGACTTCGTAATGAGTTTATGAAGAAAACTTTCCGATGTTTCTTCCTTCCTTGGGACTTCCTCTGGAACGGTCTAAAGCAGATGCCATTTCCCAGAAAACGTGAGGTGTGCATAGTGAGGGAAGATGTTTAAAATTTGAAAAACGGCTGATGGAATCGTATCAAATGCAAATATAGTTGTAGTAAAGAGATAACAAAATTTGTAGGATTCTCCAAACAAACATCGGCAGGTTCTGGATCCCTGGCCGGGACGGGGAATAGGGAAAGAGCTTTCATCCAGAGGTTTGTTCACAACGTTTGCAGAGAATGCATTTCTAGGCTTGGCTCCTGGCTGCTCGAATGGGGGCTATGTCAAGAGAGTTGGGAACACTTCCATCCGCTTCAGGAAACTAGGCCAGCATAAAATCGATTTTGAGGCGTTATGTAAAATCCCAGCTGGCAGAGGAGTATCATGTTTTATAAAAAGAGTAGAGGAAAATAAAATCGACATAAAGTGAGTTCTTGTCGAATGGATCACAATATTTTGGATTTTTTTTATTGCGTATTTTGAAACTGCTTCTTAATGGCATATAATAAATTTTGCTCGCATATTTTCTTCACAATCTGGGAACATACTACGATATAATGATTCTACCTGTTGCAAATACACTGCATTCAGCATGGTCAATTTGCAAAAGGTTAAATGCAATAAATTTTTAAAACTAATTATTATTGTGAAAATAATGGTTCATACATAATACATATATATTAACCTCAACAAAAATATAGCGGTGAATGCTTTAAAAGTTTATAAAGGTTGTTAAAATTTTGAAAATTCCATTCATCATTCACTGACATTTAACTTAAGTTTGCTCCAAATATGCAACAAGCACCAATTGTTCTGCGGCTGGACAAATTATACTCCTTGGAAATTTGGACTGGAAAAAAAAATCCATTTTGGTTTTCATTTCTATTTAAAAATAGCTAGAGAAGTACGCAGCTAAATTAAAAAACGGCGTGTTTTCTAAAAGTGGTGCACGTTCAAAGTCAAAGTTTATGAAGTGCCATGGTAGATTAAGAATCATGTTAAGGATTTTATTTTGTATAATCTGCGATTTTCTTATATGGGTACGGAATTGAAACCAAACTGGAGCTCCGTATGAAGGCTTGAAAGATAAATTTTTGTATACCGAGCTTATTTTCCAAATTGAGAGACGATTGTCTGTTAATAAATCGGCATATTTTAATTAATATGTTCGCTTTGTTTGAGACTATATAAATGTGTTTAGAATATGTGAGGATTTTATTAACCCATTGACTGTCAGCTACGAGATAACTCGTACACAATATATTGTGTTGACGTCATTTTACGCCAAATATGAGACTATATTTCGGTAACAAATGCAAACAGAATCAGGATATGGTTTTTGTGCTATAAAGAAATAAAATATTATCCTCTCCATTACGATTTTTACAGCCAAATGTCCATTTTTGTATTTCCGATTTTTTCAAAAAAACAAAAATTTTTGTACTGCTTTTAGATTTGCATCCAATGCAATACAAATTATTTTCATTAAATCGAAAATAAAGATAAAGCTATGGCTGTAAAAATCGCAATTAAGTATGTAAATAAGTTTTTCTCCTTTATAGCACAAACAGCATTTCTTAACCATATTATAGAACACATAATTTTTTATATTTTACTATTGCAAAAATCAAAATTGTAAAAGATATTAAATAGGTATTAATAAATGTAAAAGATATTAAGTATTAATAAATGTATGTATGTATGTATGTATGTATTATATGTATATACATTTTTACGGTTTAAACAAAAATTTTAGCTTTTCACTTAAATTTTAACTTAGCGTTTCTTCAAAATCTAAGAATAATCTCACTACTTTTTCAAAGTCGATAGAATTTAACCAGATCGCAAAGGTGCACAACAATATTTTTCTATATAGAAATTATATACGCAATTCCATAAAGTAGTTTCGAAATAAGTAAAAATAGTCGTAAACAATAGAACAAAAAAGTGACTAAGAAACATTTTTTCCATGAACCCTTTAAAACCTTCTCAAAATCAGTAAGAATGGGTACAATAAATCATTTTAGCTATTAAAGTTTCCAACATCAAAAAAAAAAATGTAAAAAAGTGTAATTTCTGATTCATATAGTATGTATGTATGTACATGCATCGAATCTATGGCTTCCTAAGGATATATGAAAATAAATCAAATGAAAATGTGACGAATGGTTTACACCCTGCGGGCCATATCATGTTATTTTCCTCCATATCCATGACGTGGTAAGAAATGTAATCAAAACCCCCAAGAAGTCGTACCGATCGTCGTAGGTTAGGAGTTAAAAATCAATCAGTCTCCCTCCCAGCTGAGAAACTTTATTGCGGACAAGGTCTGATGCTATCAGTTCCTTCACCAGGAGGATCCAACAATAAACAAAAAGTTGTCGGGGGGCTGTGATTTGATTCCTATACATTCCCCTGTTATATCCATAGTGTAAAATATTCGTCATAGGGTGGTATGTTTTTTGGGTACTTTATTGATTCGTTTCGTTTTTTTCTTTCGTTTTTTCTCAGAAGGTAAGAAGGCATTTTTTCCTTCATTTTTCTATCCCAGCAGGGGATTTGTGCTGGATTAAATGATTACCCCCCCAAGGAACAAAGTCATTATACTGTGGCGTAAAGAATTATAACTCTTTTACTCAAGTCGATAAGCCAAGGTATATATGTTAATTTATATTCCTGTTTGGATACGTTTAAATGTTTTTATATGGAGTAAAAATAAAAACCCAAACAAGGACAATTCCAAAAGGTTATTTAGGCCGGTAAGCGAAGTCCCTTTTTCAAACTGAATTTTTCATTTCCATGGATGCCAGGGTACAAGATATTTACTCGGGATGTATTCAGGGTTTTTGCGTATTTATTTTCTTTAAGGAAGAAACAAATTTTCTCTCCTTGTTTTAGAAATTAAATCTTGGACAACGTCTTTAAAGAAATAGGCATAAAACCAAATGAGGTCCAATTTAAAGGTTTTTCGTTTATTGAGGATGACTTTTCAGGCATCAATTGAAGAGCTCTTAAGCAATGTACAGATAAATTCCTAAAGCATTTTTTCGACTTTGAAAAGGGATGCTGTGTTTAGACTAAATACTGCAGATACATTATCCATCCATTGTATTCACCTGTTCTACTTACATCGTCTAGTTCAGGTCGGCCTGGCCTTGTGATCCGAACATAAAGTAATTAATAATAAATATGATTAACTCGAGAATCAAGTGGAATTTGTCCCCAATCTCATTAGCTGTGAGGATACATTCAACATACTTCCAGAAGAAGTGTCAAGCACTAATTCGCCCCGGTTCTTCTTCGATCCTTTCCTCCTCCACGATATGGCCAAATTGAGCTTTGATAATCAATTGATGATACTGTGAGTATCATTAATATCCCATAAACCGTAAGCTAGGTGAGCTTTTGAACAGCTACAGGAAAAGTTTCTTAAATTAATTGTTTTTTTCCGGCCATTACCTTTTTTATGTGTAACCCTTACTTACAATATTTTAGTAGAATCATTTTCAATTAGGATTGATCTAGATTCTAGACAATGATTCTTGAGACCACCTAACATAAACTTGTTGCAATTAGCCCCTGTAAGTAATTACTTTATCTACGTATGTAATTATGAAGTATTTTTAGTATTAAAGACAAACATTTTTAATTTTATTTTTAAAATCGTTGATTAAAACGGCGAACGTGCCCTACTATGATATTAATTGAAGAGGCAGAAATCTCAAAATTAAGGATACCTTTGTGTACAGAACAAAAGATATTATTAAAACTCAGAAAATTCTCCGTAAAATAAATACGTTTTCTATTTTAAAATTCCAAACGGAAGGCTGGTTTTCGTAATTTTCAGATAGATTCACAATCAAATGAAATTCAGAAGATTCATTTCTCCCAATAATCAACTCGTGATTCAAAATTATTTTTCAACTTGATTAATGAGAAAACATTTATTGAATGAATAAATTTATCTGACTTTTTAGAATTGTTCCCAAAGGGAAGTTAAAGTGTACACAGTAAATATCCCTGTATATATCTGCATTACATATTTTATAAAAACAAAATAGTTCTGAATGCGAAATTTTTCGATCATAGGTTCATAGCATCTACAGGAAATCAAATTATAATCCAAAATTTGTCCAATTAAAGAAATAATAAATAAAGTTAATTTTTGAATTGTAATCTAGGATTATAATATGTACAACAAAACCATTCTATCAATCAATAAACCTTTTAAATATTATAAAAGGCTTAAAAAATGAAGCAATTTTCTTTCCTTTATCAGTTGCCAATTTCACAAGGACTGCCTTAGAGAGCACTACTTACAATTTATTACTTTTTGAAAAGATACTTATTCTTCCTTTATTTATAAGTACACCAAAGCGTCTATTGTAAACGAAAGTGTAGTCCTCCCCATTCCAAAGAAAGAGGATAATTTTACACCGAAGCGTCCTTGTAAAGGAAATTTCAAAAGCATTCTCTCAACCTATTCATCTTAATTACGGAGCCTTTAAGAAAAATAACTGAGTCAATCGATTAATACTTCTAAGGAAAATGAACCCAAGTTGGTTCATCGATCTGTCTCCTTGGGACGAATATGTGAACCGCAGTATTCCTTCTTTCGAATAGAAAAATCTTTCATTCAAAAGATGCTTTTCTACAACGTTTACTGAATTTCGAATATTTCAAGGGACATTTGACTGGCTGAACTCGCTCTATGTTATCAACTCCCGGCTGAAGTAGAAAAGTTCGAAAGGCCACGGCTCATCATCGTAAAGGTGAATAAGCAATTCCGGATCATTTCAAATCTGAGTTTAAAAGCCATTAACGAAAAACTTTTTAACGTCCTAAACCCGTCGAGATAATGTGAAATTACAAAAAAATATTTTTCCGCACGTGTGCAGAATTTTTATGGGTTTTTAAAAAATTTTCGCATAAAATAGGGAGAATTGGTGATTCAATTTAGCTTCATGACTTCTCACGGGGGATGGTGAAGTCTAAAATGGTTTTCGTGTTGATGTCACCTTTGAGAGCTGTCTCAGTTTGGCGCCCTTCTTATATGCAAAAATTTGGCTTCAGGGAGAGTACCAAATGAACTACTTCCATTGGATCTTGTATACACTTGATTTTTAGCGTTTCCTTTTTTTTTTTTTTGTTTCAAAAACAAATTGAATTATACGAACGAAGGCATACTCCAATGATGCTCTTAAGTCTATTACAGATACGAACAACTTTGCACCTACGAAAGAAAATTGGATTTCAACTTTAATAATCTCATGGTCCAGGTGAAATTGTTGGGTGTTTCTTGAGAAAAAAAGTCGTCAAGGTCTCCTTTTATCTTTAATTCAGTTAGGATAGGTATGAGATCCAAATTGAATAAGGAAGATTTTATCGTCATTTAATGGGATGTTTCTCGTATACGCTGTCTATTGAGGGAGTCTAAAGAAATATGAGAGAGAATGTGTATTTTACAAATACATTCGCTCTATAGAAAAATTGGTTACCGTCACATCAGCAGCGGTTACCAAATTGTATTCCCATTTATGTCTTTGAGCTCATTCAATATTCAGCATGGATGGATTATTACTTTAGATGTATAACATTTCATGATGCAAGAAATTTATTGAGTTAACATGAATATATTATACAAGAAATTCCTACACCCACAAAACACCAAGCATTTAAAAATGAATAAAAATATTTGTGATAACAATTTACAAAAAAATTATTTTGATTTTACATACTTTGTACCTACTTAAATTTAATTTGTTCAATTGTATATCTTTTCTTTTTAAGTTGAAATATTTTTAAACTGTTGTGCTCTTATTTTGAGGGGAAGAATTTTCCTTATTATAACCTAATTTGCTCTCAAAGTCTACAGCACGGACGCTATTTCTGCTTAAGGCGGGCACGTAGTGTAACAGCTCAAAAAAGTTGGTTTTTTTTTTTTTGCTTAAAAATGTTCAAAATCTTATGTAGAATATGCCTAGAAACTTTCAAAACGATATTCGTTTTCGTTTTCGAAATAGACGACAACATGTAACCGGTTTTTTTTTAAACGCGTTTTTCTCAAAACATAATTTTCGAAGTTTGTGGGCGTAATATCTCAAAAGCTATTAAAGATTTTGGGCTGAAATTTATACAACTTTTATTCGTAGTTGAACCTACTGTTTTGGTAAATTATTGTTATAAATTTTATTTATAAATGTTAATAGGTCAACATTTTATGCGAAAAATCCAGAAATTTTTTCAAACTTCAAATTAAATACTTTTTTTTTCAATTTTTTATATATTTTATATGTTTAACTACGAATTATGAATGTTATTAACAAGAAATTTTTTGAATGTATGTTCCAGGTTCACTCTAAGGGCTGTAATTACGCCCACAAATTGGACATCGCAACTGCAACGCGTCTGATAGAAATGCTTACCACGCCGCCATTTTGTTTCGAAAAAATTAATAAAAATTTTTTTTAAGAACTTTTGTCTTGCGATAATTTTCGCTTTTATTTTTAATTCTTCAAATCACTGTCTCGAACAACAACTAATCACCGAATGGCGTCTCGTCCTCCAACTTATACCAATACTTATAAACATTCATTATTACATCATTGCCACATTCGAATTTAGACCATTAAAACATTAGAATTTTGAATCTACGACAACTTCATTGTTTACTAAACTAAGTGACAATTCCGAAATGACTTAAACCTAAACATGCCGGCCGCCTTGAAGGGATTCAGCAAATGCCTTCAATCATCCAGTGGTAATGGTGCTAATTTGTGGATGGCTCTCCGAAAAACTGCATTGCGTGTCCTAACGTCTGCAACTCGAATGTGGTCGTCAGGTCCTCGGATTACGCGAACGATTCGCCCTAATGACCATCGCTGGGGTGGCAGTTGATCATCGGCAATCAACACAAGTGTGCCTTCCTTGAGATCAGGAGATGTCGTTGTCCACTTATGACGTTGTTGCAGGATAGGCACATATTCACGAGACCATCTATGCCAAAAGTGTTGAGAAAGAGTGGTTGCGTACTGCCATCGTTTCACATCGGGTATATGTGCATCCCTGAGGTCAGGTTCGGGGAGTGCACTCAACGGGCCCCCAACCAAGAAATGACCCGGGGTGAGGGCTTGCTCGTCGTTCGGGTCAGATGACATTGCTGAAATCGGACGAGAATTGAGTACAGCTTCAATTTGCGCAATTACCGTGCTGAGTTCCTCGAATGTTAGAGTTGAGTGATGCAAAGTCCGACGAAGATGGTATTTTGCAGACTTCACTGCTGCCTCCCACAACCCACCGAAATGTGGGGACCGAGGCGGAATAAATTTGAATTGTATGCCTTCTATTACAGCTGCTTCCACGATCTTCTCCTGGTTATTTAGCATCAGTTGATGAAATTCGGCCAATTTTGACTGGGCCCCAACAAAATTTGTGGCGTTATCGCAAAACAAATTGGAGCAGATACCACGCCGCGATATAAATCGCTTTAATGCCCCTATAAAGGCGTCTGCAGATAGGTCTGATACGACCTCCAAATGCACAGCCCGTGTGGCAAAACAGATAAATACAGCAACATAACTCTTCCGAAACCGTTGTCCTCTTTGTTTTAGGGTCGTCAGGACTGGACCGCAGAAATCGACGCCAACGTTGGTAAACGGCCGCGTCAACTGGACCCGTTGGGCAGGTAGGCATCCCATCACTTGCTCCACCGTCTTAGGATGATAGTGGAAGCAGTGAATACATCGGTGGATAACACGCGTAGCGATCACCTTAACGCTTAGGATCCAGAACCTCTGACGAGATATAGCGATTAATGCCTGAGTACCTGCATGTAAATGTTTTTTATGCAGATAGGCTAGATATGAAAGGACAAAAGGATGATCCTTCGGTAGTAGGATAGGACATTTAGATTGATAGGGAATGTCTGCATTCTGCAGACGCCCTCCCACTCGTAACAATTGTGGGGAATCGTCATCAAGGAAGGGAGCTAGACTTTTGAGACGACTCTTAGGGCTTATCGGTTTGCTGCTCTCCAAGGCACTTATTTCTGACGCAAATGACGTGCGCTGTATGTGAGACACAATTATCATAAGTGCTTCTTCCATTTCTCCGGGCGACACTTGGTCTAACGTGTCTGATAAAGGTAGTAGATTAAGAGGTGCTTTCTCCATCCTTTGACGTATTTGACTATGTAGAATTTTTATCGCTCTTAGAACTCGACTCATTATCCGACAGAGCTTCGGGAAATTGTTGATGTACCTTTGGCCGGATATAAATTCGGTATCCAAACTCGACCCTATAGTTAAGAGAACGGTCTTAATACGTCGTCTTTCCGGAACTTCAGTACTTGACAATTGAAATTTATCATTTTGAGGCCACTGTTCTCTGGATAATTTTAAAAATGGTGGACCAGTAAACCAAATAGAGGTCTTGAGTTCACTTGCAACTGCGCCCCGGGAAACAATGTCAGCGGGGTTCGACTTTGTATCCACATGCCTCCAACAATTTCTTCCCACCAATTCAAGAATTTTAGCTGTTCGATTCCCAACGAAAACATTCCAAGAGGAGGGCTCACCAGCAATCCAGTGAAGCACTATTTCAGAATCAGTCCATAATGTCAGTTGCAAAGGAGTAGTTATTATGCTCTGTAAATTTGCGACGACCGTTGCCAATAATAAGGCGGCACTAAGTTCCAACTTCGGGATTGACAGAGTCTTCAACGGTGCAACTCTGGACTTCGCTGTAAGAAGATTAACCACCACCTTGCCACTCATGGTTACACTTCGAATATAAACACAGCATCCATATGCCCTGGATGAGGCGTCAGCAAATCCGTGTAGTTCTTGTAGCTGATAATCCTCCATATGTTCGAAAATATACCGAGGAACTTGAATATTATTTACATCTTCCAATTGACTCCGAAATTTAGTCCAGTAACCATGATATTGAAGAGGAAGTGATTCATCCCAATCCAATTTTAGCGCCCAAAGCTCTTGCATGAATATTTTGGCTAATACAACAATCGGATTCACAACGCCCAGGGGATCAAATAAACTCGATAACTCTGATAGAACAATTCGTTTTGTAATTCGACGAGTGAGTTGTTGTGCCGACCAATTGAAATGAAATGAATCGGATATCGGATCCCAGATTAAGCCAAGCGTTTTGACGATGCTCGAGTCGTTCAAATTTATCAAAAGTTCTCTATCAGATGCTGGAATACGGTCTAAAAACTCAGTGCAATTCGATGTCCACTTTCGAAGTATAAATTTGCCTGAAGATAGTATAGTATCAATTTGATTTCTTAGAAGCATTAATTCTTCGCTGGTATCTGCGGTGCTAATAAGATCATCAACGTACATATCATTTTGTATAGCTTGTGAACCGACAGGGAACTTCTGCTTGTTATCAAGCGCGAGTTGATGCAAACACCTTATTGCTTGAAATGGTGCTGATGAGGTCCCATATGTAACTGTTTTCAACTTGAATGTTTTCAACGTGTCCATGGAATTTTCTCGCCACAATATGCCTAAATATTTTCTGTCAGCTTCAATTATCCCTATTTGTCGATACATTTTGGATATATCGGCAGTAACAGCATATTTCTTGAACCGGAATCTGACTGCAATACTATATAGATCACTCTGAATAGTGGGCCCGATCATGAGAACATCATTTAACGACACATTTGTGCTAGTTGGCCATGATGCATTGAAGACAACTCGTAATTTTGTCGTTGAGCTGTCAGGCTTAAGCACACAATGATGTGGTATATAGTATTCAATTTCGGAATTCGAGCCTTTCCATTCTTCCATATGGCCCAATCGTTCATATTCTCGCATGAACTCTACATACTGCTGCTTCATATCCAGGTTTTTGCTCAATTTTCGTTCCAATCGATTAAAAAAGCGGAGAGCTGACTGATAAGAGTCTCCAAGTGACGTTGGGTTGGTCTTGAATGGTAATTTAAGCACAAATCTTCCATCATTATCGCGTTGTGCAGTTTTAATAAAATGTTCCTCACATTGTCTCTGTTCATCACCCCATTCTAGTTTATTTGCAGTAACATCCTCCGTCCTCCAAAATTTTTCTACTGTTGCCTTCAACGTGTCTTCAATCAATTCAATGTCATTATCTGTGGTCACACAACAAAATTTTCCTTGTGACTTTGATGACGAACATCGACCAGCAACTATCCAACCAAGAACAGTTTTCTGCAGTACGGGAAAACCATCGCCTAAGCGAATTTGACCGACTGACAACAAGGAATAGAAATAATCGGCTCCTAACAAGAGGTCTACTTTCTGCGGAATATAAAACTTCGGATCTGCGAGATTTATGTTTTCTGGAATTTTCCAATCGGTGATATCAATATAGTTGTCGGGTTGTAAGTTTGTTATGCGAGGAAGAATCCACACTTCCACTTGTGCCTGGAAGTTGTTCAATCGGGACTTTATTGTAGCATTACTAGCATATGCAATTTTAGAGTTCATATCACCAATGCCGCTTATTTCAGCCTTGATTCCCTTTCGGGGTAATCGCAGTTTCTGCGCAAACGATTCCGTCATAAGATTTAGTTGCGAGGCCGAATCCAACAGTACCCGAGCTTTTACAAAGTACCCAGCTTCAGCTTTGACTTCTACCACTGCTGCAGCTAAAATAACTTGATCACCATCTTGATGAGTGACTTGAGCAGTTGATGCATGCAATGCAGTTGATGAAGAAACGAATGTGGAGGTATCGGGGTTTGCTTCAATATTTCGTTCAACTAAATTCCCTGCAATTCTCCCAGGAGTGTCATTACTTGACGTCTTATAACGATGCAATAATGAGTGGTGAGGACAATTGCAAACTCTGCATCGACCAGATACACAATGTTTAATCGAATGTCCTTTATTGAGACAATTCAAGCACAAGCCCAATTTTTTCGCTTCGTGGAACCTATCGAAGACTGATAGACTCAAAAACGCTGCACACTTCCGAATGGAGTGATCTGCCGCTTGGCACTTAGCACAACTATTTTTAGAAATAGCAAGGGAGATCCTTCGCTTTGAATTGTCTCGTTTCGACGACGACGAAAGCCGATTAAGTCCTTCGCTGGCCTCAGCACTATCAAGATATTGGCATCGTTTGTGCAAAAATGATGAAAATTCCTCCCATGTAGGGATTTTACTAATTGCAATGGATTCCTCCCACTTGGCCTTAGAACCTGCATCGAGTTTAGCCTTTACAGTATGTATCAGCATGGAATTCAAGATCTCATCGGACGATCCCAACGATTGCATGCACTTCAATTGAACGTTAACTTCACCAGCTATGTTTTTGATTTGGGCCGCAGTGCCCTTTGACGACGCAGTAATATCAAATAATTTTGCCACGTGAGCCTCAAATATTAAATATTTGTTGTCATATCTAGCTTCTAATAGTTTGAGAGCCTCAGTATAATTTTGTTCACTAATGTCTATAGCTTGAATTGTTAGCAGGGCTTCACCCGTCAAACAGGACCTTAAATGCAGCAATTTTTCGATGTTATTTAAGGCAACATTATTATCCACTGTTAATTTAAATGTGTTCATGAAGTTAGTATATTCTCGATAATTCCCACCAAATTTCGGTAGCTGTATTTTTGGGAGATGCGACTTGACAGACACCGTTGGAGTAGCTTTAGGTACAGTTATCGATAGGTCGCGATCAATCGACTCTCTTCTCCGATGGTCACCGATTTGCTTCAGAATTTTTGATTTTACAGCGCAGTAAACTTCCTCGGATTTTCCTATTAAACTGTTATCGTTTGGATCCAACGTTTCAATAGTATCTTGAACAGCGAGTAATTGTTTAAAATATGCTTCTAATAAGCCCAACCTGCATTCAAGCTCTTCTAGCAATAAATTGCTATTCGATTCAACATAAGATTTGATGCGGGAAATGGCCGCCTTGGTGCGAGTCCGTTTAACCTTTAATGAGGTTAGTGCTTGTGCCTGCTCATCGTCGGGCATGATGGCTTCGAATTTAATAATTTTAATTAATGGCCACAACTACCTGTTACGATCCAAATCAACTACTTCCGATAGATTGCTTTACGCACAACAACGACAACTAGACGATCACGTCGGGGTCACCAAATGTCTTGCGATAATTTTCGCTTTTATTTTTAATTCTTCAAATCACTGTCTCGAACAACAACTAATCACCGAATGGCGTCTCGTCCTCCAACTTATACCAATACTTATAAACATTCATTATTACATCATTGCCACATTCGAATTTAGACCATTAAAACATTAGAATTTTGAATCTACGACAACTTCATTGTTTACTAAACTAAGTGACAATTCCGAAATGACTTAAACCTAAACAACTTTAAAAGATGTTTTATAAGGCCTAATTCATTAAAATATCATAAAGATATAGTTAGTCTAAAAATAAAATGTTTGAAATAAGCGGTTTTTTTGAGCTGTTACACTAGGTGCCCCCCTTAAATTGTTTACTATTTTTTTAATATAATGTTACTTTATTTTAAGTTAATGCATTTTAAAACGACATATGCATTTGTTAAAATGAATTTATATTATAGAAAATTAGATGATTATTAACATCTACAAGTTTAAATCATAAAGTGTTATTTCATTATTCTAAGAATGTAAAAAAATACATGATTTTTTAAATGTTTTTTAGAAGAGCTTTTATACACTTACCCTTTTCAGGTTATATTTGTACATCGTTTAACTAAATAAAACTGTGATATACTTAGACAATTATCTTCATTACGAGAGAGAAGAAATAAAATCTCAAATTAATTTTTAATTGTAGCGCCCGAGCAAACAGAATTTGTTTCGAGAAAAATGCATTTAAAAAGTTTTTTGCATTCTCAAGAGCCTTAAAAATGTTAACTTAATATAAACCAATTAAAACAAACGTAAATACTCATAATAAAAATTAAGATAGGTATCCATACATAAAAAAAAGAAATGGAAGTCCCTAAAACTATCATTTGCAAACGATGGAATCGGTATCTATGATTTCGTTAATATGAAGAAAATAACCTTGATTATTCAATTTTTCATTTTTTAATTCAAAGGGGCTTAAAAAGTATGATTATTTTCCGGTCTATTAGTGTTCAAGATATCAATAAAAAACAAAATTTCGGTGAGAGGGAACAAAAACGCGATTAAAAGTTAAACTTAATTTAACACGTAATCCGTCGTCGTTGCCTTTTGATGAGAGATAAAATTAATGCGAAAAATTCCTTAACGAAGTGTCTTCAGAAACATCTTTTGCCATTTATACAGCAGCATAATGGCAATGTTTTATTTTGAGCCGATTCAACGACCCACTCACTATGCTCGGAGCTGTTTGAACTGGTTAGAATCAAAAAGTATTGATTTGGTAAGCAAAAACAGCTACTTATAAAATCGTTAACTTAGGCCTCGTTAGCTTAGATCTAGTCAAACATACAAATGTATAAGATGCTGATCAAAGCAAAAATACAAAATACAAGGGAAGTATTAAAATAAGAAGATGAAATAGATTAATAGACTAAGTTTAAGAAAAAAGAACAACAGTGAAAAAATAATCCGAACTCAAGGTGAAAGTTTAATTTAATTTATTGCAATAAACAAACATCAACAATCAGTTTTTAAGGACATCTTGTGGTTTTGATGCGACATTTTTTATATTGCAAGAAATAGACCACTCATATTTGAAATTTTTTAATAAGTAATTATTATTTTTATCTAATTAACGAAGAAAACTATTAACTTCAAAGCTAAATACGAAACGTCATTAAATTAATATTTTTCGTCAATGGCGCCAAATCATATTTAAAAATTATTAATGCAATATTTTTTCTATTGATTTTACATTATATTTCTGAATGCTTACTCGAATGGAAGATTTTATGCGAGCTTCCACGATTTTTATTTAATATATTAAGGAATATTCGAGGCAAAACTTGATGAACATTTTTAATAGAAGGCTTTTGAACTTTTGATTTGTAAATCTTTGATCTTAAGCTTTACTTTTAAAACTGGTTCATTAATTTTTAATGGAGTACGAAAAAAATTTTACTTTTGCACTTTAAGTTTATTCTGACTCAACGAAGGCAAAGCTGAAGAAGACACCATTCAAAATTGCTTTTATACTCAATTGGTTAATGTTAAAATTGCTGCATCAAAATTTAATTGCGACCATTCTTAGTGTAAAATGTCCCAAACTTCAATTTTAGTTAATAAACACAACAGTCGACAAAAGAAATTGGTAGGAAACCTAAACATATCAACATATCACCATCATCCATCAATGCTCACCTACAAAAACTAGAAGAAGTAAGCGTATTGAAGGTTTGAGTTCCTTATAAAGCCTACTGAATAGACTGACAGAATGATGCTAACCGAACCTCTGCGGTTCTTACCTTGCTTTTTCGATATACAAGCGTTTGGATATAATTTTTATGGAAATAAATGAATCACGTATGAAAATGTTGTTCAGCAAAGAAAATGATGGATGGATGCATTAACCTTCCCGAAAAATAACGCAGCGTGTGGACTATAACATTGAAGAAAATACTTAAGAGCAAGTTTTAAAGGCAACATTCTAATAAAAAAAGTAATTTGATTAATAGCAAAGATGAATCAATTTCACCTCAGGTTCTACATTTTTATATATTTTCATTATTTTTATTTTCTCGACTGCAAAGTTAAGTGAAACTTCAAAATATTTTTATTTTTGCAGAAAAAATTAATAATCTCTAGATTACTCAGGAGCACAAGACATGAAATATAAAAATATGTAAGTAGGTACTTATTATTAAAGCCCTTATTTTTAAATAAAAAAAAAATATTTTGTATTGTTTAAACTTTAATATAAAATTTCAGAAAGGAAGATTATGATATATGAACACGATTAATGATTCAAACATTCTAACAAACTTCAACAATGTAATGAATTTTGACTTGAAATTTTCAAAAATAAGAATAATCATTAAAAGTTTACACAAAAACAAATTTTTCTAAACTAAATATGAATATTCACTTTTATTTTATATTACAATTACTTTAACAAAATATGCTCATAAGTTATTCTGTGACACGCGAGATATATGCAAGACAATGCATCATGTAACATCGTCAAATCCGTAAAAGTTTTCCTTTATCTCCAAAATATTCCTCGTTCGCTTTGACCTGAAAAGTCCCCTGATTTAAATTCCATAGGAAACTTTTGGTCAACGCTTAAATCCAGGACTTATCAGTTAACAATTCCATCCTATCCCAACTCATTTTCCTTTTAAAGAGGACATTGTATGCGAAATTTCACTGCTTAATTGAATTCACGCGGTTATAAAGGGATGGATTAAAGCAAACTAGCTCTAATATTATATAAAATGGTGTTAAATATGTTGATGTTTGTATAGTTAACCTTCATGTTTTGTCTACATAATTACCCACCCCCTGTTATCTATGCTGCAACTTCGTTGAATTTAACCCTTTTCACTCGAAACTGCAGGACTGTGATTAAAATTCCGTTTTTCACACTGCTGATGAAATAATCCCTTTAGAGCTTTTTGCAAATACTGCAAATTAGATTTTCGCATAACAGACTTTGTAAGAACTATTTCGTCTAAGAAAATCTCAAGTCCTCGTACATCACACCCACTCTCAGCTACTTTAGAATTATAATTTCGGAATCCTGAATAAGCAGTTTGCATCAAATAGCGCTAATCTTCTAATACTTCCCTTCCCATACATACATATGCAAAACTAGCTTATTGAAATTCATAAACTATGAATGAAGCTATTTAAAGCAAAAGCAATCTTCAAGGTACGCAGGAGATATTAAAACTACAGACAAGCACCAGCCTGGCTGATTACCAAAAGCCCAAATTATCACGCAGGTGAAAATGTGAAAGGAAAATTTTGTGTGGGTGGATAGTCTGGAGCGGCCCCCAGAAAAAGAGAAGTCTTAAGCTTTTCAAAGGATGTCTTTTAGAACTCTTTACGTACCTATGGCTAAAACTCTTACCAAACCTAAACTTAAAGAGGGGAAGTCTGTCTCCTTCGAGTTTTTTTGCATCTCTTTAACTAACAGAAAAGAGGCTCACAATTGAGTGTGAGATGCGAGAAAGTAAAAATTTAAAAACAGATGTTCTAGGCCACGTCAGATTGACGCAACATGAACCATACTGACTTTTGTGTTGCGAGAGTAGGCAGCAGATAAAAGATGCAATTCCACGTTCGTTATATTTTAAAGTAGTTTTACTATTTCAAGTAAAAAGTCGGACAATTTCGCAATTTGAAACAATTTAGGGAGCTCAAGAACTTACTTTGAGGCCTTTTTATAATTGCAACCATGTGCAAGCCATGCAATCTTCTTGAGTGCATAATTTCAGGGCAAATTTGTAATTTGTTAAATTAAAAGTAGTACTTGGATGCAGCTCTGAATGTCTGAACAATTTTCAACAACTATATTAAGGAACACTCGAGTAACTTTATTTAAAATGTAGTGAACAAAAACTAAAATAATTTGCCTGTAACTTTTGTATGTCCTAAATTTTTAAGATATAGTCCTTAAATTTTTTAAGAAATAGTAAACATCTCTAATAGACATCGAAGTCTCATCGTAGTGATTTCATATTTATATTTTATGTACAAAAACGTAATTATTATTTCTAAGAAATTAATTACTAATACTTTTTACAAAATTGCGTTGTTTCTTAAATTTTTGTCTTTATGCAAATTTCTTAATAACGTCATTTTGATTTGCTTTTTAATATGTTTAAAAACATCTCATATTATCTTCTCGAATAGCTCAAACTAATTCTTTTCCATTTACGAAAACAAAAATTAATTGAATGAAAAAAAAAATTATAATATTTTGACTTGTTCAGTAATTTCGATTCATTTATTTTTTCTTTTCTTTTATTAAATTTCTGGATTATCAAATTAGTTTCAAATTCAGTAATTCCTTCGGTTTTTTCTAAAAGGATGGTAAAACGCAGTAAAAATGCTATAAAATTTAATTAAAGATGCTCTTTTACGCTTATTTCGAAGGTGGAAACATTATTGCTGCGTATTCTGTACTCAGACCGTGTATTGTGTTTTATTGCTCGGCCATGGCAGATTTGCGCCGCTACTTTGACTTGCAATTATAGTGAGAAAGAAGCTCAAGAGATATATTCCAACATAAGTTGATACGCCCGCCCTCTTTTCTCAGATAAATTTGCTATTTCTTTAACAAGAAAACTCATTTGGAATACTAATGTACTAGGCGAACGCGAAATATGCCCCTTCTTTCCGCATTCCACACGTACACCATTAACCTGACCATAAAGTTCTTGCATCATGAAGAGACTTAGATCGAAGACCAGAATCGTTACGTCTTATTCAATTTCCATAATGTCTCAATCAAATCAAAGAAGGCTGTGTATCTCTTTTAGCTCAAGTTGACCTAAATTTTATGATTTTCTTCATCAATACTATTTATGAGTTGTATCAAATTTGTGTTTCTTTATCAAATACTAACGGACGTGAAGAGTTTTCGAAGAGACAGTAAGTTTTGGGTGAAGCTTATACATATTTTAAGAAAAATATATGAGCACACTCGAATTTATCGCTAATTTTTCTGAGTTCAAGAAAAAAACAATCTTTATAGTCTTCGAGTTTTTGAAAACTTTTGATAACATGAATTACTGATAATCTTATTTGCAAAATTTTATCTTATATAAGTTATAACAGAAATTTAGGAAATTAAATATTTGAGAAGTCAAGCAAGAATATGAATTAAAGTCCAGAAGTTATAGCATTAGCTATGATGAAATATTGTTTTCCAAAGTTGGATTGGGATTCCCTTAACTTTAGTTTGCTAAACGATTTAATTGTTTCATTTGATGCTTTGAATAATAACATAGGTATACCATATATTCCATGGAATAGTTTAATATTATGTTATTATATTTAATTATTGAGGCACACAACCCGCAATTCGCCAAGAAATCATACCTTATCTGCGTTTTATCCACTTGTGAAATAATCATCCATTTGATTTACACCGGTTATGATCGCCACACATTCAGTAATTCCTCTTTTCTTGCAATATACACTTATACATTGGAAAGTATACTAAATCTTCTTTCTATTTCTTATTATAATAGTTTAATTTTCGTAAATAAGCTGAAACGAAATTATAAATTGAAATTACAATAAAATTATTAACTCATTCAAAATTTATTCGATGTTTTTAAATTTCACAAACTACACAGGAAAAATAAAACTATTTACTTTATTCGAACATTTTCAAGCAGCTTCAGCAAATCCAATACGGTCATTGCCCATATCAAATTCTGTGTAGTACCTTCCAATGAAAACATCGCCAAGAATCCACAATGGACCATTCGGAGGAGGAATGTCCATACCCATAAAACCAGAAAGACAGATTGTTTTGCCCATTTGGCTAATCTGAAAAAAGCAAAAATATTTTACACCATTAGTGTCCACATAGATTTTTTAACTTTTTTGATATATACTTTTAAAATGTAATCCCTTCCTTCGAGGGTAAATGGTCGTCCACCCAGAACGAAAGTTATTTTAGGAAGGTTCGGAATCTCGCTGCAACTGACCATATATTGGCCGTTGAGGATTGGCGTTCCACCGATGGCCTTGTTGATCGCCTTCGCTTCTTCTACTGGGGCAGCAATCAAACTGGTGCCAGTGTCGGCGATGGCTTGACATCCCCCAGTGCAGAATGGAGTATCACCAATTGACCCAGAGTCCATCTTAAATTGCCAATATGCTTTTCTTGTTACAGGGACATAAGTGAAATCACCTGGAAAAAATATTCAACAAAAATAGCAATGACTAATAGATTAAGCCAGTATATTTTGAAGTACACTTTACAAGATAAGATTCGAAATCTTGTTGTAAATCCTACCAAAAATAAATAAATCGTGTGAACTGTAACTTAAAAGCTATTTTATAGATTTATTGAAATGTTGCTCCCATCTTTATAACAAACTTCCTATTTAAACCTTAAGGCAAAAAATCCATTCAATCAATTTCCCAAATTTTTCGATTTCTATATATTCACCGACAGCATTAAAATATCATATCAAGGACTTATTAAAAATTTTTCCTTTCAAAAACATTCAAGAAAATCAGCTTAAAATATTTTCCCCTTTAGAATTTTTTCTCGGAACCATGTTTTCTCCGTAATTGGTACGATAGCTCGGAAAGCGTTAAAGTTGTAATATGAAAAAGTTCAATGCTTTAAAATATGTATAATAAATTGTTTATTTTTTTTTTTTAATTAACTGGAACTTTTTGAATTCAATGATTCCACGAAATAATATTTTTATTTTAACCCTTAATTACCTCATATCGACGCAACATTTTTTAATTATAATTTATGAATTAATTACCGACTGATAATTTTGATGGTTTCTGCATATTATTCTTTCATTACTCCTCTCAACCCCATTTAGTAGGACTGCAATGTGACATTAAATAATAATATACTTACGAGTATAAATAAAGGAACAGTAATGTTTTACATAATTTAATTGGTTTTCATTTTTTAACGCAATAATTTAAAACATTACGTTCAGACCAACATGGGCACTTACATATATTCTACTTTAGGACGCGAATAACTAAAAATAACCGATCAATTAATATTGTGGAATGCCAATTTGATTATATTATTTGATTTATGATAATTCTCCGCAAATTCACAGCATTTGAATCCGAACGAGAATTTGAGGCTATTTATGTAGTGCAAAGTACCAATCAAAAAAATAAAAACGATATTTATGAAAATTGTTAAATTATGGATATCCCAGAGCAGGTATACTCAATTTCATTAAGAATACAAATTTGTAAGTATGTAGAGTACATATCTAGGCAATATTAAAATTTAAATATTAAAAATTTACAATTTAAACAATTGACTTCCGAAATTTGTAGTTATCGAAAACTCAAGAAAATTTCAGTTGAATTAATCAATTAAATATTTTAAAGGTTGTGGTAGCATAAGCGTTTGTGAGAACGGGCAATTTTATTCGTAATATGTAGCTAGAATAGCGTCGTATATCTGTTATAAATAGCTCAGATGGACCGGCACAAAAGGTTTCTGCTGCTAAAGCAAAAGCCGAGTAAATAAATTCCATTGAACAAAGTACAATCACGTTTTGTACACATGTGAAGCAAATAGAAGGAAACGCATTGATCCCTTGTGCATAACCATAAAGTCATTTGCATTGCCTTGAGCTGCAAACAAAATGGTAAACAATCGCATTTCTCTGATTCATATTCGTCAAAAGATTATCTAGGCAATCAAACTGATTGCCGACAATTTTGATGATTTTTTGAACTTATAGTAACATTTTTAATTGTAGAAACAAAGGTTGATATATTAAAATGGACTTAACTCTAATAAAATGCCTCTGGGCGGTTGCAGGTTAGATAGGCATGGACAACTGAGAAAACTTAAGAATCCTGATTAACTACTCGAAGTTGACAAAATTGAATTGGCTGTGATTTATACACAAATAATTTATAAGCTTATTAGTTCTATGCCGAAGAAATATAATAAAGTTAAAATAATAAGTACTCAACTAAGTAGTAAGTACGTTTTTTTTATAATAACCATTTGGTTTTATTGCATTCAATTTCCATTGTTTTGACCAACACTCTTTATTTCCTCGTAGCATTCAAACGGCTTGATGAATTTCAATAAGTGAGGTTTCGTAAAATTCGTCTTAGGGCCTAAGGCCCTTTTCACACACAGACGGTAGCCGTCCAAACGGTGCCGTGTAAAAAGTTAAAGTGTATGGGGTTATATGGGCGCTTTCACACTGCACGGCGACGGCGCCGGTGCCGCACGACAGCCGTGGCTATCTACGGTGCGCACGGTTTTTGACACGGCGACTACGCACACAATGTGCACTGCTTAGCATCTGAGCGTTCACACGACCAAGCCGTAAGCACGGCACGGTCGAAATGTTCTCGGAACAGCAGAGGTTTAGATGATGGAAAAAAGAATGCTTTTGGTAAGATTCATTTAAATTATTTTTAAATTAGTCATTAGCACTTTCACAGAAAAATAATTTTTTTTTAAAACATTTCTTTTATAGTAAGATAAATATAATCTCCAAATTTTGCAGGTACATTTATTGACCTTTCAAGAGAATAATTTTTTTTTTTTTAATTTTTATATTTTTTATCCAAAATAATTGTTTTATGCTCTTAAAAGGTCAATAAATAAACCTGCAAAATTTGAAAATTAGATATACATATATGTATTTTGTTCTTACTATAAAAAAATTGATTTTCAAATATATTTTATATTTTCATATATTTCGCATAGCTGACTGCAGTTCATGGCTGAAAATCCGTCGTGCAACCGCGTGCGTGTGAAAGCACGCCTGCCGTCCATACGGCGGCCGTTTGAACGGCTACCGTCTGTGTGTGAAAAGGGCCTAGAGTACTTTAAGATATACGAATACGAATATACGATATGTACGCCATTGTGTCATAACACTTGACCTCGATTTTTCAAATATAAAGGCATGAACCCCATCATTCCGAAATAGAGATGGCAATTTTAGAATAATCGATTAATCGATAATTTGCTTAATGGGGCCGTTATAAGTGTATCGATTACATCGGTAAGATTAATAATAATATTATATAAGCGCAGTGGCATCACATCTTTTTTTGTTTATACGATAAATAAATTTATGATGTATATACATATGTTTATACAAGAGAAAGTATTGATTTGATATTGAATCAAAATAATAATAATAATCGAGAATTAATCAAAAGGACAAATATAATATGATTATTGTAGCTTTTTGATTAATCGTTGCCATCTAAATTCCGAACAGGGCGGGCACACATGTAAATCTTATAAATTATGTTGTAACGTTAAATGTGCTTCTGACTAACTATTTTACTGAGGATGTGTTTATTTATTTAAAAAATAAAATTTTTATTCTATTTTGCACCAAAAATCCCCTCTCTTACCTTTATAATGCTTAGGATCTGAACCGCCGAAAATAATCTCACCGCCTTCTGGAGCGGCAGGGTCACGGTTCAAATAAAATGAAAAGATCGGCTGCGCGATTAATCCTTGGTTATATAAATTATATAAAGGCGGCGTAACTCTATCAACGGAAATTGAGCTGAAACCCAATCCTAAGATACCATCGAATTTAGCGGCAACAAACACAAGGCCGGGTTCACTCATAGCTTCGGCAAATGTTTGGCTTTTGATATCGAGACCGCCAATCTAAAAACAAACAAAGGTCAGCTCTGTTTACAGTGTTCGGCAGTATTTACTTACATTCACCGTATCAGTTGAAAGATAACCCGAGAGACTTCCCGAACCATAGTGGATGTCGAATTTAGTACCATTTTTCTGGTACGTGGACGATTTTTCCCCGTTGTATTTGTTGTGAAGAACTGGAAGGGAATTAAAGATTATGAAAATAAAAGTATTTTGAGGTGGTCAAGAATTCTATTCTTACGACAAGCTATATTCGTATAGTAGCACTTTTTCGATGGAACCCACAAATTTGAAGATCCAGTGTCGAACACTACTTTAAAAGCTTGTGGTGGAGTACCGATGGATATGGCCCCGTAGTACTGGGCGTCCAAATAATTTGAGAGGGGTTCTGGTGTCGGACCTCCATATCTTAAACGTAATTGGTTTACCTCTGTGCCTACTCTTACAAAATGCTTTCTAGCTGATTCAAACTTCTCAACTTTTACTCTGAAAAAGAAAAGAAAAAGATATTAAATATTTGAGTCGTTTACTTTGAAAGTGGTAAAAATCCAAAAAATCATAGGGTCAATTTTTCTGTATTCTTCTAAGGTAAATTCGACCTTAAGACATTTTGGACTTGTACCACTCTCAAAATAAACGGCTCATTTATTATTGCACTGTGGCATCAGTAAAAATTAACTATCAAAAATATGATCGGAACAAGATGAATATCTAATTATCCAGAAAAAAGGAATAATTATGTTAAGTTTCTAAATGTTAGAAGTTTAACCTTCCGAGGGTATAGTAATTTAAATCCTTAAATTATGTTCTAATTTAAGGTACTAGTACACTTTTGAGTTTTCGAAAAATTGATTTTTTTTTTTTTGCATTTTTCAACTCCTTATACCTTCAAAAATGACCTCCCCAAATATTATAATGAAATTCGAATTTTAAGTTAGTCAAAAACAGTATTGAGCGCACGCGCGTTTTCGGTACTTTGCAGTCATTTCGAGCCATAAATAATACGAGCAAAAACTTTAAACGCGTTTTTCTCGAAATCACTTTTTTTCGCATGGCCGACAGTTAATCTTCGGATTGGCTGGGCCGATTTCAATAAATCTTGGCGCGTTTTACTTGTTAACATGTCTTACGCGTGAATCTACCTCAATTAGACTAAAAAATAAAAAAATTAAATTTTGGGGTAAGAAAAATGATGAAAAAACAGGGTGAATTTTCAACATTTTTTTTTAAAAGTCCGCCATTTTTTTATTTTTCATGTTTTTTAATAAATTGAGGTAAATTCACGCGTACCAAACGTTCCTTTTTAAAATGCCGTTTGAATTTTTTATTTCAGGCTTGCTGATCCGGAGATTAACTGTCGGCCATGGACGAAGGTTTTTTTTTGGTCTTGACTTTAGCGCCCTCTATAAAATAGAACAAATGTTCAAAAAACAAAAATATAAATTTTTTTCGTATAGTCAAAGACTTAATAAATGTTTGCAAAAAGTTTCATTTTGTAATATAATAAAGGAGCCGAGAAAAAAATTATTGAAATTATGCCTTTCTTTGCTCACCAAAAGTGTACTAGTACCTTAAGGGACTTGGGATTTCCGAGGTACTAATTTTTGTAAGCAGATCTATAAAATTCAATATCTTAACTTAATATGAACAAGAAAACTAATAAGTTCAAAAACTAAAATCCGATTACGACTAAAAACATTCTTTAAAAAACAGAAAATATGGTAAAAATTAAGACTATTAATACCAAATATAATAATTTCATTTAAATTGCAGGGTGAATTAGAAAAGTTTTCTAACACACCAATCGATTCCATGAATTTCCCTGATCATGGTTTGTTTCGTTCATCCCTTCTCCTTTTTTTTTGCATTTCTTTAAATTATACATATTATATACATCAAAGAAAGATAAGGACGACACGAGATGACCAAGAAGTCAGTGTGTTAGTCTGTTAGTATAAAAAATAAGCTTTAAAAGGCCATATATTTTCATTGCATTGAGTTGGAAACTCGAATTTTTTACACGACCAGGAGGCTGTAGACTTTAGTATTTTGTATTAATTTCAACTCGATACCTCTAGTCGTTAGTGAGAAAAGGGATCTTGACGAACAACAAAGTGAACCCTATAAGGATTCCCGGAACCCTGAAAAAGCTTACAAATAAAGAGACCAAGAACAAAATGAATAAAATTTTACCAGGATAAATTTCAGGTGGCAAAATTCTAATCTCATGGTTCCCTATCACATCCACAGACTTTAGCAAAATGCAAGGCATAACCTATGAATGGGGTCAAACAAGTTCTGAGACAAATAAATAAAAATAAAAAAAACAAAGAGTAGGTGCTATAGTTTTTAATTCGATAGTATGTATTTATTTATAAGATGCTGAATAATAGTGGATAACTCAACTAATAAATAATTAAAAGAATGTCGTAACCACTTGAAGCGTGTCTCGGGACATCAAGACTCCCCGGTACTTAGGTATATTACAACAAACGAATGGCGAAATGGTTTCGTCAATATAATTACTTTGATGAAAAAATAAATAAGAAATAGATATTTCAACCTTGAACTCAACCCTCATTTGGTTGCGTCAGGGGTCGAAAATAAGTCCCAGACCGACCCAGTTGTTGATTTCCTTTACAGCCTAATCGAATTAAGTTAGTGCCTTGAATTGAGGATTAAAATTCTATGTACTATCTATAACTGCTAAATTAATTGCGCACTTATTGTACAAAAGGCTGATAAAAAATAAATTATAAACAAAGACTCAATCACGCGTTTTGTATCAGAGGACCAATTTTATTGAGTCATTCTGGCCAGCTACGCTTTTGTCTTTTTCCAAAAAACAAATGCTCAGAAACAGATTTTTTATTTACCTAATCAGATCACCCGCAGAACCCAAAACACAGAAAACTGCGAGGAAAACCAACAAATTAATCGGTTTCCACATTTTTTAATCGGAGAAAATTGAACGCACCGGCACCAAACTTCACAACACCAACAACCTCAGCAGAATGGCGGCTGCCTGCGCCGATTTCCGCGAACAGCTGACACCAGCGTACAGTCGCTTACAAAGTGCAAGCGCACTAAGCATTTTTTGAATGCAAATAAAACGCCGTCTCTTCCCTCTGATTAGTGACCGGTGATATGACGCAGCTTGAACCAAAGTGGCTTAAAATAGCCCACACGAATCGTGTAAATATCAAATTTTATGATGCTCCAAACAAAATATGTAATCAGATATTTATGTTATGAAGTATTCACCACCACTAGTAATTTTAGCTGATTATTTGTTAACTGAAAAAATAAAATAAGTAATGAAAAATGTAAAATATTAATAATGTTAGCCACAGATTGGGCTTTAAAATTTTGCATTTCCTCCACTTTGTCAGAAATAAAAGAATACACCTATGTAGTTTGTTTTTTTTTTTTAAAAAGGATAAATCAAATTGGCTCATTTTGTGTATCGGAAGTTAATTGCAAATGCAATATTCTATAATAAGATTCGTATTGTATTTAATTTATATAAGAGAAATCACAAAACAATTTTAGTTGTTTTTTTCGTTAAGGTCACTAAACTTTCAGTTCTTTATCCTTGACCGTTTTGCGACATGAATGTATGCGACTTAATTTATAATTTACAAAAGGGAAACGCGAATCATTAACTAACAATTTATTTTAATATATCTTTATTTAAATTACGAAAAATCGAATTTGTGGCTTAATTTCGAACATAATAAACTCATGATTTCCCAAAACCACCCATTAAATTACTTAAACCACCAGCGGCACCTTGCTGTAGTTGTCGCATCATATTTTGTAGACCAGACATACCTCCCATCTATAAATTAAATACAAATGTATTTTCTACAGTTTTTAAGAGAAAAAAATCGCATACCTGTTGCAACATTCGTGGATCTATCATTTTTGCCATTTGTTGATTTAATTTTGCCATTTGTGTGGGATTAACATTCTTCGCCATATCGCCTGCCTTAAAGAGTCCTTTTACACCACCCATTTTTTTAACCACAGCTGCAAATTTTGTGTAGTGTGAGATTAGTTCTTTCACTTCCCTTTCCGTAACACCCGATCCCTGAGCTACTCGAATGCATCGTGTTGGTTGTTTACTAAACAATTTTGCTCCGTCCCGATTGTCCAACTCTCCGTCAGACATACTGTCCATCATGGTCATCATGCGGATGATTCTAGCCATTGATTCTTGCTCTCCACCTTTTGTCATGAAGTCTTGTGAAAAGCCAGGAATCATTCCCTTAAGGGAGTAGAATTTATTATAAATATAATCAGTCCACAGCGCAGTGTTTCGAATCGTTAAAAAACTGGCCAAAAGTCGAAAGAAGGAAGTCAACGAACAAAAGTAATATATATGTACATATGTATGTATATTGTATTGGCTAAATATAATTCTTTTTTTTTTTTGGTTTTACCCTCTAAAAAGTTAGTAAACGTTGAGAAACTAATTCTCCGATTACTATCGAATTCCGTGAATTTACTACATTTGCTCTTGAGATACATTTAAAAGTTTAACTAGGGAATAACTGCGTTTTGGTGGTAAGGAAACGCGAGTAGCAACAAGTAAAAAGCAAGAAGGAAATGTAAAGACAATGTGTTCCCAAAAATGCTAGATATTGGCTCTTTTTTACTATAGCACATCAGTAAGAAACATTATGGCTTCGTTTAGGAAGGGGGTTGAAAGTTCAAAAACCATTTTAAGAATTAATTTCTAATATTCAAATGAAAAAACCCATGCATCAACTTTGATATGAATTCGATTAAGTTAAATGTTTAAACTATTTGCAATTTTGAACTTCTCTATTTTGACCTCAAAAACCCTTGAAAATTCTGGTTTAAATATTTGAGATTTGAAATCAGCTATACTATAAACCCCTTTATACTCAGTTACAAGAATATCTGACGGCTTTCGGTCAACTTATTAGCGATTTGGAATACTTTGCGGCGGACTATATCCTTACCATAATTTGTGAAAACGGTCCCATTTTCATGATGTTCTGGAACTGCTCGTACATGTCGCGGATCGTGAATTGGCCGTGCTTAATTTTCTCGAGAAGTTCTTCGTTGTCGTCCAGTTTCAGTTCGTTGACTTTGTCAATCAGTCCTTCAATATCGCCCATGCCCAGAAGTTTGCTCACGAATGGCTTCGTTTTGAACGGTTCGAGGTCATCGATGTGTTCACCTGTTCCGATGAAGATAATCGGAGACTGTGTGGCTGCAACGCTGAGATAAATTTTTCGGTTTTCATTGAAACTCTTGGAAATCATATTCTACTTACGCCGATAGAGCTCCGCCACCCTTAGCATGACCATCCAATTTTGTAATTATCACCGAACCGATGTCGACTTTCTCCTTGAAGGCTTTAGCCTGCGCCTCGCAAGCCTGTCCAATTGTGGCGTCCATCACGAAAATGATGTTGTCTGGTTTCTGGAAAACACGAATTTTACTAAAGGAGACTGCTGTTTAGAAAGCAATCTTACAATCGCATTGGCGACCGCCAACATCTCCTCAAAAAGAGATTCCTCCTGCTTGTGCCGTCCACTCGTGTCCACGATGATCATTTCAAAGCCCTCCTTTTTGAACATTTCCACACCGTCCTGGGCTATGACCACGGGATCGACTTCAGTGTAGCTACCGTAAAATGGTATTCTGGCTTTGGTAGCGTTCTGTTTGATCTGATCATACGCACCAGCTCGGAATGTGTCGGCGCAGACAAGGCAGGATTTCCAGTTTTTCTTTTGATAATGATACGCCAGCTTCGTGCAAGTCGTTGTTTTACCGGACCCCTGGAGTCCGACGAACATTATTATATTTGGACGTCCCTTGATTGGCTGGTAGGGCTTCACGCCGGGATCTACAAGCTGTAAGGACTCATCGCTTAAAATTTTGAGTAAAAACATCTTGCGGTGTTACCTTAATCAGTTCTTTAAAAACAGCAGACTGTATCATCCGCCTCTTGTTGAGGCCCCCAGCCATCTCTTCGAAGTCAATAACCGCACGAACATTCTCCCTTAATTTTTTCACTAATCGAATATTCACATCTGCTTCAAGTAGTGCTGCGCATATTTCTTTTAGCATAGAATTCAAAACCTGAAAATTTCTGGTTAAACAAATTTATTTTCTGTACGTGTTGGAATTTACCTCTTCATTTATCACCGTCGCCTTGCTCAGTGACTGCAAGGCCGTCGTGATTTTACGGCCCAAATCTGCTAAAACCATTTTATTTTATTTTGTCGAAAATATCAAAAAGAAATTTGTTGTAAATATATGATAATATTGAACACGTCGCGGATTTACTGTCAATTGAGTGCTTTCCACTTACAAAACTTGACAGTATGATGACATCCGTCTTGGCAGGGGAAGATCCAGTCAGCGCCCTCTGTGGCTTCAGGAGAAAACTTCGCTGGGATGCAAGATGACGCCAAAGTAGTATACAGTGGGCGTCGCAAAAGAAGACCCAGGCTATGGAAGGTTGTTCAACCCGGGGAAGTACCGATTTGACCAGGCAATACGCTCAAAAATTCGAAACCTAGCTACAATCCTTGAGTAATAAACTGATTTCAATAAAAAAATTTTTAAATACACAGAATTACCAGCTTAATCAATATGAAAATTTTAATTTGTTGCAATTGATAACACTGCTTTACAAAATTCAATTTTTGTTTTTGTACTTTGTATGAGATGCATTTTTTTATTTCACTAACGTGAAATTCTTTTATTTCCATCACGTCACATTTTCTAGAAAAATAAGATGAAAATTAAAACAAATCGTATTTTGAGCATATTTGTGAATTGAAAGAAAAAAATAAAGAAACGTGAAAAGAGCTGATAACATGGTTCAAATGAAAGTCTAAATCCTTATCTAGATATATGAAGTACCACAATTCCCTGGATCTTACTAAGCACTAGTTTTTCATGAGCGTGTCTTGTAATTTTCATTCATTACACAGGTCAACACCAATTTTTTTCTCAAAGTATTTGCAAATGATTTCTGTAGGACTTTTTCCGTAGATTACGAATTCGTAAATGAAAATGTTCAAACAGCTTCCATTTTCGAGCAAAATAGGGTTAAAAAGTACAAAAGACCATATTTTGACCATTTATGAAAAATTATTACAAAATAACGGATTGAGCCAGGAACTTAAATGTTGTTCAAATAATAGTTGAAATCTTAAGCTATTATATAAAAATACAGAAGGCCTTAAAACATTTCGAAATGATCCATAAATTTGATTTTTTTCCATTAACCAATTACTTCATATAATAAATGCCGAATAAAGAACATGACAAGTGCACACTCATGAAAAACTTGTTCGATAATATGTTTAAAAAGGGCTATTGAGATAAATGGCATTTGGTTCTCTTAGATTAGGATTTAGGCTTTCATTTAAACAAAGTTACAAATTTCTATTATGATCCTTTATTTTTTAATGATGCTTCAAAAATGGTCAAAATACGGTCTTCAAAATCTGTATTATTACTACCAACACTACAAAAGCAAACTTTAAGGAGGTTGTGGGTATTTTTTTAATTATTTTGATATATGACAAATAAAAAAATTATAAAATAAACTGAGACTCAAGAAAAAAATTTTTTTTTGTAGACCGGTGTTATCAATTGTATGAAGTAATTGGTTAAGAGAGAAAAGTCAAATTCCTACAATATTTTGGAAAGTCTTAAAGATTTTAGTATTTTAGTATAATAGCTAGAGGTTCAAACTTTTATTTAAGCTACATTGCAAGCTCCTATAATAATCCGTTATTTTTTAATGAATTTTTAAAAAGGTTCAAAATATAATATTTTGTACTCTTCAAACCTATTTTTCTCAAAAATATGACGTGATGGGACATTTTCGCTTATGAATACGTAATCTACAGAAAAAATTATATAGGTACAAAATTAGTGTATTTTATATACCTATTTTAAAATTTTGAATTTTCACTTGAATAACTCCAAAAATATGCTTCGTTTACCAAACAAAATTGTTAAATAATTTAAGTCCAAGGGTTTTATATGTACATACATATGTATATATTGTAAAAATTGGACAGTCCTAATTATGTATGGTCATGAATTATGTTGCGTAAAGATTTTCCGTCGAGTTATGATTCGAGTTATGTATGAATATATAGAATTAAGCATATTCTTATATAAATAAAACTATGAAGAATCATATATGAACATGCATATGTATATATATACATTTTTAACAAAAAAAAATTTAAATAAAAATACAAGAACAAATACAGTGATAATTTAGAAGACTTTTATTATATTTATTAAAAATGGATCAATCCAGACTGTATCGTATAAAAATTCATTTCAGTACGACTCACGCATGGACTCAAATTGGATTAAACGATATACGAACTTCATAATTATGCAGATATGATCAGTTCAAATCATTCTTACTCGGGCTATCACTACGGGAAATGCAGAACACACTAAGTAGAAGGGTATTATTAATAAGTAAATGTTACTTAATTTCTAAAGTTATTTCATAACAATTGGTATAGTAAAATTAAATTAATTTTTTGCAGGGCAATGAAAATAAATAAAATAATAATAGAAAAATATTTTATAGTAGAAAGCTAAATTTTAGTTATCGAAAGTTATACGTATAATTAAAACATTCAATTAAACTAGCAACACTAACAAAATTTTTGAATATTAATTTACAGATTAGAATTACTTAGCTCAAACGATGACGATTACTTTTTAAAACATGTATGACATTGCTTTGTTAATAAAAGTGATTCAATCAATACTTTCCAAAATACATATTGCCGTTTTTGTCGAAATTAATTGAGATAATTTGCCGCCGGTTTTACCAAAACAAAACTACGTGAAGTGGTGTCTTGGCGGCCGTGCGACTGTCTAAATATAGTCAATAGTAAAATATTCGTGGGAATCTAGGGGTTTTCCCCTTCATAATTTAAAGCGTTAATAAGCGTCGACTTAAGGCACGAGCATTGCGCGCACGGTAAAACCATTAATTTTCACGGAATTATTTAGTAAATCTTTCTGGTTGAACGCATTTTTGAATAATGCATGGATTAAGAGTCAAGTTTCCATTTACGCTGACTCTCAAGTTTCTATGACGATTAGGTTAAAAATAATAATATAGCAGTCTGCCGACCGCGCGGTCTAACTATGAACCATAACGAATAACAGGTTTTAGTGGAAACTTAAAAAATAAATCACAACACTTCAATGTAATGTATACTCAATTGTGTATTTGTTTACACTTACACCTCTATCGATTTAGTTCAGATCTGTACTAACATTGGAAAAATAAAAAAAATAAAAAATATACATAAAAAAGCTTTAGTATTGATCTTTAATTCTAAACTAACTAGATTTACCTCCTTAAAAAAGCAGTCCAATTCGCATGGCATTTTTATTTGCAATGTTACATTTATGCATGACACCTTAACTCGTAAATAACAGCCATTAAGAAAAATGTGTTATAAAGCTGTGATTAATTCAGCATACTCGTGATGCAGCTCTCAAACAATGAGCGATGAGAATGTATTCTATTTTTTTCATGTTTATAGTTTGAGTTATTGTTATTATTATTGCGTGTATCATTCTTGTTTATTTTCTCTTTTTTTTTTTATATTTTTTACAAATAATTAATGAAGTACTCTACTACCAAATATTACAAAAGATATTTTCTTCATGGGTATCGTTTTCTCACAAACAATAAATATTTTTGAATTTTAATTGCAGCAAAATTTAGTTCGTTCAATGAAGTAATAATATAATTAGCAAATTTAATCCGTTTGGAGTCAAGAACTTCTGGCGAATTGAAACTTTCATCTGGCAAACATGCCAGGCGAACAAAAATTACGTATTTTATCAATAACTCTAAATAAAATTTATTGCGCAAAAATATTCCAATAAACAAGTCTCGTCTTCTTTCATAAAAAGAAATCCCCTTCCACTAAGGAGCTTGAAAAGTACGTATCTATAATTATAATCAAGTGATTAATTTACATACAAAACCACAAAACTGCAAAAAATCAACGAATAAGGTTCAATGAAATGAAAATAGATTGAAATTCGTGATTGATAGGTGAAAGGTGGTTTGATACTGTTAGTAACACAAACAATGGATGCATATTCCACTGAGAGCCGTTAAGTCTCAGAGATTCTATAAAACGTTTCACTATGATTAATATTGCGAAATTTCTCAGATTCTCAGTTCAGATATACCATAATAAGAACTGTAGAACAATAGCTAAAATCGTTAGAAGTGGCAACCAGGCGGAAAATTTAAAACAACTTACTCCCAGCAAAGACTCTTTTCACCTTAATAATTAACCTTATTTATCTTGAACGGGTTTTTGTCCGAAAACTAATTTTCTTGAAATTGCAACTTTAACTTCCCAGAATTTCTTTCTCGTACTAATAAATTTTGAATTGTCTTGTCGCTATACATACAAAAATACTAAGAATGGTTGATTAACTTGCTCCAATGCAGCGTAGCCAGGGTATAGTTTAGATGAGACACGCAACCAGTTTTAGTAAGCGCCAATCTCTTCACGAAATCACTTCAGACTGGGACAAGTCTTTCCAGTTTTAAATAAAATCTAAAGGCCTCGGCGTTGCTGCGAAGATGCAAAAGGTATCAACGGTGCTAATATTGATCAGTTGCGGAGCACTTACCTTTGGACAATTGCCCGCAGGTCAGATTTTAAAATTAATTGAATTTAATAATTTCTATAAAAATATAGAAACACCAACAATTATTAAGAAGACCTAAAAATAAAAGAAACTGGATGATTCATGATGTTACTATCATCTCAAGTGCAAAGTTAAGGTCTCCAAGCTTGCACTTTTGTTTTGGCAATGATCTGTGATCTTTATGACTGTGTTTATTTTCCTGTTTTTAGTCAAAAGCAAGTGGTTACTAAAAAAATTCAATTTTTAGGTTCTCAGTGTTCAGTTAAAAATTTACAAGGAGTTTGCAAATTAACTCCCGAATGTCCAACAGTGATCGATGATTTACAGAATGGCAGACCTTATGTAAGATGCGGATTTGAAGGGCGAACAGAAATCGTATGTTGTCCTGAAGATTCTCCTCTGAACGATGCTGCTCCAGAAAAAGCATCTTCTACTTTCTCCAGAATTAGTGAACAAAGTACATATATTTGCAAATAAAACAAGTTTTATAAATAACTCAATATTCAACTTAACTTAATATTCCAGAATGTGATGAGTATAAAGCGGCGGTATATGAATCTCTAGTATTTGTTGGTTTTACGTCTAATGCAAAGCCCAAAGAGAAATTAATTGATAAATGTGGTAAAGTTCAATTTATTGTGGGCGGCACACCAGCTAGACCGAGGGAATTTCCTCACATGGCGCTGATAGGATTTGATGCTGGAGAAACTGAACCTAAATGGGGATGTGGCGGAACTTTAATAAGCGAGGAATATGTGCTAACAGCTGGACATTGCTTGAACACGAAGCTTTAGTAAGTACAACACTTATTTTAAGTGGAAATTTTCAAAGACAGTGTACATATACAGGACTTCAAAAAGTCTACCACTATTTGTTAGATACCCTAATACATATCTTCTAAAATACATCCCAGCTTATGATATTATGTATGTCTTACTTAGTGTCGCCATCACTCAGTATTCTTAGTTTTCTGAAACAAATTATAATTTTTTACTAGAAATCTTTCGTATGAAATAATTTATTTATAGTATAGTTATAGACCGTTGACGATTTTTGATTTTTAATTAACAAATGTTAGAACAGGTAGAAAGTACGTTAAAACCTTTTAAAGTAGAGGATTTCTGGATTTACATTTCTACAGAATATTGAATCTAATAATATCAAAAGCTTTACATTATGTTTTACCTATATAAAACGATAGTTGAACTATATACCTGCTAACAAATACAACAAAAATACTATCCAAGTATCAAAATACTGTTCATAAAAAACAATAAAAGACATTATGTTACAAAATTTCTTACGGTTTATACGAACTGTTCAAAAAACCTGAAAACAAAATTTCTTAATAAAAACATAACTTTCAAACAAATATTTTGAAGACGTATAACAAACAATTTTTGTTAATTTGAGAACTCTCTAATTTCCAAATGTGTTGTTTAAAAATGTAAAAACCATAACAAATGATATACGCCAATTTGAAAAGTAAAACCATAGCACAAATTGAAAATTAGAGTCTGAAGAAAATGACGACTGAATATATTTATTTATTTGACCAAGCCGAGTTCGAATTGGGACTGGCTCATAAAAGTCGGTCAGGCCTAAAATAAAAGTTTCAGTTTTGAGTTTAGATTGGATAGTCAATTTTAGCATTTCGGTAACTGCTACTTTGTGATGACGACTCTGCGTAGGTATCAATTACAGAATTATTTTTGTTTATCATAATATTACCCTGATGATCATTTACGAGGGTTCATAGGCATTACGAAGCTGCCGCTTATGCTCAATAGTGTAGAGAGTAATCTCGATTCAATATTATAAAGCTGAAAAATCAAGAAAAATGTTTTCATCCAAGGTATAACAATTAAGATGTGAAAATAAAAAAAATATATTGAGAGAAGAAAGTAGTCAGATAAGTACTTTAAGAGCTAAGTTTACTTCCAAACAACTTAAATTAATAATTATTAATTTCTTTCTACAGTGGAAACCCAAAATTTATTCGTCTTGGTGAACTAATTCTTAATACAACAGATGACGATGCGAAAGAAGAAAATTATAATATATCCGCAATAATTCCTCATCCCGAATATAACCCACCATCTCGATATAACGATATTGCTTTACTCAAATTACATAAGAAAGTAAAAATTAATCCTTGGATAAGACCGGCTTGTTTGCCAACAACATTTGAAAGCGGTGAACCCACAGCAATTGCTACAGGATGGGGTCATACTAAATTTAATGGCGAACCTTCGGCCGAACTTCGAAAAGTTACCCTGAACGAATTCGAACAAAATGAATGTAAAGCAGCTTATAAATATGAAATTGATCGGAAACTAAGATTTGGTATAGTTCATGAGACACAACTATGTGCTGGATCACGAAACCAGCAAAGGGATACGTGTCAAGGTGATTCTGGGGGTCCACTGCAAGTAGCTCATAACCAACATTACTGCATGTACACTATAATTGGAATAACTTCATTTGGAGTACCTTGCGCAACAATTGGGGTTCCTGGAATTTACACGAGGGTCTATTCCTATGTCGACTGGATTGAAGGAGTCGTTTGGAGCAACCGTACTTAATCGCGGATATAAATGAACCACATATATTTATTAGCTATAATTTAAGAACTGGTTAATAGAATAAAATAAATAAGCAAGGGAAGATTAACTGTCAGTTGAAATTACTCCTTTCGAGAGTGAAAGAGTTGAATTAAAATTTCAAATAAAACGATTAAATTTTACATTCATTGAATTTTAATTATAAACACGTGATAACATTGCACTGGTTTGCCCGTCCGTAATTAAAATGCTTTCCTATATAATTGGATTTAATTTATAATAAACAGGTTTTTCAAAAGCGGCGAAGTGCTTTCAGAAGTTTCAGATTAATCATAACTTTAAGATTTTATTTTATAAATAGCCTTCTCTGACTGGAGTCACTTCAGACACGAACAGTCTCTTTGACTATCAATATTGTAAATATTCGAATTTCACACTGGTGCTATTATATGTATATAAAAATGAGAAATGTATTCGTAATCTGTATTCTTATAAGCTTAAAAATTTGTATTTATGGACAATTAAATCCAGGTAAGTAGTATAACTTCGAATTTACATTGATTTAAAAAGTGCATTGTGCATCGTTTGATTACTTTTAAGTTTGAGAGGTCTGGAGTAACTTGGCGAATTGTTTTTTTGGTTTTTTTGTGGAACTACAATATTAAAAAAAATACTTCAAATATAAATTGTTAGTACGCTTAAGAGGTTCAAAATTTCAATTAATTGCTATATCTTTATTTGCATGAAAAAATTTGAACATAATTTTCCGAATGGGTTATGCAAACCAGTTAGAAAAACAAGGTTTATAGAAAATTGCGCTTAAAGTTGTAGAATCTTTGCCCAATGACTGTCCTGCATGTACGAATTTCGAACCGAAAATCCAGAATTAATTTTGTATCAATATTTTATCATGTGGTTGAACTTATGTGATTTTATGGTTGTAATTATTTTTATGTACTTAGGTAAAACTCACTAATTATTGTAATTTCTTCAAAACATTTAATTTTTAGGTTCTCAATGTTCAGTTCAAAATTCGCAAGGAGTTTGTAAATTAGCTCCCGAATGTCCATCACTACACGATGATTTAAGAAATGGCAGACCGTATGTAAGATGCGGATTTGAAGGAAAAACAGAGGTCATATGTTGTCCTAAAAGTGGTTCTCCTACTTTCTCTCGAATTAGTGAAAAAAGTACGAGTACATTTGCAACTTAAAACAGTTTTATAAACAACTCAATATTTAAATTAAAATTCCAGAGTGTTACGAGTATAAGTCGGCGGTTTTTGATGTTATTACATATATTGTTTTTGGGTCTTCAACAAAGCCAGTAGTGAAAGAAATTGATAGATGTGGAAGAATTCAATTTATTGTGGGCGGTACTCCCGCTCGACCGAGGGAATTCCCTCACATGGCGCTGATAGGATTTGATGCTGGAGAAACTGAACCCAAATGGTTATGTGGCGGAACTTTGATAAGCGAGGAATATGTGCTAACAGCCGGGCATTGCTTGAAAGCAGGAATGTAGTAAGTATGTACAACATTTATTTTAAGTAGTTGCAAAAATATAGTGTAGCTAGAGAAAGAATTCCAAGATAAGTATAAATTTGCTATTAAAATTCAATTTTTTGTACCAGTGTTAGAGTTCCATTTCATTATTAGGTACTTTTTACAAGAAATCTAAACAACTTGCATTTTCATCTCTTTCTTTCGGTACTGTTTAGTCTGTATACATACATATACATATTATGTTATTTTATGGAACACATACGTTTACTTAACACCAAGTCTGTTTAAATATACATACTTACTTATGCTACAAAAACCAATAATATAAATTTCAAACTACCTGCATATGTCGAATTTTTTCAAAGAATTGATAAAGTATAAAATGCATTTTGACGAAGATGATGATGGTGATTTACATCCATATTTGCAATTATATTTACAGAAAAGTTTTTAATTTTAGTTTAGTTAGTTAATGAGAGATGAAAAAATAACCAAAAAAAATAAAATAGAGAATAATGTACATATATAAAAATCGTTTTCTAAACTAAAAATTATTAATTTTTAGGAGCAAAATACGTATATACTCGTACGTCGCGTTCTATGCAAGATGCAGATACATAAACATTGTGAGTTTCAAACAAAGTATAGCAAGAGAAAATCAAAAGAAATATTAAGAAAGATATGAGTGATGAGATATTTTTTAAGCTAAGTTTGCTGACAACCAAATTACATATAAAACAATAATTATTAATTTATTTCTACAGTGGTAATGCAACATATGTTCGTCTTGGTGAATTAATTCTCAACACAAAGGATGACGATGCGAAAGAGGAAGATTACAACATATCTGCCATAATCCCTCATCCTGAATATAAACCACCATCTCGATACAACGATATTGCTTTACTCAAACTCCATAAGAAAGTTAAAATTAATCCGTGGATAAGACCGGCTTGTTTGCCAACAACATTTGAAAGCGGTGAACCCACAGCAATTGCCACAGGATGGGGTAGCACTAAAGCAAATGGTAAACCTTCGGACGATCTTCAAAAAGTAAAATTAAACGAATTCGATCAAAATGAGTGTAAAACAGCTTATGAAAAAGAAATTGATCTGAAATTAAAACGAGGAATAGATCCCGAAACACAACTATGTGCTGGATCACATAATGAGACAAAAGACACTTGCCAAGGTGATTCTGGAGGTCCATTGCAAGTATATCATTCGGAACACTACTGCATGTACACTGTAATCGGAGTGACCTCATTTGGACTACCTTGTACAACAAGTGGAACTCCTGGAATTTACACGAGAGTCTATTCCTACATCGATTGGATTGAAGAAGTTGTGTGGGGGAAACATGCTTAATCGCAGATATCAATACATACATACAATGCATGTATACAATATTTATCAACTTACATAGATATAAGAGAACTAGCTAATAAAACAAAAAAGGCAACAAAGTACCTTCAAACTCAACTTATTACATTTGAATTGCTTAAACTGGAGTTGGTAAACTACACATAAATCTAAAATAGAATAAAAATTGTAGTAAAGATTGGGCAAATAAAGTTTACAATTACACAATGCGTTATCCAAATCCGTTTTACTTTTCTTGCCCCTTACATAAATCTGATGTTTTTTTACAGCTTAACCTTTCAAGACAATTTAGTGTGTTCGATCATTTCAATATTCGAAAATTCACCCTAGCGATTAGAAGTTATCGCGGTACAAGTATTGTTCGCGTAGGTTTGGATGAATTCTATTAAAATTTGCAATACATCTTTTTTATAATATACTTATGTATGCATATTCTCCCCAAAGTAGCTAGCTATAAAACTATAAACGAATTTGAAAATGTCCTTTTTCTCGAAAATATATATATACAACCTGTGATAAACGGTTAGAATATGCAGTGGCGCTCAAAACTTTTCTAGCGTACTAGGCAATTTGTCTAATCATTTGTTTCATTATAATACATGAATATGGATTTCTTTCAAGTTTGTAATATAGTGTAAAGAACAGTTTGGCAATTATTTTGAATTTTAAAAGAACTCGTTTATGCACAGTTTTACACAATTATTCATTTAATATTGAATCGCGAAGCACTTCGCTTTCGAAGGCGAAACACGTCACGATTCAATATTAAATAAATTATTTTGTAGAACCGTAGAGGCCAAAAGTGGCCTTAGCGCGTCTTACGATTATTGAGACAGCCCCATTAATCTAAGGTACCCAGAACTGTATACGAATTTTATAAAAATTCAAATTGATTATCAATTGATATACCACAATCACTTATACCACAATCACTTATGGACTGATTCCCACAATCAGTTATAAATTGATTCCAAAAACTTTTGAAATTGTCTTTCAATTAATTTAATTGATTTCAGCCTAAATATTTTTACACAGAGGAATCAATGAACTGATTTTATTCTGACTGCTGGATTTAATTATTCATTGGCTAGTATTGCAACCAATCACGGCTAGAAGTGTTAGACAATTCTGTGTTAGTCATCAATGAAGGCAAGAAAAAACCACATTTTGTAATGCATAAACACCTCCAAAAATACCTTTTTTCTAAGAAAGCATGATAACAATGTATTATAGCAAAGTTACTAGGCACTGAATTTGAAGGAAAACAGATAATTTATTGTTTTGATTATTAATTAAAGTGTAGAAAATTTAACACATAATAATATATTCTCACTGGAAAAATGAATTTTAGTTTATATCTTTTTAGGAGCTCGAATTGGGCATCGAACAATTCATGTTTATTTTGCTCAATATCACAAATACAATATTTCGGGTAAAACTTTATAAAGATTTTGATTTTTTAAATCTTCCGCACTTTTTCACAATGTTTTCCGCCACCTTTACCAGTATTTGGAATTAATAACTGATGTTATTGAATTCAGATATTGAACTGATGTTTTTTTTTACCATTTATTCTTTTCCAGTATTAAATCATAATTCCACATAAACAATTAAATGATATATTTATTTAATTTTTATACAAAACACGTTTTAAAACTGCTGATTTATCCCATTCCTATTTAAATTCTTTCCGGTGCAAAAATATACTTAATAATATTGTAGGAGAAACGAGTTTTTCAAAAGCGGTCGAGTGATTTGTGGAGCTATGGAGTAACCACAAATTTAAGATTTTATTGTATAAACAGTCTACTTCTGATTGGAGTCACTTCAGACGCGAATCAATATTGCAAATTTCTAATTTTGCCAGTGCTACAAAAATGAAAAAGGTATTCGTAATCTGCATTCTCATGAGCTTAAGAATTTGCGCTTATGGGCAATTTAGTCGAGGTAAGTAGTTACGAGTACCAACTTTGAATTGTCATTAACATTAAACAAATTATGGTGATTTGCTTTTTAGTTTTTTGTGCAATTTTTATCCGAAAAACAAGATTTCTGTTTAAAGTTTCGTTTTAAAATTTCGAAGCCCGCGTAATTTGTGTTGTGAAACTTAGTTTAGATTCTAAAACTTTACTGAATCTACGTATTTGGATAGGCGATAATTAATTCTGTTTCAATATTTATCATTAGTGCATTATGATTGGTTTAAACTATGTGGTTTTATGTTAATATCTATTTTTATGTACTTAGGTAAGACTCACTAATTATTGTAATTTCTTGAAAATATTTAATGTTCAGGTTCTCAATGTTCAGTTCAAAATTCGCAAGGAGTTTGCAAATTAGCTCCCGAATGTCCATCACTACACGATGATTTAAGAAACGGCAGACCGTATGTAAGATGCGGATTTGAAGGACAAACAGAGGTCATATGTTGTCCTAAAAGTGGTTCTCCTACTTTCTCCAGAATTAGTGAAAAAAGTATATTTACAAGTAAAAGAATTTTTGTTAATAACTCAATATTTAACTTAAAATTGCAGAATGTGACGAGTATAAGTCAGCGGTATATGACATCGTTACATTTAAAACTTTTGCATCTCAAGGAAATTCAGAGGTGATAAAGATTGATAAATGTGGTAGAGAAGAATTTATTATCGGAGGTAGCCCAGCTAAACCGAGGGAATTTCCTCACATGGCGCTGATAGGATTTGATGCTGCTGGAGAAACTGAACCCAAATGGTTATGCGGCGGAACTTTGATAAGCGAGGAATATGTGCTAACAGCCGGGCATTGCTTGAAGATAGATATTTAGTAAGTACAATACTTGTTTTAAGTGGTTGCACAGACATAGGTAAGGATTTCAAGATAAGTATAGATAAAGTTTTAAAATTTCGATTTTATTCGAAGAGATGATAATTGATACAGTACAAATGTGTTTTAATGATGATGATTGTTATTTATACATATGTTATCCATATCTGGCATTATACTTAGAGAAAAGTTTGCAATTTTTATTTAGTTAGTTAGTGAGAGACGAAAACGGACCAAAAAAAAAGCAAAATTGAGTATGTATAAAAGTCGATCTCTAAATAAAAATTTATAAATTTTTAAGAGCATAACGCCTAAAACGCAGATCTCAAAGAGGAAAAATGTTGCATAGTATACTATTAAAATATATTATAAAAGATATTTAAAAAACGAATACCAGTAAATAAATAAAGAATTGTGTAGTAATCGTATGAAGGAAAAGATGCAGATACAATGTCTTTAGGTTTCAAGCAAATTAGGTATATGTAATAAGAGAAATTGCTTACAGCAACTGACATATAAAATAATAGTTATTAATTTCCTTCTACAGTGGTAATGCAAAATATGTTCGTCTTGGTGAATTAATTCTCAACACAAAGGATGACGATGCGAAAGAGGAAGATTACAACATATCCGCCAAACTCCCTCATCCTGAATATAAACCACCATCTCGATACAACGATATTGGTTTACTCAAACTCCATAAGAAAGTTAAAATTAATCCGTGGATAAGACCGGCTTGTTTGCCAACAAAATTTGAAAGCGGCGAACCCACCGCAGTCGCCACAGGATGGGGTCATACTAAATTTAATGGCGAACCTTCGGCCGAACTTCGGAAAGTTACTCTGAACGAATTCGAACAAAATGAATGTAAAGCAGCTTATAAATATGAAATTGATCTGAAATTAAAACGAGGAATAGATCCCGAAACACAACTATGTGCTGGATCACATAATGAGACAAAAGACACTTGCCAAGGTGATTCTGGAGGTCCATTGCAAGTATATCATTCGGAACACTACTGCATGTACACTGTAATCGGAGTGACCTCATTTGGACTACCTTGTACAACAAGTGGAACTCCTGGAATTTACACGAGAGTCTATTCCTACATCGATTGGATTGAAGAAGTTGTGTGGGGGAAACATGCTTAATCGCAGATATCAATACATACATACAATGCATGTATACAATATTTATCAACTTACATAGATATAAGAGAACTAGCTAATAAAACAAAAAAGGCAACAAAGTACCTTCAAACTCAACTTATTACATTTGAATTGCTTAAACTGGAGTTGGTACACTACACATAAATCTAAAATAGAGTAAAAATTGAAGTAAAGATTGGGCAAATAAAGTTTGCAATTACACAATGCGTTATCCAAATCCGTTTTACTTTTCTTGCCCCTTACATAAATCTGATGTTTTTTTACAGCTTAACCTTTCAAGACAATTTAGTGTGTTCGATCATTTCAATATTCGAAAATTCACCCTAGCGATTAGAAGTTATCGCGGTACAAGTATTGTTCGCGTAGGTTTGGATGAATTCTATTAAAATTTGCAATACATCTTTTTTATAATTTATGTATGCATATTCTCTACAAAGTAGCTAGCTATAAAACTATAAACGAATTTGAAAATTTCCTTTTTCTCGAAAATTAATATATACAACCTGTGATAAACGGTTTTCAGAATATGCAGTCGCGCTCAAAACTTTTCTAGCACACTAGGCAATTTGTCTAATCATTTGTTTCATTATAATAAATGAATATGGATTTCTTTCAAGTTTGTAATAGATATAGTGTAAAGAACAGTTTGGCAATCATTTTGAATTTAAAAAGAACTCGTGTACGCACAGTTTTACACAATTATTCATTTTATATTGAATCGCGAAGCACTTCGCTTTCGAAGGCGAAACACGTCACGATTCAATATTAAATAAATTATTTTGTAGAACCGTAGAGGCCAAAAGTGGCCTTAGCGCGTCTTACGATTATTGAGACAGCCCCATTAATCTAAGGTACCCAGAACTGTATACGAATTTTATAAAAATTCAAATTGATTATCAATTGATATACCACAATCACTTATACCACAATCACTTATGGACTGATTCCCACAATCAGTTATAAATTGATTCCAAGAACTTTTGAAACTGACTTTCAATTAATTTAATTGATTTCAGCCTAAATATTTTTACACAGAGGAATCAATGAACTGATTTTATTCTGACTGCTGGATTCAATTATTCATTGGCTAGTATTGCAACCAATCACGGCTAGAAGTGTTAGACAATTCTGTGTTAGTCATCAATGAAGGCAAGAAAAAACCACATTTTGTAATGCATAAACACCTCCAAAAATACCTTTTTTCTAAGAAAGCATGATAACAATGTATTATAGCAAAGTTACTAGGCACTGAATTTGAAGGAAAACAGACAATTTATTGTTTTGATTATTAATTAAAGTGTAGAAAATTTAACACATAATAATATATTCTCACTGGAAAAATGAATTTTAGTTTATATCTTTTTAGGAGCTCGAATTGGGCATCGAACAATTCATGTTTATTTTGCTCAATAACACAAATACAATATTTCGGGTAAAACTTTATAAAGATTTTGATTTTTTAAATCTTCCGCACTTTTTCACAAGGTTTTCCGCAACCTTTACCAGTATTTGGAATTAATACCTGATGTAATTGAATTCAGATATTGAACTGATGTTTTTTTTTTACCATTTATTCTTTTCCAGTATTAAATCGTAATTCCACATAAACAATTAAATGATATATTTATTTAATTTTTATAAAAAACACGTTTTAAAACTGCTGATTTATCCCATTCCTATTTAAATTCTTTCCGGTGCAAAAATATACTTAATAATATTTTAGGAGAAACGAGTTTTTCAAAAGCGGTCGAGTGATTTGAGGAGCTATGGAGTAATCACAACTTTAAGATTTTATTGTATAAATAGTCTACTTCTGATTGGAGTCACTTCAGACGCGAATCATCTCTTTAACTATCAATATTGCAAATTTCTAATTTTGCCAGTGCTGCAAAAATGAAAAAAGTATTCGTAATCTGCATTCTCATGAGCTTAAGTATTTGCGCTTATGGGCAGTTTAGTCCAGGTAAGTAGTTGCGAGTACCAACTTTGAATTGTCATTAACATTAAACAAATTATGGTGATTTGCTTTTTAGTTTTTTGTGCAATTTTTATCCGAAAAACAAGATTTCTGTTTAAAGTTTCGTGTTTAAAATTCGAAGCTCGCGTAATTTGTGCTGTGAAACTTAAATAGTTTAGATTCTAAAACTTTACTGAATCTACGTATTTCGATAGTCGAGAATTAATTCTGTTTCAATATTTATCATTGGTGCATTATGATTGGTTTAAATTATGTGGTTTTATGTTAATATCTATTTTTGTGTACTTAGGTAAGACTCACTAATTATTGTAATTTCTTGAAAATATTTAATGTTCAGGTTCTCAATGTTCAGTTCAAAATTCGCAAGGAGTTTGCAAATTAGCTCCCGAATGTCCATCACTACACGATGATTTAAGAAACGGCAGACCGTATGTAAGATGCGGATTTGAAGGACAAACAGAGGTCATATGTTGTCCTAAAAGTGGTTCTCCTACTTTCTCCAGAATTAGTGAAAAAAGTATATTTACAAGTAAAAGAATTTTTGTTAATAACTCAATATTTAACTTAAAATTGCAGAATGTGACGAGTATAAGTCAGCGGTATATGACATCGTTACATTTAAAACTTTTGCATCTCAAGGAAATTCAGAGGTGATAAAGATTGATAAATGTGGTAGAGAAGAATTTATTATCGGAGGTAGCCCAGCTAAACCGAGGGAATTTCCTCACATGGCGCTGATAGGATTTGATGCTGGAGAAACTGAACCTAAATGGGGATGTGGCGGAACTTTAATAAGCGAGGAATATGTGCTAACAGCCGGGCATTGCTTGAAGATAGATATTTAGTAAGTACAATACTTGTTTTAAGTGGTTGCACAGACATAGGTAAGGATTTCAAGATAAGTATAGATAATGTTTTAAAATTTCGATTTTATTCGAAGAGATGATAATTGATACAGTACAAATGTGTTTTAAATTATGATGATTGTTATTTATATGTATCCATATCTGGCATTATACTTAGAGAAAAGTCTGCAATTTTTATTTAGTTAGTTAGTGAGAGACGAAAACGGACCAAAAAAAAGTCAAAATTGAGTATGTATGTATAAAAGTCGATCTCTAAATAAAAATTTATAATTTTTTAAAAGCATAACGCCTAAAACGCATATCTCAAAGAGGAAAAATATTGCATAGTATACTATTAAAATATATTATAAAAGATATTTAAACAACGAATAGCAGTAAATAAATAAAGAATTGTGTAGTAATAGTATGAAGGAAAAGATGCAGATACAATGTCTTTAGGTTTCAAGCAAAGTAGGTATATGTAATAAGAGAAATTGCTTACAGCAACTGACATATAAAATAATAGTTACTAATTTCCTTCTACAGTGGTAATGCAAAATATGTTCGGCTTGGTGAATTAATTCTCAACACAAAGGATGACGATGCAAAAGAGGAAGATTACAACATATCCGCCATAATCCCTCATCCTGAATATAATCCACCATCTCGATACAACGATATTGCTTTACTCAAACTCCATAAGAAAGTTAAAATTAATCCGTGGATAAGACCGGCTTGTTTGCCAACAAAATTTGAAAGCGGTGAACCCACAGCAATTGCTACAGGATGGGGTAAAACTGAAGCAAATGAACCTTCCGCCAAACTTCTAAAAGTAACATTGAACGAATTCGAGCAAAATGAGTGTAAAACAGCTTATATATATCAAATTGATCGAAAATTAAAACGAGGAATAGATCCCGAAACACAACTATGTGCTGGATCACATAATGAGACAAAGGACACTTGCCAAGGTGATTCTGGGGGTCCATTGCAAGTATATCATTCGGAACACTACTGCATGTACACTGTAATCGGAGTGACCTCATTTGGAGTATCTTGCGCAAGAATTGGAACTCCTGGAATTTACTCCAGAGTCTATTCCTACATCGATTGGATTGAAGGAGTTGTGTGGGAGAATAGAACTTAATCACAGATATAAACACGTATATAACAATTAGAATATTAATTTCAGAACTGGATAGTAGAATAAATAAGCAAACAAGAGAGTACTAAGCTATATTCTATTCTATCTATAATAATATAAACCCGGATAGTAGAGTAAGGGAGGTAAATATGGACCACTCATCGTTTTTTTAGAAATAAATCTCAAAATGCATAAAATGAAACGCTTATATTTATTCAGTTCTTTTGAAAAAATAATTCATTTTCATTCTTATTAACTTAAAAATAAATCCAACTTGAGAATATAAAATAAACTGAAGAAAATGAAAACTACTCAAAAACAAAAAATGAAAAAAACAAAGAGTATAATATGGACCAGGTAGTCCATATTAGCCGACTTATTATATATATTTATATTATACAAAAGTAGCAGAAAAATATGTCTCTTTTACATCCTGCACATGATTCATAACTCCAATTATTGCAGGAGAGACCCATTCAACCCACACCTCACCACGGCGGTCTTCTGAATAAAGGGTATCACATTATAGACATTTTGCATCCTCTTTCGGTTGGGCTTTTACAAGTCCTATTATAGATCATCGGCATCAGATTCCTTATGAAATGTGATTAACATCCATATCTGAAGAGGATGATGAGTAGGTTTTCTTCTTAGGCCCTTTTCTTTTTCCTACAATCCCGGTAGTCCATTTTACCCTCAACACGTGTTGGTGAAATAACTGATTTTTTATTAAAAACACTTATTCGTAAGACAATAATTTTTGCTAATAAATTATAAATAATATGTATACTGATTATCTATTATTAATCAATTATTTCAATTTCAAAGTCAAAACATAAAATTACTCACGTGCATAAAATTTATCCCAAACCACTATTTAATATAAATCAGTCGCATACAAACATACACTCAGCCAGCCGCATATAATCGCACTAAAATAAATTTTGAGAGTTGGCAAACACACCAAATATGGAAAATAGCCTTATGGTCCATATTACCTTGCCTTACTCTAACTGATAGTAAGAGAGTAAAATCTCTATAGACAAATCTATTTTCCCAGATTTAATTATTACTTTTAGTTAAAATAATGCAATCCTTTGGACCTAATTGGATTTATAATACCGTATATGTACCTATTTTTATTTAATAAATAAATACAACGTAATTATTGCTCCTCCACCTACTGCTGATCCCCCATGAAACTTAGAATTAAGTGTAAAATTTCATGAAACTGATATTTTGGCGCCCTAAAATTTACCAAATTATACTTAGAACGTTTGGACACTCATTTATCGTAGATTCTAGTATTGTACTTATGCAAAGGAGAATTCGGATAACTCGAGTACTTGTAAAGGGCTTCTGACATGTTAAGTAGGTACTGTTAAAGGATGAAGTGCAATCCTGCTTTCTTCCGCTAAGCCAAACTAGCTGCCGATCGCAGTAGATAGAAGTATCAAAGTTGCTTGTTTTTGAGTTTATAAATCAACTTTCTTTTTACTCGTAAAGTACAAACGACCAAAGAAAATTGTTTTGCATATTCTTTTACCCTTTGACCTCAAATTAACGTGTCTACATTATTATCGAGGTGAAAGAGCTTTCAAACTCAATCAGTTTCAATTGTATTTTTTCATAATAAAATTATAAATATAATTTCAAACAAAATTTTAATAACAAACACGTGATAACATTGCGCCGGGCTTCCCCAACTATAATTCAACTGCTTTCCAGTGCTTAACATAAAAAAACGAGTTCTACAAGAGACGCACACAGAAACGCTTTTCGGAATGATTTCAAGTTTTAGTGCAAGGCAAAGGGGATGATTCCTCATAAGCCATGATGGGTACCGTTTGTAAGCTTTGTTATTCTGCGATATAATCTTTGAAAATAGTGTGAGCAAGTGCTAGCGAACCGGTTGCTATGATAATTAATTAAACCTGTTTAACAATCAAAAGCTTTCAGCAACATCACTTGCTCAGTAGATGACAGAATCTGTGGCACTGCAGTTTGAGACCACGTCTAAATTAGCTTAAATGTGATAAAGTGTTGCGATAAAATCTTATACATGATGCAAGTGAAATTGTTCCAGTTCGCAAAGTGCATTTTTTCGTTATTAGTGATCGCTGGTGTGGTATTAAGTGACCCTCCTGACAATCCATGCCCGGAACTATTCCAGTATAAATTCGACGGATCTGATTGGCTCGGTTTAATTGAATTAAACAACATAAAAGTGAACGAAACTGTTGTTAACATTATTGCTGAACTTTCGTTGCCAACATCACTGCCATCAGTAAGTCTTTTGTATTTTTTTGTTAAGCGAACTCAATTAATTTTCACCCTTCTGCAAAATTATAGCCTTACAAAGGTCGTATTGATCTTCTCGAAGAAGAGCAGCAAGCAGTTCAAGCTGTTCGTGAGAGCAGGCCACTGGTTTACAGGATTTCCTTTCCATTGAAGAATCCTATTCCAAGAGTAACACGGATTGTCATAAATAACGATGTGCTGTGCAGCGGACCGCCAGGTATTTATTTAAAAATGGCTATTATTTTACGCTTTGGGGTTAGCCCACCTTTTGCTTAGCTTTTTATGCGTGGTGGGATATATTTTAACCCACCTGGAACAATATAAATTATTCATATTGATATAGTTTAGTAGTGATTGAATTTCTTAGAAAAAAAACTCAAATAACAGCATTTTGTATGCCTTCATGAAATATTTATAGAAACAAGAATTTGACATTGTGCCCTAAATCGCACAGGTCGCTTTATAACCTCCTCACTCAAGAAGAAGTAATAGAAATGGATATGATTTAAAGAGGCTTTATTATATTACTAATGAAAATACAAATTGCATGTTCAGTAACATATTGGACGATAAAATATGAGCAGTAAATACATTGAAATGAGGACTTAAATGCATCAAAATGCAATTGAACAGCCCAAGCATTAATTTTACCGCTCAAATAATTGCACACGATATTTATTTAATCTACCGCTCGATTAAGTTTTATACTGCCGCTGTGGAATTAAATAACTATTCAAATTATTTTATATTATTATCTACATTTTACTGCCACAAATTTAATTATCGCAAAGAAGTCTACTACTGCCCATATGAATTATTATTAACTACCCAATGTAACCGCCCGGCTATTAAAAAAACCGCATAATTCCTTCCCAATAGAAACCCACCTGACGCATTCAGGAAAGGGGTTTTCATGTGCGCATTCTCCTAACAATCATTTATTTATGTCAAATGCGTGGGAGCGAGAACACAAATTTCAGTCGAAATCGTTTGTTTAAATGTTCGTATTTATTTCACTACTTACAAAATGTAAAATATTTACGAATGTACTACATATGTACGTACTTAATAATTTAAACAAATTAATAATAATTCATTGTAAGTTATATTTTTAATTGCTCTATTTTCGCAGACCAAAGTCCGCAGATGACAACATTTCAGCTATATCACGTTTTTTATCCAAACAGGTCTGAGAATCCCGGAGAGATCGAAAGAACTACCAATGGTAAATGAACATATTTTTATCATAATTGAAGGGTATAAAGAATGCACTTATCTCGAACAACAAACTTAATTAGAGAAAAGTAATGGGTCCTAAATCTAGGGAATACGAGTATTGAAGAAAAAAATGAGGTTACATATAAGTATGCAAAAGTACATCAGGGGATATAGCAAAGAAAGTAAAAAGAAATAGGGCAAACTATGGAGAGATGCCTCACTTTTTAATTTTGTAGTATTTTAGCGAAGTGGTTAGAAACTGAGTGATGAATTTTATACTATACGTAGCTCAGTCAATGACAAATACTAATGACTTAAATTTGTTTACAAATCAGAATTCAGCAAACCGTAACATACATTTTTTAAAGGCCTAGTATGTACTGTACATGTATGAAATGTTAAATTCAAGGTGGACAATTAATATAAAATTAAAGCACCTGCATCACCTGACTTTACGTGACGGATATGAGATAATTACATAAAATAAAAGTAAATAAAAAAATTAAATGAATGAAATATATGAAATGAATAAATAAAAAAATTAAATAAATAAAATAAATAAAATAAATAAAATAAATAAAATAAATAAAATAAATAAAATTAATAAAATAAATAAAATAAATAGGATAAAATTAAACTAAAATAAAATATGTATTTGAAATGTCCTTTAGGCGGGTCATTACAAATTGGTCGATCTGACTTTCGTCTGATGATAGTCACTGATCGTCTTATACAAAGCCACTCCCAAAATATAAAATAGTGATAAGGATGCATAAGTACGTAGTAACATAAAAAAATGTTTTTCAATTGTCGGGCATGCTTTAAGCTATTGTTTTAAAAATTTTGCACAAAAGTTTCAAGCCTTAATAATTAAAAATTTGATAATGACGATATAAACACTACTTTTTTAACAAGCTTCAGGGATTTATAACTTTTATTTACTTTTTTAATTCAATATTATACAAATAATCAGATCGTAATTAGAACGAAATTCTACAAGAAATGTGTTTTGAAGTAACAATCCTACCCTACGTATGACTGATCAAAAAGTCAATTCGTGTGTGCTACAAGTTTATCTAGATACGACTTTTTGTAGTTTGTCTACGGCTACAATTCTTAACGATAGATGCAAACAAACAAGAATACGAAGTTGGAGTCCATCCGAAATATTTTATTTTAAACTTATAATATAAAAGCTTTTCGCATGATTATTCCACTTTCGTTTATCTCAAAAACAACAAATTACACCTAATTCTGTTTTTACACGGTAGATACGTTCCAGACAAAACCGTGTAAAAAAAGACATGAAGTACATAGAAAAAAGGGGATTAGTTCCAAATCCTTCAACCCTGTAAAAAATAGTTAAAATAAAATGATTTATACAAAAAAAAAACTATTATGAGAGTGTTTATAAAAGCCAAATTAAATAAAATATTATATTTTTTTTTATGGCAAAATATTGAACAATTAGTAGGATACAGAAAATTTGGGAGGGGTCAAAAAGTTTGAATTTTCATAAAATGGCGGATGTTGAAAGTCAAAATTCTTTATTCGACTAAAATTTCACTCGCATTTTCGGCTATAAAAAAAAATAATCGTCCAGAAAAAATCTTACGTCCATCCGGAGGACAATTATGTATAGAATAAGTGAGAAAAATATCAAACCGATCGGCAAAGCCATTCTCAAGTTACAGTGATCACCGACTTCGAAAACATGGTTTCAAGAAAAACGCGTTTAAATTTTTGAGCACGATTTGAATACACATAAAATATTTATTTTGGAACTTACACTGAATCGTCTATTCCATAAATAACTGTCCGATTTGTCTGAAATTTTCAGAGAATACTTTTGAGATATTCTGCTTTCAGAAAATGCAAAAAAAAAAAAAAAAATAGATTTTTTCAAAATTCTAACTCGGTCTACCCCCTTAAGCTGGCTATGAAAATAAATTAGAAAGGGGAATTCCCTAACTATTTTATAAATAACAGATAGAAAAACGAATTTCTAAAAGATTACAGTTAATACAAACATTTTTCTTTAAAATTGCAATCAAATAGCTTTTTGAAACCGTGCTAAATCGAATGAAATCGTGTAGAAACGGAATCAATTTTTTTTTGTAGACCGTGTTAAATCAAATCCGTGTAAAAAAAGACCGTGTAAAAGCAGAATTGAGTGTATTATAACATAATCAGTAAAAATGTCGCTATCGTCCCCAACAGAATTGAGGGTTTTATTAAAGATTAAAAAAAGTGGCATGGCTCTGAAATCGGAGTAAGGAAATTTTTGCCCTTCTGTAAAAGTTTTTATTTTAAAAAATATGAAATTTTCAAAATAACAATATACAATAATTCTGCTATGGACGATAGCCGAAAAAACATATTGAAATTTGAGCCAATCAGTCCAGTGGTTTTTTTAATCGCTCGTAAAATACTGTTTCGAGAAAAACGCCTTTAAAGTTTGAAGTAGAGTAGAGACTAGTGTAATTCTGCCGTATTTAAACCATTATAACTTTGTGATTTTTGAATATTTTAAAATTTCAGGAAATGAAAATGCTACTCCCAAAGATGCATCCTCTAATTTCTCTAGAATCAGTCAACAAAGTATATATTTAAAACAAGAGCAACTTCATTAATAGCTTAATATTTAATTTAATATTACAGAATGCAATGAGTATAAATCATTGGTGTATGAAGCTGTTTCGACTGATGGAGGATTACGATGTGTTAATGCATACGTAGTAAGTTCTGATACCGAAAACGGAAACCCTTTACCTGGAGAATTTCCACACATGGCGTTAATAGGATTGCATATCGGAAAGTCTAAGCTATGGTGGAGGTGCAACGGAGTGCTGATAAGTGAAGAATATGTGCTAACAGCCGGAAGCTGCGTGAAAACTTGGAATGCTAAGTAAAACCCTTATTTTAAACAACAATTTCTTAAAATAATGTAAGAAAGGACCTCAAAAAATTACTCAGAAAATCTTTTTTTAGGAATATTGGTTAGGGTCTTGTTTGAAAGCTACAACAAAGTAGTTTATACAAAAACAGAAAATAAATGGATGTCGAATGTGCTTCTTTCCATTAGTAGAACGCTGAAAATACTATTTTTTCTGCTATTGTGATAAGTTAAAACAATTCAAAAATCTATGCTTGGCTCGTTCGAACATCCTCTTGTATGACCAAAATGCACTTAAAATTTTAAATATTTTATAAGAATCGCGAAATTCGAACTTTGAAATTAATATGTAAGGTATGAGATAACAAATTAAAACTTAAACATTAACGACTCGCTAGGCTCGTTTTGCTATTATTACCATCTTACAGTAACCATTTAAATAAAGTGGGGTCAATTTAACTTTGGGTGCAAGCATACAAATCTTGGGTGAAATGCTACTTGCTAGAAACAAATAATACCTAATAAAAAAAAAAAACAAGTGCGAGCAGAATTCGCGCCTTATGAGTTGTGGGCTCCGTATCATGAGTCGGTCTATCAATATCAAAACACGATTAGAAAGGCTATATTAAATAGTATTTGATATTAATTTTATATCTCTAGATCTCTAGCCGTACCTGAGAAAAGACGTCTTGACGGGCAAACAGACAGAAGGACAACAAAGTGATGATTCTTTGCAGGCTCCGTTTTTTCATTTGAAGGTTCGGAGGCCGAAAAATATCTTCTGTTAGTTATTAATATCTCGAAAATACCGTGGTTTTATGCGAATTTCCACCACTCTGTTCTAAGCAAAAAATAAAATAAATGTAGTAATTTTAGTATCTTTAGCTAGAAGTAGCCAATACGGAAATTTCTCACCCAGATTTTTTCGAATTTTCAGCTCACTAGACTTTTAACTGGAAAACCTAGGAACCCAACTCTAGTTGCGATTTACTGTGCTCTAGTTAAAAAAAGTTTATAGTGTACATAGTGATAGATAATAACTTATTGATACTATATGCTTTCACCAGATTATTTTCTATAATACTAGTATCCAATGGTGCACATACATAGATATGATGGACTCGTATGCTATCTTCTACATTGTGGGTGTATGGGCTGAGCACTATAAATACGTTTTAGAGTTTTTTTTGTTTCTAATTGACTGATATAAAATAAATATTACTTCTTCCTACAGCATAACAGCAAAACGTGTTCGATTTCATATTAACAAGGACAATGATGACCATGGCGTAGAAATATCCAAAATAATCCTTCATCCTGAATACAGCCCACAATCTCGGTACAATGATATTGCTTTAGTCAAACTGAATCGAAAAGTGAACTTCAGTTCGAATATACGACCGACTTGCTTACCAACAACACATCAATTAAACCCAACCTCAATCGCAACAGGATGGGGCGGAACTGAATTTCTGGGTTCATATTCCGGCAACCTTCGAAAAGCTGAAATGGATATCGTTTCATATGATAAATGCAAAGACTATTTTAAGTTTGAAATTGACCGAAAACTACACTTTGGAACAGGGCCATCAACACAAATTTGCGCTGAGCGCCGTCATCCGGCAAGATACTTATGTCAAGGTGAGGGGAGTCCATTGCAACAACCTCATAACGAACACTATTGCATGTATACTGTGACTGGTATTTCATCATTTGGAGTAGATTGCACAGAAGTTGTGGATCCCACAGTGTACACGAAGGTCTACTCTTATATTAGTTGGATTGAAGGAATTGTGTGGGGGAACAGTTCTTAATCGCGAAAACTACATAGTATATATAAATTAGATATAATTTAAAAACAGACTAGCTTTTTATGAATAAATATAAGAAAACAAGTAAACAGATTTGTACGACAGACTTATGTTAAGATATTAAAAGTTGTCTAAAATTTTGGAAAATATTAAAATATGTGTTTCTTTACTTGTACTGTAAATAAAATAAAATAAATAAATAAAAAAGTTAACTTCTAAATGAACACGATGCCAGCCTTAAGGGTTAAATATCGAACAATTCGTTCGTAGGGAATTAAAATTTCATAGTTTTAGCTTTAGTTGTGCTCAATTGACTCACAACTCATATTCCTCTTTCATAATAAATTGGACTCAACAGAAATAAAACTAGATTTTCAAAAGTAGCGAAGTGACACTAAAAACTTCAGATTTATGAAAACTAAGTTTATATTAATGAATATTTTTTCTAATGATGATGCGTATATTTACTTCATGTGAGCTAAAGCTTAGAACACAGGGTGTTTCCATATAGTGGCACCATCTTAAGAAATAAAATGTAAATAATATACACATTATTATATTTAATAATCGATTCCCGGCTTCAAGTAATTCTCCTCTATTTGTAATGAGACTCAATGGAAACTTGAAAATCAAACGAGTTTTGCAAAATACGGGACTAGTCTGAAGAAAACATCCAATTGATTACACCTCAGTAAGAACAAATCATTCCACTTCACGTCGAAGATAAGCTCATCATTCGGTCGAAGCATTATTGCATTTGTACAATTAATATGCGAAAAAAATCAAAATTCTTTATTGTGATCAGTGCGGCATTTATTGTACTTATGCAAAGGAGAATTCGGATAACTCAAGTACTTGTAAAGGGCTTCTGACATGTTAAGTAGGTACTGTTCAAGGATGAAGTGCAATCCTGCTTTCTTCCACTAAGCCAAACTAGCTGCCGATCGCAGCAGATAGAAGTATCAAAGTTGCTTGTTTTTGAGTTTATAAATCAACTTTCTTTTTACTCATAAAATACAAACGACCAAAGAAAATTGTTTTCTTTTTTTGCCTTTTGACCTCAAATTAACGTTTCTACATTATTGTCGAGATGAAAGAGCTTTCAAGCTCAATCAGTTCCAATTGTATTTTTTCATAATAAAATTATAAACATTATTTCAAGTAAAGCAATTAAATTGTACATTCGATGAATTTTAATAACAAACACGTGATAACATTGCGCCAGGGTTCCCCAGCCATAATTCAACTCCTTTCCAGTGCTTAACATAAAAAAACGAGTTCTACAAGAGACGCACACAGAAACGCTTTTCGGAATGATTTCAAGTTTTAGTGCAAGGCAAAGCGAACTTGGGGGATGATTCCTCATAAGCCATGATGGGTACCGTTTGTAAGCTTTGTTATTCTGCGATATAATCTTTGAAAATAGTGTGAGCAAGTGCTAGCGAACCAGTCGATATGATAATTAATTAAACCTGCTTAACAATCAAAAGCTTTCAGCAACATCACTTGCTCAGTAGATGACAGATTCTGTGGCATTGTAGTTTCAGACCACGTCTAAATTACCTTAAATGTGATAAGGTGTTGCGATAAAATCTTATACATGACGCAAGTGAAGTTGTTCCAGTTCGCAAAGTGCACCTTTTCGTTATTAGTGATCGCTGGTGTGGTATTAAGTGACCCTCCTGAGAATCCATGCCCGGAACTATTCCAGTATAAATTCGACGGATCTGATTGGCTCGGTTTAATTGAATTAAACAACATAAAAGTGAACGAAACTGTTGTTAACATTATTGCTGAACTTTCGTTGCCAACATCACTGCCATCAGTAAGTCTTTTGTATTTTTTTGTTAAGCGAACTCAATTAATTTTCACCCCTCTGCCAAATTATAGCCTTACAAAGGTCGTATTGATCTTCTCGAAGAACAGCAGCAAGCAGTTCAAGCTGTTCGTGAGAGCAGGCCACTGGTTTACAGGATTTCCTTCCCATTGAAGAATCCTATTCCAAGAGTAACACGGATTGTCGTAAATAACGATGTGCTGTGCAGCGGACCGCCAGGTATGTATTTAAAGAAGGCTATTATTTAACTCTTTGGGGTTAACCCACCTTTTGCTTAGCTTTTTATTCGTGGTGGGATATATTTTAACCCACCTGGAACAATATAAATTATTTATATTAATATAGTTTAATAGTGATTGAATTTCTTAAAAAAAAATCAAATAACAGCATGTTATATGCCTTCATGAAATATTTATAGAAACAAGAATTCGACATTGTGCCCTAAATCGCACAAGTCGCTTTATAGCCTCCTCACTCAAGGAGAAGTAATAGAAATGATATGATTTAGAGAGGCTTTATTATATTACTAATGAAAATACAAATTGCATGTTCAGTAACATATTGGACGATAAAATATGAGCAGTAAATACATTGAAATGAGGACTTAAATGCATCAAAATGCAATTGAACAGCCCAAGCATTAATTTTACACAGGATATTTATTTAATCTACCGCTCGATTATATTTATACTGCCGCTGTGGAATTAAATAACTATTCAAATTATTTTATATTATTATCTACATTTTACTGCCACAAATTTAATTATCGCAAAGAAGTCTACTACTGCCCATATGAATTATTATTAACTACCCAATGTAACCGCCCGGCTATTAAAAAAACCGCATAATTCCTTCCCAATAGAAACCCACCTGACGCATTCAGGAAAGGGGTTTTCATGTGCGCATTCTCCTAACAATCATTTATTTATGTCAAATGCGTGGGAGCGAGAACACAAATTTCAGTCGAAATCGTTTGTTTAAATGTTCGTATTTATTTCACTACTTACAAAATGTAAAATATTTACGAATGTACTGCATATGTACGTACTTAATAATTTAAACAAATTAATAATAATTCATTGTAAGTTATATTTTTAATTGCTCTATTTTCACAGACCAAAGTCCGCAGATGACACGATTTCAGTTACATCACGTCTTTTATCTAAACAGCCCTGAGTATCCCGTAGAGATCGAGAGAGCTTCCAATGGTAAATGAACATATTTTTATCATAATTGAAGGGTATAAAGGAATGCACTTATATCGAACCACATATATGTATTTATCAATAAACTTAATTAGAGAAAAGTAATGGGTCCTAAATCTAAGGAATACGAGAATTGAAGAAAGAAATTAGGTTACATATATGTATGCAAAAGTGATAGTACATCAGGGGATATAGCAAAGAAAGTAAAAATAAATAGGGCAAACTATGGAGAGATGCCTCACTTTTTAATTTTGTAGTATTTTAGCGAAGTGGTTAGAAATACATAGCTCAGTCAGTCAATGACAAATACTAATGATTTAAATTTTTTTTACAAATCAGAATTCAGCAAACCATCAAATACATTTTTTAAAGCCTTAGTATGTACAATGTACATACCTATATAAAATGTAAAATTCAAGGTGGACAATTAATATAAAATTAAAGCACCTGCATCACCGGACTTTAGGTGACGGATATGAGATAATTAAATAAAATAAAAATATATAAAAAACTAGAATGAATGAAATATATGAAATGAATAAATAAAATAAATAAAAAAATAAAATAAATAAAATAAATAGGATAAAATTAAATTAAAATAAAATATTTAAAATGTCTTTTAGGCGGGTCATTACAAATAGGTCAATCTGACTTTTGTCTGGTGGTAGTCACTGGACGTCTTATACAAAGCCACTCCCAAAATAAAAAATAGTGATAAGGATGCATAAGTACGTAGTAACATATCAAAATGTTTTTCAACTGCATTTCTCCTTAGTTTTTGCATATTTATTTTATATGTATGATATATTATAATATTTTACAAACTGTGCTGCCGCAAAGAACTTACAAATAATGTTTAGCTAAATATACACACTATAAATGTATAAAATACAAACGGGAAAATCTGCGCTTGCAAAGATTTGTTTGTTTGATATACATGGCGAAATATATTTTTGGGGCGCAGCTACATATTATAGTAATTCTTCAGACAACCTTCGAAAAGCAAAACTGTATATTTTTGGACAAGATGAGTGCCAAGAAACATAAGTTTGCGGTTGACCGAAAACTAAAATTTGGAATAGGGCCTTCTACACAAATTTGCGCTGTAGCCAAAATGCCGGAAAGAGACTTACATATGTGAAGGTAGTGCTGGGAGTCCATTGCAGATTCTTCTTCTTCTCTCTTAATGAACAACATTATTGCATGTATGTATACTTTGATTGGTATTAGATCAATTGGAAATTTATATAAAATTTCATATACAAAATATAATACATCCTTAGGCAAAAATATTAAAGAAAACAATTTATTTCATTTCTTGCTTATTTGACTAATCAAAATTAGCGTAAGAAATGTGTTTCAAACCCAAAAAAGTATACATACGGCAGTAACAAAAAGTAAACATCTTCATAATCAATGTAAAAGAGTATAAAATTTTAAATCCTGATATTTTGCCGGGCTGCCTTGATGTTCAATAACTAATCGCATTCGGTTAGGTACAGATCACTTCACTTTACTTCACTCATTTTTGGGAAACTGTATATATTATAAATTAGCTATAATTTAACAAAATAGCCTTTTACGAATAAATGAACAAACAAGAAAGAATCAGAGATAATAAATTGGTTTGCATTATTACTCGTAGTGAAGGAATATTCCTTATAAATCTATTTTCCAATTATAAAATTCTAATTTCGAATAAAGAAAGTAAATCGTATATTCGTTGAAATTTATTAATTAACATGTGATAGCATTACATTTTTAAAACAGAGTCAATTAGTACAGCTCGCTATAGCTTTTTATTTATGTAACTCTTCCAAGCAATCGATCATCCATACTAAAATTAAATTGTGCATTCCTTCCAGCGACGCGAAAGTAGCAAAATTCTTCTTTTGCAGTCGAGTAAAAATTTAGAAGAACTCATCCAGACTTCTTTCCATAAGACTTTCTCGACGATTTAACCTTTGCTCTGGTCAACAGGAATTTTGAATTGAACTGGAAAGGGACCTAATCAAATCACCATAAATGTGACGAAGCACACGATTTTTGAAAACAAATGTATCTCGGCATTATGTATTGCACATCAAAATTTTATCAGAAGGTGTTTTTAAAAGTTTGCAAAAATTATGTGATTTTTTCTTATAATGTGATTACCATGGTGTCATTTGGCAATATTGGTACTCCTGGAGTTTCCACGAAGGTCTACTACTATCTTTGGTGGATTGAAGACGTCATCTAGGAAGTAGGAAGTAGTAAGAAAGAATAAACTAATTAAAGTTAACTATTCGTTACGCGAAAAGAATCTACATACATAAACCTATTATTTTAAATCCTCATCGATTTTGATGATACATTGAACGAAAGTTAATTTGAAGTCAAAACTGGCGAACAAGTAAACATACTAAACTCCAAAATTTCGAAATCGACATCTGTTAGCAGAAATTGCGGAAAATCCTTAAATTAAAGGTGTTATCCTGTTAATAACTTTACAAAACGCAAACAAAGATTTTTTAAATTTTTGTCCATCTGTCTGTCAGACTTTCCATGGGGATGGATGGGGCTTTCTCGGGCATGATTTAAGCTATTGTTTTAAAAATTTTGCACAAATGTTCAAACCTTAATAAATAAAAATTTGATAATGATGAAATAAACAGTAGTTTTTGTTAACAAGCTTCACGGATTTATAAATTTTATTTACTTTTTTAATTCAATATATCTATACAAATAATCAGATCGTAATTAGAACGAAATTCTACAAGAAATGTGTTTTGAAGTAACAATCCTACCCTACGTATGACTGATCAAAAAGTCAATTCGTGTGTGCTACAAGTTTATCTAGATACAACTTTTTCTAGTTTGGCTACGGCTAGAATTCTTAACAATAGATGCAAACAAACAAGAATACGAAGTTGGAGCCCAACCGAAATATTTTATTTTAAATTAATAATATAAAAGCTTTTCGCATGATTATTCCACTTTCGCTTATCTCAAAAAGAAACAAAAATTATTATAACATAATTAGTAAAAATGTCGCTATCGTCCCTAAGGGTTTTTATTGAAGATTAAAAAAAGTGACATGGCTCTGAATTCGGAGCAACGAAATTTTTGCCCTTCTGTAAAAGCTTTTTATTTTAAAAAATATGAAGTTTTCAAAATAACAATATAATTCTGCTACGGACGATAGCCGAAGGTCTATAGAAAACATATTGAAATTTGAGCCAATCAGTCCAGTGGTTTTTTTAATCGCTCGAAAAATACTGTTTCGAGAAAAACGCCTTTAAAGTTTAAAGTAGAGTAGAGACTAGTGTAATTCTGCCGTATTTAAACCATTATAAATTTGTGATTTTTGAATATTTTAAAATTTCAGGAAATGAAGATGCTACTCCCACAGATGCATCCTCTACTTTCTCTAGAATCAGTGAACAAAGTATATATTTAAAACAATAGCAACTTCATTAATAACTCAATATTTAATTTAAAATTACAGAATGCAATGAGTATAAATCACTGGTATATGATCCTGTTACGACTGATGGAGGAATACGAATTGACCGATGTGTCGAGACAAACATATTAAGTTTTTATACCGACAACACAAACGCAGACTCTTTACCTGGAGAATTTCCACACATGGCGTTAATAGGATTTGATGACGGAGAGGTTAATCTAAAATGGAGGTGCAACGGAGTGCTGATAAGCGAAGAATATGTGCTAACAACCGCAAGGTGCGTGTCATCCTATAATACGTAAGTAAAACCCTTATTTTAAACACAAATTTCTTAAAATAATGTAAGAAAGGACTTCAAAAAATTACTCAGAAAATCTTTTTCTAGGAATATTGGTTAGGGTCTTATTTGAAAACTACAACAAAGTAGTTTATACAAAAATAAAAAATAAATGGATGTCGAATGTGCTTTTTTCCATTAGTAGAACGCTGAAAATACTATTTGTTTTTACTATTGTGATGAGTTAAAACAATTCAAAAATCTATGCTTGGCTCGTTCGACCATCTTCTTGTATGAGCAAAATGCGCTTAAAAGGACCCCGCTATAATTATATGGGATTTGGGTTTCAGCGGATTTGGCTGAATTTTTGATATTTTGTAGGTCTCATCATGCCAAACAAAAGTCTCCATGGGCACAAAGCTCGTTATTGAGTATTTTAAGAGATATCGGCCGTGAACGGTTTCGATTTTGAATAGAATTGCGAAAAAGTGAAAAATGCTGATTAATATTCAAAATATAGCATCAAATATGTTTTTGCCAAATTGCTAACTAAACTCCGTTCCGTGTAAATGCAGTCTATGTTGCTCAAACCAATAGATTATTAGATCTGACTAAGAAACCGAAAGGCGCGCTCAGGGCCCTCGCGCCCATAAGTGCGATGTGTGCCACGCACACGGCCGGCATATCCAAGGGGCGGCAAATGGTCCCGATGTTTTATGTTTATATATCTCTTAAAATACTCAATAACGAGCTTTGTGCCCATGCAGACTTTTGTTTGGCATGATGAGACCTACAAAATATCAAAAATTCAGCCAAATCCGCTGAAACCCAAATCCCATATAATTATAGCGGGGTCCTTTGAAATATTTTATAAGAGTCGCAAAATTCGAACTTTGAAATTAATATGTAAGGTATGAGATAACAAATTAAAACTTAAACATTAAAGACTCGTTAGGCTCGTTTTGCTATAATTACCATCTTACAGTAACAATTTAAATAAGGTGGGGTCAATTTAACTTTAGGTGGAAGCATACAAATCTTGGGTGAAATGCTACTTGCTAGAAACAAATAATACCTAATAAAAAAAAAAAAAAACAAGTGCGAGCAGAATTCGCGCCTTATGAGTTGTGGGCTCCGTACCGTGAGTCGGTCTATCAATATCAAAACACGATTCGAAAGGTTATATTAAATAGTATTTGATATTAATTTTATATCTCTAGATCTCTAGCCGTAACTGAGAAAAGAGGTCTTGACGGACAAACAGACAGAAGGACAACAAAGTGATAATTCTGTAAGGGTTCTGTTTTTTCGTTTGAAGGTTCGGAGCCCGAAAAATATCTTCTGTTACTTATTAATATTTCGAAAATACCGTGGTTTTATATGAATTTCCACCACTCTGTTCTAAGCAAAAAATAAAATAAATGTAGTAATTCTAGTATCTTTAGCTAGAAGTAGACAATGCGGAAATTTCTCACCTAGATTTCTTCGAATTTTCAGCCCACTAGACTTTTAACTGGAAAACCTAGGAACCCAACTCTAGTTGCGTTTTACTATGTTCTAGTTAAAAAAAGTTTAAAGTGTATATAGAGATAGATAATAAGTTATTGATACTATATGCTTTTACCAGATTATTTTCTATAATACTAGTATCCAATGGTACACATAGATATGATGCACTCGTATTCTATCTTCTACATTGTGGGTGTATGGGCTGGGCACTATAAATACGTTTTAGAGTTCTGTTTGTTTATAATTGACTAATATAAAATAAACATTAGTTCTTCCTACAGGGTAACAGCAACACGTGTGCGATTTGATGTTTATATTAACAAGGACAATGATGACAGTGCAGTAGAAATATCCAAAATAATCCTTCATCCTGAATACAGCCCACAATCTCAGTACAATGATATTGCTTTAGTCAAACTGAATCGAAAGGTGAACTTCGGTTCGTATTTACGACCGGCTTGCTTACCAACAACAGATCAATTAAACCCAACCTCAATCGGAACAGGATGGGGCGGAACTGAATTTCTTGGTACATATTCCGGTAACCTTCGTAAAGCTAAAATGGATATTGTTTTATATAATAAATGCGATATCTATTTTATGTATGACTTTGACCAAAAACTACAATTTGGAGAACGCCAATCAAAACTAATTTGCGCTGAGCGCCATCATCTGAGAGGATTCTGTCAAGGTTATGGGAGTCCATTGCAACAACCTCATAATGAACACTATTGCATGTATACTGTGACTGGTATTTCATCATTGGGAGTCAATTGCAGAGAAATTGTGGATCCCGCACAGTACACGAAGGTCTACTCTTATATTGGTTGGATTGAAGGAATTGTGTGGGGGAACAGTTCTTAATCGCGAAAACTACATAGTATATATAAATTAGATATAATTTAAAAACAGACTAGCTTTTTATGAATAAATATAAGAAAACAAGAAGTAAACAGATTTGTACGACAGACTTATGTTAAGATATTAAAAGTTGTCTAAAATTTTGGAAAATACCAAAATATGTGTTTCTTTACTTGTACTGTAAATAAAATAAAACAAATAAATAAAAAAGTTAACTTCTAAATGAACACGATACCAGCCTTAAGGGTTAAATATCGAAAAATTCGTTCGTAGGGAGTTCAAATTTCATAGTTTTAGCTTTAGTTGTGCTCAATTGACTCACAACTCATATTCCTCTTTCATAATAAATTGGACTCAACAGAAATAAAACTAGATTTTCAAAAGTAGCGGAGTGACACTAAAAACTTCAGATTGATGACAAATAAGTTTATATTAATGAACATTAGGCAAATGTAAATTAAATAAATATGTTTACAGAGTGTGCTGAATATAAACCGCTGCATTCGAATATGATTTATTAACGCCATTAGAGAAGTTATCTACTGATAAATGTGCCCTCAAATCTAAAGCTTTAGGACTTGACTATTCTGGAAACCCTAAGAAATTCCCACATTTGAGATAGATTTGTGCTGGGATACGGTGCAGGCAATCTTGCAGATATATCATCCAAACCGAAAAACATAAACATTTTTCCCCTATATATAAGACTTATAGGTACATAGGTAGATTCATAGCAATTAGTGAAATAATTTTTTAATAATCACGCCATTTCACGCCATAATACGAAGTGCATGGTTTTACGAAAAAATGCACTTAATGAGTTGCGTACTAAACATTACAGCCTATTCTCAAGAATTCTGAAGTTTATATAATACAAACAGTTTTTGATGACATAGACAAATGTTAACTTTTAATTTAGACAACAAACGTTTTTAACATACCTGATGTGATTCCTCTCTCCGATTCAGAAGAAGTACCTATTTAAAATAAACATTTCTTAGCTACTCCATAAAAGCTTTGAATATATTAAATTCCCTTCTCAGAAGTGAACTTAAAAAGAAACAAACTAATTAAGTTTTGTATTCGTAGAATTTAATTTACATACCCATATATAATTAACTATCCTCTGTTTGCAAACCTAATTAATGGAAACTTGAAAAACTAAGCGACTAACGAAGAAGAGCTTTAAATTTATCGAAGCTCACTAAGAATTAATCGCTAGACGTGATAACTTCATAATGCTTCCAATAAAGCGTCATTTCATTAATACAACAAATATGCGAAGATCAATAATCGTTATTCTGATCAGTGCGGCGTTTATTGTACTTATGCAAAGGAGAATTCGGATAACTCGAGTACTTGTAAAGGTCTTCTGACATGTTAAGTAGGTACTGTTAAAGGATGAAGTGCAATTCTGCTTTCTTCCGCTAAGCTAACCTAGCTGCCAATCTCAGCAGAAAGAACTATCAAAGATGGGCTTTTTTTGAGTTTATAAATCAATCAACTTTCTTTTTAATCGTAAAATACAAACGACCAAAGAAAATTGTTTTGCATATTCTTTTACCTTTTGACCTCAAATTAACGTTCTTACATTATTATCGAGATGAAAGAGCTTTCAAAACTCAATCAGTGCCAATTGTATTTTTTCATAATAAAATTATAAATATAATTTCAAAGAAAGCAATTAAATTGTACATTCGATGAATTTTAATAACAAACACGTGATAACATTGCGCCGGGCATCCCCAGTCATAATTCAACTCCTTTCCAGTGGTAACATAAAAAAACCAGTTCTACGAAAGACGCGCACAGAAACGCTTTCCGGAATAATTTCAAGTTTTAGTGCAAGGCAAAGGGGATGATTCCTCATAAGCCATGATGGGTACCGTGTGTAACCTTTGTTATTCTGCGATATAATCTTTGAAAATAGTGTGAGCAAGTGCTAGCGAACCGGTTGATATGATAATTAATTAAACCTGTTTAACACTCAAAAGCTTTCAGCAACATCACTTGCTCAGTAGATGACTGAGATTCTGTGGCATTGCAGTGTGAGATCGCGTCTAAATTACCTTAAATGTGATAAAGTGTTGCGATAAAATCTTATACATGATGCAAGTGAAGTTGTTCCAGTTCGCAAAGTGCATTTTTTCGTTATTAGTGATCGCTGGTGTGGTATTAAGTGACCCTCCTGACAATCCATGCCCGGAACGATTCCAGTATAAATTCGACGGATCTGATTGGCTCGGTTTAATTGAATTAAACAACATAAAAGTGAACGAAACTGTTGTTAACATTATTGCTGAACTTTCGTTGCCAACATCACTGCCATCAGTAAGTCTTTTGTATTTTTTTGTTAAGCGAACTCAATTAATTTTCACCCCTCTGCCAAATTATAGCCTTACAAAGGTCGTATTGATCTTCTCGAAGAACAGCAGCAAGCAGTTCAAGCTGTTCGTGAGAGCAGGCCACTGGTTTACAGGATTTCCTTCCCATTGAAGAATCCTATTCCAAGAGTAACACGGATTGTCGTAAATAACGATGTCCTATGCAGCGGACCGCCAGGTATTTATTTAAAAATGGCTATGATTTAACTCTCTGGGGTTAACTGGGTTAAAAACAGTCCCACCTTTTGCTTAGCTTTTTGTGCGTGGTGGAATATATTTTAACACACCTCGAAAAGTATATGTTATTCATACTGATATAGTTTAATAGTGATTGAATTTCTTTAAAAAAAAAACTCAATTAACAGCATGTTATATGCCTTCATGAAATATTTATAGAAACACGAATTCGACATTGTGCCCTAAATCGCACAGGTCGCTTTATAGCCTCCTCACTCAAGAGGAAGTAATAGAAATGGATATGATTTAAAGAAGCCTTATTATATTACTAATGAAAATACAAATTGTATGTTCAGTAACATATTGGACGATAAAATATGAGCAGTAAATATATTGAAACGAGGACTTAAATGCATCGAAATGCTATTGAGCTGTACAAGCATTAATTTTACCAACAAACTAATAATAATTCATTGTAAGTTATATTTTTAATTGTTCTATTTTCACAGACCAAAGTCCGCAGATGACACGATTTCAGCTACATCACGTTTTTTATCCAAACAGGTCTGAGTATACTGGAAAGATTGAAGCAACTTCCAATGGTAAATGAACTTATTTTTATCATAATTGAAGGGTATAAATTTGGAATGCAGCTACATAGTATATTTATCAGTAAACTTAATTAGAGAAAAGTAATGGACCCTAAATCTAAGGAATACGAGAATTGAAGAAAGAAATTAGGTTAAATATATGTAATGTATGCAAAAGTGATAGTACATCAGGGGATATAGCAAAGAAAGTAAAAATAAATAGGGCAAACTATGGAGAGATGCATATAAAATGTAAAATTCAAAGTGGACAATTAATATAAAATTAAAGCATCCGCATCACCGGACTTTAGGTAAAGGATAAAAGACAATTACATAAAATAAAAAAAAATAAAAAAAATAAAATGAATGAAATATATGAAATGAATAAATAAAATAAATAAAAAAATTAAATAAATAAAATAAATAAAAAAATAAAATAAATATGTAAAATAAATAAAAAAATAAAATATTTAAAATAAATAAAATCAATAAAATAAATGAACCAAATAAAATAAATAGGATACAACTAAATTAAAACAAATATTTATAATTTCGTTTAGGCGGGTCATTACAAATTGGTCGATCTGACTTTCGTCTGATGATAGTCACTGATCGTCTTATACAAAGCCACTCCCAAAATATAAAATAGTGATAAGGATGCATAAGTACGTATTAACATATAAAAATGTTTTTCAATTGTCGTGCATGCTTTAAGCTATTGTTTTAAAAATGTTGCACAAATGTTCAAGCCTTAATAATTAAAAATTTGATAATGACGAAATAAACACTAGTTTTTGTTAACAAACTTCAGGGATTTATAACTTTTATTTACTTTTTTAATTCAATATATCTACACAAATAATCAGATCGTAATTAGAACTTATCTCAAAAAGAAAAAAAATTATTATAACATAATCAGTAAAAATGTCGCTATCGTTCCTAACAGAATTGAGGGTTTTTATTGAAGATTAAAAAAAGTGGCATGGCTCTGAATTCGGAGTAATGAAATTTTTGCCCTTCTGTAAAAGCTTTTAATTTTAAAAAATATGAAGTTTTCAAAATAACAATATAATTCTGCTACGGACGACAGCCATAGATCTACAGAAAACATATTCAAATTTGAGCAAATCAGTCCAGTGGTTTTTTTAATCGCTCGAAAAATACTGTTTCGAGAAAAACGCCTTTAAAGTTTAAAGTAGAGTAGAGACTAGTGTAATTCTGCCGTATTTAAACCATTACAACTTTGTTGATTTTTGAATATTTTGAAATTTCAGGAAATAAAGATGCTAGTCCCAAAGAAGCATCCTCTAATTTCTCTAGAATCAGTGAACAAAGTATATATTTAAAAAAATAGCAACTTCATTAATTACTCAATATTTAATTGAAAATTACAGAATGTAATGAGTATAAATCACTGGTATATGATGCTGTTACGACTGATGGAGGAATACGAATTGACCGATGTATCAAGGCAGACGTAGTAAGTTCTGATACCGAAAACGAAAACCCTTTACCTGGAGAATTTCCACACATGGCGTTAATAGGATTGGATATCGGCGAGCCTAAGCCAAATTGGAGGTGCAACGGAGTGCTGATAAGCGAAGAATATGTGCTATCAACCGCAAGCTGCGTGTCATCCTATAATTCGTAAGTAAAACCCTTATTTTAAACATAAATTTCTTAAACTAATATAAGAAAGGACTTCAAAAAGTTACTCAGAAAATCTTTTTCTAGGAATATTGGTTAGGGTCTTGTTTGAAAGCTACAACAAAGTAGTTTATACAAAACAGAAAATAAATGGATGTCGAATGTGCTTTTTTCCATCAGTAGAACGCTGAAAATACTATTTGTTTTTGCTATTGTGATAAGTTAAACCAATTCAAAAATCTATGCTTGGCTCGTTCGACCATCCTCTTGTATGCGCAAAATGCGCTTAAAATTTGAAATATTTTATAAGAGTCGCGAAATTCGAAATTTGAAATTAATATGTAAGGTATGAGATAACAAATTAAAACTTAAAAATTAAAGACTCGTTAGGCTCGTTTTGCTATTGTTACCATCTTACAGTAACCATTTAAATAAGGTGCGGTCAATTTAACTTTGGGTGCAAGCATACAAATTTGTGTGAAATGCTACTTGCTAGAAACAAATATGTACTACCTAATAAAAAAAAAAAACAAGTGCGAGCAGAATTGGCGCCTTATGAATTGTGGGTTCCGTACCGTGAGTCGGTCTATCAATATCAAAACACGATTCGAAAGGCTATATTAAATAGTATTTGATATTAATTTTATATCTCTAGATCTCTAGCCGTAACTGAGAAAAGAGGTCTTGACGGACAAACAGACAGAAGGACAACAAAGTGATGATTCTTTGAAGGCTCCGTTTTTTCATTTGAAGGTTCGGAGCCCGAAAAATATCTTCTGTTAGTTATTAATATTTCGAAAATACCGTGGTTTTATATGAATTTCCACCACTCTGTTCTAAGCAAAAAATAAAATAAATGTAGTAATTCTAGTATCTTTAGCTAGAGATATTATAAAAAAAAACCATAAGCTTTTAATATCCAGCGGATCGTGCTGCTTTTCTAGTAATTTTCAAATACAATTAGAATTAGTAGTAGAATTAGCATTTCCTTAGAAAATAAGGAAATTGAGATCAAACAAGCAGACAAAAAAGCACAATTTTTGGATCCGAAGTAGCCAATTCGGAAATTTCTCACCTAGATTTCTTCGAATTGTCAGTCCATTAGACTTTTAACTGGAAAACGTAGGAGCCCAAATCTAGTTGCGTTTTATTGTGTTCTAGTTAAAAAAATTTATAGTGTATATAGTGATAGATAATAACTGATTGATACTATATGTTTTCAATAGATTATTTTCTATAATACTAGTATCCAATGGTGCACATAGATATGATGGACTCGTATGCTATCTTCTACATTGTTTACATTGTACGTTTTATATTTCTGTTTGTTTCTAATTGACTAATATAAAATAAATATTAGTTCTTCCTACAGGGTAACAGCAAAACGTGTACGATTTGGTGTTAATAATTACATGGACAATGATGACAATGCAGTAGAAATATCCAAAATAATCGTTCCTCCTGAATACAAGTCAACATCTGGGTACAATGATATTGCTTTAGTCAAACTGAATCGAAAGGTGAACTTCAGTTCGAATATACGACCGGCTTGCTTACCAACAACACATCAATTAAACCCAACCTCAATCGCAACAGGATGGGGCGCAAATAAATTTCTTGGTACATATTCAGGCAACCTTCGAAAAGCTAAAATGGATATTGTTTCATATGATAAATGCGAAGACTATTTTAAGTTTGACATTGACCGAAAACTACAATTTGGAACAGGGCCATCAACACAAATTTGCGCTGAGCGCCGTCATCCGGCAAGATACTTATGTCAAGGTAATGGAAGTCCATTGCAACAACCTCATAACGAACACTATTGTATGTATACTGTGACTGGTATTTCATCATTTGGAGTACATTGCACAGAAGTTGTGGGTCCCACACTGTACACGAAGGTCTACTCTTATATTGGTTGGATTGAAGGAATTGTGTGGGGGAACAGTTCTTAATCGCGAAAACTACATAGTATATATAAATTAGATATAATTTAAAAACAGACTAGCTTTTTATGAATAAATATAAGAAAACAAGAAGTAAACAGATTTGTACGACAGACTTATATTAAGATATTAAAAGTTGTCTAAATTTTTGGAAAATATTATAATATGTGTTTCTTTACTTGTACTGTAAATAAAATAAAATAAATAAATAAACAAGTTAACTTCTAAATGAACACGATGCCAGCCTTAAGGGTTAAATATCGAAAAATTCGTTCGTAGAGTTCAAATTTCATAGTTTTAGCTTTAGTGGTGCTCAATTGACTCACAACTCACATTCCTCTTTCATAATAAATTGGACTAACAGAAATAAAATTAGTTTTTCAAAAGTAGCAGAGTGGCACTAAAAACTTCAGATTTATGACAACTGAGCTTATATTAATGGATATTTTTTCTAACTATGATGCGTATATTTAGTTCATATGAGCTAAAGCTTAGAACACAGGGTGTTTCCATATAGTGGCACCATCTTAAGAAATAAAATGTAAATAATATATGTACACATTATTATATTTAATAATCGATTCTCGGCTTCAAGTAATTCTCCTCTATTTGTAATGAGAATCAATGGAAACTTGAAAATCAAACGAGTTTTGCAAAATACGGAACTAGTCTGAAGAAAACATCGAATTGATTACACCTCAGTAAGAACAAATCATTCCACTTCACGTCGAAGATAAGCTCATCATTCGGTCGAAGCATTATTGCATTTGTACAATTAATATGCGAAAAAAGTCAAAATCTTTATGCTGATCAATACAACGTTTCATGTAAATTTTTATTTATTTGGTATATGTGCAAATTAATAGAGAATATCTCTTACCAATAGGTTCAACATGCACTATTGAGCAATCATCCAGACAGAAAAACATAAACATTTTTCCCCTATATACATATGTATGTATAATATAAGACTTATAGATACATAGGTTGCTTCATAGCAATTAATGAATTAACAATTTTTAAATAATCACGCCATTTCATCAATAATATGAAGTGCATGGTTTTGCGAAAAAATGCACTTAATTAGTTGCATACTAAACATTAGAGCCTTTGCACTCCTTTTGAATTCTGAAGTTTATATAGGTAATATAATCAGTTTTTGATGCTATAGAAAAATGTTAACTTTTAATTTAGACAACAAACTTTTTTAACATACCTACCTGATGTGATTTCTTTCTCCGATTCAGAAGAAGTACCTATTTAAAAAAAACATTTCTTAGCTACTCCATAAAAACTTTGAATTTATTAAATTCCATTCTCAGAAGTGAACTTAAAAAGAAACAAACTAATTAAGTTTTGAATTCGTAGAATTTAATTTACAAACACATGAATACACACCCATATATAATTACATAACTCTCCTCTGTTTGCAAACCTAATTAATGGAAACTTGAAAAACTAAGCGACTAACGAAGAGGAGCTTTAAATTTATTGAAGCTCACTAAGAATTAATCGCTAGACGTGATAACTTCATAATGCTTCCAATAAAGCGTCATTTCATTAATACAACAAATATGCGAAGATCAATAATCGTTATTCTGATCAGTGCGGCGTTTATTGTACTTATGCAAAGGAGAATTCGGATAACTCGAGTACTTGTAAAGGGATTCTAACATATTAAGTAGGTACTGTTAAAGGATGAAGTGCAATCCTGCTTTCTTCCGCTAAGCTAACCTAGCTGCCAATCTCAGCAGAAAGATTTATCAAAGATGGGCTTTTTTTGAGTTTATAAATCAATCAACTTTCTTTTTAATCGTAAAATACAAACGACCAAAGAAAATTGTTTTGCATATTTTTTTACCTTTTGACCTCAAATTAACGTTCCTACATTATTATCGAGATGAAAGAGCTTTCAAACTCAATCAGTGCCAATTCTATTTCTTCGTAATAAAATTATAAATATAATTTCAAACAAAGCATTTAAATTGTACATTCGATGAATTTTAATAACAAACACGTGATAACATTGCGCCGGGCATCCCCAGTCATAATTCAACTCCTTTCCAGTGGTAACATAAAAAAACCAGTTCTACGAAAGACGCGCACAGAAACGCTTTCCGGAATAATTTCAAGTTTTAGTGCAAGGCAAAGGGGATGATTCCTCTGTCCTCATAAGCCATGATGGGTACCGTTTGTAAGCTTTGTTATTCTGCGATATAATCTTTGAAAATAGTGTGAGCAAGTGCTAGCGAACCGGTTGATATGATAATTAATTAAACCTGTTTAACAATCAAAAGCTTTCAGCAACATCACTTGTTCAGTAGATGACTGAGATTCTGTGGCATTGCAGTTTGAGACCACGTCTAAATTAGCTTAAATGTGATAAAGTGTTGTGATAAAATCTTATACATGATGCAAGTGAAATTGTTCCAGTTCGCAAAGTGCATTTTTTCCTTATTAGTGATCGCTGGTGTGGTATTAAGTGACCCTCCTGAGAATCCATGCCCGGAACTATTCCAGTATAAATTCGACGGATCTGATTGGCTCGGTTTAATTGAATTAAACAACATAAAAGTGAACGAAACTGTTGTTAACATTATTGCTGAACTTTCGTTGCCAACATCACTGCCATCAGTAAGTCTTTTGTATTTTTTTGTTAAGCGAACTCAATTAATTTTCACCCCTCTGCCAAATTATAGCCTTACAAAGGTCGTATTGATCTTCTCGAAGAACAGCAGCAAGCAGTTCAAGCTGTTCGTGAGAGCAGGCCACTGGTTTACAGGATTTCCTTCCCATTGAAGAATCCTATTCCAAGAGTAACACGGATTGTCGTAAATAACGATGTGCTGTGCAGCGGACCGCCAGGTATGTATTTAAAGAAGGCTATTATTTAACTCTTTGGGGTTAACCCACCTTTTGCTTAGCTTTTTATTCGTGGTGGGATATATTTTAACCCACCTGGAACAATATAAATTATTTATATTAATATAGTTTAATAGTGATTGAATTTCTTAAAAAAATAACTCAAATAACATCATGAAATATTTATAGAAACAAGAATTCGACATTGTGCCCTAAATCGCACAAGTCGCTTTATAGCCTCCTCACTCAAGGAGAAGTAATAGAAATGGATAGGATTTAAAGAGGCTTTATTATATTACTAATGAAAATAGAAATTGCATGTTCAGTAACATATTGGACGATGGATTATGAGCAGTAAATACATTGAAATGAGGACTTAAATACATCGAAATGCAATTGAGCTGCCCAATAATTAATTTTACCGCTCAAATAATAATTGCACAGGATATTTATTTAATCTACCGCTCGATTAAGTTGTATACTGCCGCTGTGGAATTAAATAACTACTCAAATTAGTTTATTTTACTGCCACAAATTTAATTATGGCAAAAAAGTTTACTTATTATGTATGTAACAGATCACTAAAACTAAATTTATAATGTTCAATTGATTGAGCTAGGAATTGAAATTGTGTTTACCGTCTTTTAGAAAAGTTAAAAAAGATTCTTTTTGCTCGAAATATATTTATTAGTTCTGATCTTTTAAAAGTTTAAAATTTTATTTGAAATAGACACAAATTAAGGAAAATAAAATTGATATACAATGAAAAATGAAAATATTTCAGAAATCTTTAAACCAAGAGAATAAGGTATCTACTCACAAACAAAAGTAAGACCTAACTATCATACTTTTAAAGGAAAAAATTCGCAATTATAACATGTCGCTGCAACGTTAAATATTGCACAATTTACTACTGCCTATATGAATTATTATTACCTACCCAATGTAACCGCCCGGCTATTAAAAAAACCGCATAATTCCTTCCCAATAGAAACCCACCTGACGCATTCAGGAAAGGGGTTTTCATGTGCGCATTCTCCTAACAATCATTTATTTATGTCAAATGCGTGGGAGCGAGAACACAAATTTCAGTCGAAATCGTTTGTTTAAATGTTCGTATTTATTTCACTACTTACAAAATGTAAAATATTTACGAATGTACTACATATGTACGTACTTAATAATTTAAACAAATTAATAATAATTCATTGTAAGTTATATTTTTAATTGCTCTATTTTCACAGACCAAAATCCGCAGATGACACGCTTTCAGCTACATCACGTTTTTTATCCAAACAGGTCTGAGAATCCCGGAGAGATCGAGAGAGCTTCCAATGGTAAATGAACATATTTTTATCATAATTGAAGGGTATAAAGGAATGCACTTATATCGAACCACATATATTCATCAATAAACTTAATTAGAGAAAAGTAATGGGTCCTAAATCTAAGGAATACGACTATTGAAAAAAAAATGAGGTTACATAAATGTATGCAAAAGTGATAGTACATCAGGGGATATAGCAAAGAAAGTAAAAATAAATAGGGCAAACTATGGAGAGATGCTTCACTTTTTAATTTTGTAGTATTTTAGCGAAGTGGTTAGAAATTGAGTGATGAATTTTATACTATACATAGCTCAGTCAATGACAAATACTAATGACTTAAATTCTTTTAGAAAACATAATTCACCAAAACGTCAAATACATTTTTTAAAACCCTAGTGTGTACATACATATATAAAATGTAAAAATCAAGGTGGACAATTAATATAAAATTAAAGCAGCTACATCACCGGACTTTAGGTGACGGATATAACATAATTACATAAAATAAAAATAAATAAAAAAATAAAATGAATGAAATATATGAAATGAATAAATAAAATAAATAAAGTAAATAAAATAAATAAAATAAATATAAATAAATAAAATAAATAAAATAAATAAAATAAATAAAATAAATATAAATAAAATAAATAAAATAAATAAAATAAATAAAAAATAAAATAAATAAAATAAATAGGATAAAATTAAATTAAAATAAAATATTAAGAATGTCTTTTAGGCGGATCATTACAAATCGGTCGATCTGACTTTTGTCACTGATCGTCTTATACAAAGCCACTCCCAAAATATAAAATAGTGATAAGGATGCATAAGTACGTAGTAACATATAAAAATGTTTTTCAATGGTCGGGCATGTTTTAAGCTATTGTTTTAAAAATTTTGCACAAATGTTCAAGCCTTAATAATTAAAAATTTGATAATGACGAAATAAACACTAGTTTTTGTTAACAAGCTTCAGGGATTTATAACTTTTATTTACGTTTTTAATTCAATATATCTATTCAAATAATCAGATCGGAATTAAAACGAAATTCTACAAGAAATGTGTTTTGAAGTAACAATGCTACCCTACGTATGACTGATCAAAAAGTCAATTCGTGTGTGCTACAAGTTTATCTAGATACGACTTTTTGTAGTTTGTCTACGGCTACAATTCTTAACGATAGATGCAAACAAACAAGAATACGAAGTTGGAGTCCATCCGAAATATTTTATTTTAAACTTATAATATAAAAGCTTTTCGCATAATTATTCCACTTTCGCTTATCTCGAAAAGAACAAATTACACCTAATTCTGTTTTTACACGGTAGATACGATCCAGACAAAACCGTGTAAAAAGAGGACATGAAGTACATAGAAAAAAGCAGATTAGTTCCAAATCCTTCAACCCTGTAAAAAATAGTTAAAATAAAGTGACTCATACAAAAAAAAACTATTCTGAGAGTCTTTATAAAAGCCAAATTAAATAAAATATTATAATTTTTTTTATGACAAAATATTGAAAAATTAGTAGGATACAGCAAATTTGGGAGGGGTCCAAAAAAAAGTGTTTTGCCGTGATCACTGCTGCTCGTCCCTGGATTATCCGAAATCAAAAAACAAAAAGAAGGGATCATTAGCTAATGACATAATGCTCCGGGTGGACGAAGGGATTTCAAAAATTTTGAATTTTCACAAAATGGCGGATGTTGAAAATTAAAATTCTTTATTCGACTAAAATTTCACTCGCATTTTCGGCTATAAAAAAAAAATAATCGCCCAAAAAAAAAAATCCTTCGTCCATCCGGAGGACAATTATGTATAGAATAAGTGAGAAAAATATCAAACCGATCGGCAAAGCCGTTCTCAAGTTACAGTGATCACCGACTTCGAAAACATGGTTTTGAGAAAAACGCGTTTAAAGTTTTGAGCACGATTTGAACACACTTAAAAAATTTATTTTGGAACTTACACTGAATCGACTATTCCATAAATAACTGAAATTTTCAGAGAATACTTTTGATATATTCTACTCTGAGAAAATGCAAAAAAACAATAGATTTTTTCAAAATTCTAACTGGGTCTACCCCCTTAAGCTGCTATGAAAATAAATTAGAAAGGGGAATTCCCTAACTATTTTATAAATAACAGATAGTAAAACAAATTTCTAAAAGATTACAGTTAATAAAAATATTTTTCTTTAAAATTGCAATCAAATAGCTTTTTGTAATCGTGCTAAATCGAATGAAATCGTGTAGAAACGGAATCAATTTTGTTTTTTTCTAGACCGTGTTAAATCAAAACCGTGTAAAAAAAGACCATGTAAACACAGAATTGGATGTATTATAACATAATCAGTAAAAATGTCGCTATCGTCCCTAACAGAATTGAGGGTTTTATTAAAGATTAAAAAAAGTGGTATGGCTCTGAATTCAGAGTAACGAAATTTTTGCCCTTCTGTAAAAGCTTTTTATTTTAAAAAATATGAAATTTTCAAAATAACAATATAATTCTGCTACGGACGACAGCCATAGGTCTATAGAAAACATATTGAAATTTGAGCAAATCAGTCCAGTGGTTTTTTTAATCGCTCGAAAAATACTGTTTCGAGAAAAGCGCCTTTAAAGGTTAAAGTAGAGTAGAGACTAGTGTAATTCTGCCGTATTTAAACCATTATAACTTTGTGATTTTTGAATATTTTAAAATTTCAGGAAATGAAGATGCTACTCCCACAGATGCATCCTCTACTTTCTCTAGAATCAGTGAACAAAGTATATATTTAAAACAATAGCAACTTCATTAATAACTCAATATTTAATTTAAAATTACAGAATGTAATGAGTATAAATCACTGGTATATGATGCTGTTACGACTGATGGAGGAATACGAATTGACCGATGTATCAAGGCAGACGTAGTAAGTTCTGATACCGAAAACGAAAACCCTTTACCTGGAGAATTTCCACACATGGCGTTAATAGGATTTGATGACGAAAAGAGTAAGCCAAATTGGAGGTGCAACGGAGTGCTGATAAGCGAAGAATATGTGCTAACAACCGCAAGCTGCGTGTCATCCTATAATACGTAAGTAAAACCCTTATTTTAAACAGAAATTTCTTAAAATAATGTAAGAAAGGACTTCAAAAAATAACTCAGAAAATCTTTTTCTAGGAATATTGGTTAGGGTCTTGTTTGAAAACTACAACAAAGTAGTTTATAAAAAAACACAAAATAAATGGATGTCGAATGTGCTTTTTTCCATCAGTGGAACGCTGAAAATACTATTTGTGTTTAGTTTTTACTATTGTGATGAGTTAAAACAATTCAATAATCTATGCTTGGCTCGTTCGACCATCCTCTTGTATGAGCAAAATGCGCTTAAAATTTGAAATATTTTATAAGAGTCGCGAAATTCGAACTTTGAAATTAATATGTAAGGTATGAGATAACAAATTAAAACTTAAAAATTAAAGACTCGTTAGGCTCGTTTTGCTATTATTACCATCTTACAGTAACAATTTAAATAAGGTGGGGTCAATTTAACTTTGGGTGGAAGCATACAAATCTTGGGTGAAATGCTACTTGCTAGAAACAAATACTACCTAATAAAAAAAGAAAAACAAGTGCGAGCAGAATTCGCGCCTTATGAATTGTGGGTTCCGTACCGTGACGCGGTTTATCAATATCAAAACACGATTCGAAAGACTATATTAAATAGTATTATATTTGATATTAATTTTATATCTCTAGATCTCTAGCCGTAACTGAGAAAAGAGGTCTTGACGGACAAACAGACAGAAGGACAACAAAGTGATAATTCTGTAAGGGTTCTGTTTTTTTCATTTGAAGTTTCGGAGCCCGAAAAATATCTTCTGTTAGTTATTAATATCTCGAAAATACCGTTCGAATTTCCATCACTCTTTTCTAAGCAAACAAAAAATAAATTTAGTAATTCTAATATCTTTATCTAGAGATATTATAAAACAAACCATAAGCTTTTAATATCCAGCGGATCGTGCTGCTTTTCTAGTAATTTTTAAATACAATTAGAATTAGTAGTAGAATTAGCATTTCCTTGGAAAATAAGGAAATTGAAATCAAACAAGCAGAAAAAAAAGAACAATTTTTGGATTCGAAGTAGCCAATTCGGAAATTTCTCACCTGGATTTCTTCGAATTGGCAGTCCATTAGACTTTTAACTGGAAAACCTAGGAGCCTAACTCTAGTTGCGTTTTACTGTGTTCTAGTAAAAAAAAATTTAATAACTTATTGATACTATATGCTTTCACTAGATTATTTTCTATAATACTAGTATCCAATGGTGCACATAGATATGATGGACTCGTATTCTATCTTCTACATTGTTTACATTGTACGTTTTATATTTCTGTTTGTTTCTAATTGACTAATATAAAATAAATATTAGTTCTTCCTACAGGGTAACGGCAAAACGTGTACGATTTGGTATTAATAATTACATGGACAATGATGACGATGGAGTAGAAATATCCAAAGTAAGCCTTCATCCTGAATACAGCCCACCATCTCGGTACAATGATATTGCTTTAGTCAAACTGAATCGAAAGGTCAAATTCAGTTCGTATATACGACCGGCTTGCTTACCAACAACACATCAATTAAACCCCACTTCAATCGCAACAGGATGGGGCGCAAATAAATTTCTTGGTACATATTCAGGCAACCTTCGAAAAGCTAAAATGGATATTGTTTCATATGATAAATGCGAAATCTATTTTAAGTTTGTCATTGACCGAAAACTACAATTTGGAACAGGGCCATCAACACAAATTTGCGCTGAGCCCAGTCATCCGGCAAGATACTCATGTCAAGGTACTGGGAGTCCATTGCAACAACCGCATAACGAACACTATTGCATGTATACGGTGACTGGTATTTCATCATTTGGAGTACTTTGCATAGAAGTTGTGGTTCCCACACTGTACACGAAGGTCTACTCTTATATTGGTTGGATTGAAGGAATTGTGTGGGGGAACAGTTCTTAATCGCGAAAACTACATAGTATATATAAATTAGATATAATTTAAAAACAGACTAGCTTTTTATGAATAAATATAAGAAAACAAGAAGTAAACAGATTTGTACGACAGACTTATATTAAGATATTAAAAGTTGTCTAAAATTTTGGAAAATATTAAAATATGTGTTTCGTTACTTGTACCTACTGTAAATAAAATAAAATAAATAAATAAAAAAGTTAACTTCTAAATGAACACGATACCAGCCTTAAGGGTTAAATATCGAAAAATTCGTTCGTAGAGAGTTCAAATTTCATAGTTTCATAGGTAGTGGTTAGCTTTAGTGGTGCTGAATTGACTCACAACTCACATTCCTCATAATAAATTGGACTTTACAGAAATAAAACTAGATTTTCAAAAGTATCAGAGTGGCACTAAAAACTTCAGATTGATGACAACTAAGTTTATATTAATGAATATTTTTCAAATAATGACGCGTATATTTAGTTAATGTGAGCTAAAGCTCAGAACACAGGGAGTTTCCATATAGTGGAACTCTCTACTTATTTGTAATGAGAATCAATGGAAACTTGAAAATAAAACGAGTTTTGCAAAATACGGAACTAGTCTGAAGAAAACATCGAATTGATTACACCTCAGTAAGAACAAATCATTCCACTTCACGTCGAAGATAAACTCATCATTCGGTCGTAGCATTGTTGCATTTGTACAATTAATATGCGAAAAAAGTCAAAATCTTTATGCTGATCAATACAACGTTTTACGTAAATGTTTATTTATTTGGTACATGTGCAAATTAATAGAGAATATCTCTTACCAATAGGTTCAAAATGCGCTATTGAGCAATAATCCAGACAGAAAAACATAAACATTTTTCCCCTATATACATATGTGTGTATGTATAATATAAGACTTATAGGTACATAGGTTGCTTCATAGCAATTAATGAAATAATTTTTAAATAATCACGCCATTTCATAAATAATATGAAGTGCATGGTTTTGCAAAAAAATTCACTTTATACTAAACATTAGAGCCTTTGCACTGCTTTTGAATTCTGAAGTTTATACATATAATATAATCAGTTTTTGATGCTATAGAAAAATGTTTTTAATGTTTAGACAACAAACTTTTTTAACATACCTGATGTGATTTCTTTCTCCGATTTAGAAGAAGTACCTATTTAAAATAAACATTTCTTAGCTACTCCATAAAAACTTTGTATTTATTCAATTCCATTCTCAGAAGTGAACTTAAAAAGAAACAAACTAATTAAGTTTTGAATTCGTAGAATTTAATTTACAAACACATGAATACACACCCATATATAATTAACTCTCCTCTGTTTGCAAACCTAATTAATGGAAACTTGAAAATCTAAGCGACTAACGAAGAGGAGCTTTAAATTTATCGAAGCTCACTAAGAATTAATCGCTAGACGTGATAACTTCATAATGCTTCCAATAAAGCGTTATTTCATTAATACGACAAATATGCGAAGGTCAATAATCTTTATTATGATCAGTGCGAAGTTTTATGCTCATGGACAACATGATCAATGCGTTGTTGCGCGTACACAGTCCAATGGCTATTGCAAGCCTCTTCACGAATGTCCTTCGGTAATTGAGGAATTTAGATACAAATTTCATCATACAAGATGTGGTTTCGCAGGAAAAATGGAAATTGTATGCTGTCCAGAAAGTGTAACTACAGAAACTGGGACCGCTGTGAAAAGTTATTTTTCCAGAATAAGCGAGAGAAATTAATACTGATGTAGATTAGCGAAAAGGCAAATTATTCTAATAAACATCTTTTTAGAATGTGACGAGTATAAATCCGCTGTATTCGAAGATGTTTTATCACCATATTCACTAGAAGAACCACTCAAAAATATATCAATAGATAAGTGTGCCCACAAATCTGTTCCTTTAATTCTTGGTTATTATCCGAGTCCCAAGGAATTCCGACACATGGCCTTGATAGGATTTGATTCCGAAGATGGAAAGGTTGGATGGCGTTGTGGTGGCTCTTTAATTAGCGATGAATACGTACTAACTGCTGCACATTGTCTAAATGCGAGAAGTCTGTTAGTAAAACGTATAAGATCGTAAATAATTAACTATGTTTTAATGTATTCTCTTTACAGTGGGAATCCGAAATATGTTCGACTTGGTGAATTCAGCTTCAGTAATAATGCTGAATATTTAGGACCCGAGGATTACAATGTATCTAACATCATTTCACACCCTGAGTACGAACGGAGATACTTTTATAATGACATTGGTCTAGTTAAGTGAGACCGTAAAGTGAAACTAACTCCGTACAAAAGACCAGCTTGTTTATCTACAACATTTGACAATCTTGAAAATGCAGTGATCTCTACTGGATGGGGTCGTTCAGATTCGTCATCTGAATTGCCTAGTTTTGAATATAACATTTTGAAAGAATTCACGAGTGAATGTAATGCTACTTATGCGTCAGATATAACATATAGATTTCCGCAAGGAATAATGTCTGATACGCAAATTCGTGCTATATTAAAAGATAATATAAAATCTTACGATACAGATGATTCAGGTGGTCCATTGCAAATACATCATCCAAATCATTACTGCATGTACAAAGTAATTGGAGTTAGAACAATAGCAACAATCGTCGACTCAACTATTCTAGAAATACACGCAAAAGTATATCATTGCATAGATTGGATTGAAAGCATTGTTTGGAAGAATGATTCTTGAACTTGAACTTATTTAGAACCATAATGTATTCATTTTTTTTTCACATATGTTTCATTAATTGACGCCACAAAATACAAAATATTACGATAAGAGAATGGCATTTTATGTACCTAGTACACATACGTGTTGAATTGAATACATTTTTTCATTTTAACTATAATTAATTAATTTGAGAAAATAATTGTCTATCTATAATATATATCTAAAATTTTTAGGTTTATATCGCAACCATTTTTCGATTTAGTACCTAAATTAATTATTTCTAATAATCAAGAAACATAGTACAAGTAATTTCAAGTAATAAGTGGAAATGTCTTGCGTTTTTCTCTTCATGCAATAAAACCTCATTAGAATTGAAAGAAGTCACCTAATCTATCATAGCCTGATGTTTTTCAAATCAAAAGAAGCTATTTATAAAACAGTAGATTCTTCAGTTTTTATTTACCGCTTCCAATAAATGTAATTTTTCACTAATAACTCAACCTTTTAAATTTATTCACTATTAACACAAATATTTTTCTCCGTATTAATCCGTAGTAGCTTATTTAATGTAAAAAACAAAAACATAATTATTAATTTAAAAACTTGTGAAATTCGAAAGATTAGACATTAGAAATTGTATAAAATCTTATTTTGCTAAAAATGTACATATATTATCAAAAATTATATAAAGATGATTTCCACAATTAACAAAACGTGTAATGACAATGTTAGTGCTTGTGGATTGTAATTTTTAGTATTCTCTTAATTTGTTATGCATTTTTGATCTTGGAAAGGTGAAGCAATATTTCACCTTCCTATCTTCACTGCTTGTGAAATAAAACACGTAATATAAACAGTTTGAAAATAAATAAATAGAAAATTTAAATTATTTTTTCGATAATATCTCCATGTATACTAACTATAAATGTATAAAAACTACCATTGAATTAATTGCAACTATATGATTCATTAAGACTGAATTTCTCTTCAAACCTTAACCTGCGCAATAGTGGCATCATTCAAAATGCGTCAAAGGTTCATTGTCTGATAATGCTTTTATTTTAATATAAAAAAGAAAGATCGCTCAAATTCATTATTTACTTTTTAACATTTACTTCTGTGATGGTATTTCTAGTTTTCGTGACTTTTTTGCCTTCATCGGAACACGAAAGATCTCGATTTTGGTTTTGTACTTTTTGTGCATAATTTATTTTGTTATCGTTATTGCATTTTTATTGGACGTGGACACAAGAGTAACCTCTGGTCATGCATTTGCTCTTGACAAGTTTAGGAATCATTGACGCACTAAGAATCTTGTATACGCAGTTTAAAAATCAGGTTTCGTGCAAAATGCATTCAACTTTGCACATGCCTTTCCCGTGTACCTTTAAGGATGGAGCGATCTATTTACGAATTGACGCACATTGTACCAGAATCAATAAATGACAAAGAAAAAAACCATTTGGTTGTAGTTGTTGACTTTTCTGTGCTTATTTTCACTTGGAATTTATACGTATGTACCTTATATTGCTTAAATAAAACATTTCTTTAAAGGAAGGACAGAAAAAGAATAAGCCACTATTTTTATAGTTATAAACAAGGCAAATTTATAAAATGGTTGTTACTTTTTATTACTTGAAACAGGTGTATAGAAAAATAGAGAAGATATGATACAATACATACATATAATTTTCTTCAATCGAACGAATTTTATTCAAATTTGTTCTAAGAGCTAAACTTAAGAAAGCAAAAAAGAATTTTAATAAATACCATCAAATGTTCTCCCGGTTTTTGCGAATAATAAAAGCGCCGTCATATACTTATGTATTTTATATTTTAGTGAAACCAAACGAGTTTTACGAAGCGACTTTACATTGAGGCTCGAATTGATCGCAACTCTTAGTTTATTCTAATCACTTCCGGAAACCACCTCAGATTAGAGGAAGCTCTCTCAATAGAAAGTTTATACCTTATAGTTAGTAATTTTCTTGGTGTCGCGAATATGAGACTTCAATTAAAAATCTTTCTCATAATAAGCTTTTGCCAACAAGGTTAGTGTTTTAAAATACTTTCGATAAAAAATTGTGTACTACTTGCTCCGCAGCGGGGAATCCCGCCAAAACAGTAGAGTTATTTTAATAACTACTTTTATGTAGCAGCACACGTTATTTTATTTGCTTCAGTCACTATCATGATGAGCGAATACATTTAAAAGCTTAGCTTGAAACTTTAACTTAAAATGTTGTGGCTTTTGTAAAAAAAACCTTCTTACACTTTAACCTCATTCATTATTAAGTTAAGTAAGTGATTGTGTCGTTATTAAAGTCTGTTATGATCTCAACTTTTTTTTTTATTCGTTATGTTTTGTAGAGTTATCGACTGTTAACCCAAGGGCACATAACCATAAAATTCTACGTATACTCGTATGTTTAATGATAGCATCGCAATTTCCACGAATCGAATGTTATGGCTTGTAATTTGATGTCTATTGTCGTAAATTAGTTGTGAGAAAAGAAAATTTTTCGCCTTTATTCCATGCATAGTTTGCGATTCGAATTCCATGAATCCAATTATAAGTAACCTTACACAGATTTATAGGTCTTAGTCGTTGACAAATTGTGAAAAAATGTTGTCATCTACTTTTTAAAAAAAAAACAATTATAGGTTATTTTATACAATACAATAAAAGTAAAATCACGAAAAATATTTATTTTAATTGTAGGCGCTAGAGACACACTATGTATTTAAAAAAAAAAAAAAAGCGAATATTTGAACTTCTAGAATATACGAGTACGTAAGTTTAAATGAGATTCAATAAATAAGTTCTCTATTCATAGAGAAAAATATATTCCATTTTAAGGAAACATAAGTTTAAGTTTAAATCTTCGTCAAAATGGAAACACTATCAGTGAAGCACCCATTTTATTTTATTCTTCCGCAAAAATTACAATCATATTTTCAGAAATATACGAAATTAAGTTCGCATTACAAGAAATAATAAGCTCCGTTTCCAAATGAATGCCATTGACATGTTTATTTTAGAAAATTATAAAACAATTCAGAAAAACAAACCAAGTCACAATGTTAGGGTACCTAAGGTATTAGGTACATACCAACATTTTGTTTATAATACCCTTAAATGGCTAGCTAAGTCTTAATTTTGTGCCCTATTCTACAATGCGTTTATGAATTGAATCTAAATCCAAGGTACACCATTAAATTCCAAATTTGCATAGTATTTAAGAATGAGGTCCTCAATTTAAATCATGTAAAGAGAAAAATGGATATATGTATATAACATATTTTTACGACCAGGTTTACCATGTATTGTTGAGCGTACACAGGCCAGCGGAACTTGCAAACTTCTAGATAAATGTCTCCCAGTAATGCAAGATATAAAGAATCGCATATATTCACATACGAGATGTGATCCTTTTGCAGGAAACGGAACAGAAATTGTATGCTGTCCAGAACGGAAATATACAACAACCGCAGCGCCTTTTTATCCCGGAATAAGTGAAAAGAGTATTTAAGAAATCTTAAGAAGTTAAATTGATTATAATTTTATATACTTAAAATGTTTGCAGAGTGTCATGAGTATAAAACATTTATATTACAAAATACAACTCCTCGGACTGGACCGCCCAATAAATTATTTGTAGATAGATGTGCACGTAGAACAAATCGTTTAATTCCAAGTGCAGCTGTAAGACGGAGAGAGTACCCATATTTAGCAATGATAGGATATAATTCCAATAAAGGTGGAGCTGTATGGTTGTGTAGTGGATCTTTAATCAGCGACGAATATGTGCTAACAGCTGCTCAATGCGCAGGTTTTGGAATTAATTTGTAAGTGGATTTTAAAAAGAAATAGCTACATATATATATATATTTTAAAAAAAAAAATTCGTATTCTCTTTTCAGTGGGAACGCAAAATACGTTCGGCTAAGTGATTTAAATTTTCACAGCGGCCTCAAGCCTTTAAATGAAGAGGATTACAATATAGCCGAATTTATGTCGCACCCTGAGTACAAACCATCATCTGACTATAATGACATTGCTCTAGTTAAACTAGACCGAAAAGTGGAGTTTACTTTCTCCATAAGACCCGCATGTTTGCCTTCAGTATTTGAAAGTGTCGAAAAGAAAGCAATATCTATTGGATGGACCCGAGATGAACCACATGATGTACCACGTTTCAAACATGAAATTTTAGATCAATTTAATACACGTGAATGCAACCAATCGTTTTCGTCACATGCAATACAACGACTTAAACGCATAGTAATAGCCGATAGTCAACTTTGTGCTGGCGTAAGAGAAAATAAAATTCAAATTTATGGCCCAGATGATTTGGGCGGTCCATTACAATTACATCATCCAGACGAGTATTGCATGCAGGTGGTAATTGGAATCAGGTCACAACGAATAGATTCTGACTTAAGTTTTCCGGAAATTTATACAAGAGTATTTAGTTACTTAGATTGGATTGAAAACATTGTTTGGAAAAAATGATATGTTCTAATAATTAAAATATCTATGTACTTTTACTTTTTTTATTACTAATAATTTTGAATTATTTTACTGAACTGCCAAAAAGGGAGATAATAAAAATATTGTAATACATTATATTATTATAAAAGTATATAGCGTTATTTTATTGTTTATGCATTATAAAAATTGAAGTCCATAAAAAACATGAGCAAAGCTTAAGCCAAATTCAAGCTAAGCTTAGCATTCAAAATTACTGATCTAATACAGTGAACCAAACATGATACCTATTTAAGGAATATCGAAATTTGATTTTTCTAGACGGTTTCCAAAGGTATCTTTGAACTATTTTTATTAAAGTTCTTTTCAAACACGGATACGTTATTTAGATTTTTTCTTAAAACGTAATCAGTTGATGAGAAAGAGAAGATGTGAAATCGAATTGTCAAAGCTGTTGATTAAATTAAACTAAATCCAAAAAAATATATAAAATTTGTTAATTTTAGAAGTCATTCGCCTTGTCGTTTTTCGTACTTAATAATAATGTTATGTTAATTCAGTTTGTGAATGTCTGGATATTGCAGTATTTTGTGACTTATTTCGTATAACCTTTTCTAATATTAAATGTTTTAGTTATTTAGTAAATAAAACAACAAAGAAAAATAATACCATGTTGATAAAGACTGCTAAGGAGACTTGACCTGTCAGGTCAAGTCTCCCTAGCAGTCTCAGGTAAAGTCTCCCTAGTTAGCATTGCTGTCTTTAACCTCAACTTTTGGTTACTTACATCAAAGATATATCAAACTACTATATACCAATATTTAGCTTAAGAAAAGACAAAAAATAAGTATTACACAGAAATTCACTTATCTCAGAACTAGAGGTTCAATTCCAAGAAGTTCACAAACCACCAGAATTTACTTTTGATCTGCATAATCAATCAACATCAAACTGCTGCAAAGCTGCTGATGTTTCTTTAATGGTTGTTCTTTCTAAAATACTGCAGAGTGGTTGGCCAATCAGTGATGCCAGCCAAATTTCCCCCAAAATTTCCCTATCATGAATAAAAGCCCTTGGGTCAAGTCTACCTATGGGTCAAGTCTCCCTAGTTTCCCCTATGCATATTCAGTTAGAAAAGTTTCAGATTTTTATTATGTGATAAGAGTTTTTTAATCAAATCTGTCAAAAATTATAAACTTTATTGTTTTAGAAGACTACAGCTTGTAAACTGGGCCTTATACAATATTATAAATTAACCATCAAGATTTGTTTTTACTACTCTTACTATAAATTTATAATTTATTCTTTGTTACTACTTGTTTAACTCCATTTGTTATAAAAATGTTAAAAAAAAGGTTGAAAACAAGAATTCAATCTTGAAATGGTTACCATGTAATTTTTGATGATTATTACAGATTCGAAATTATAATGCTAATAGAAATTTCGAGCTGTTTGAATTCATATCCCCATGGATGAATTTTTCTAAAAATGTCAATGAATTTCGTATTTTCTAATTACGGATAGAGAGTAGTAAAATTAAGAAGTCAAATATTTTAATTACAAATAAATTGTATTTAGAAATTTCAGCTGTAGTCTTTCAAAAGGTAGTGTATTTTTTTCCAAGTAAAGTTAGCTTGGATTAGTATTAAATTGTGATATATTGTGGAAGTTGAAATGGTACATACAAAACAATGTTTGCAGCGGCTCGTTACTCCTTTAAGTGAAAATATTTTTTTACAATTTGTTTTGGGTTGTACTAATTCTTTCCATAATAAACTTAGTCAAATAAGTTTATTCGTAAAAACTTCATTAAGGCAGCTATGTTTTAATCACTCACAGGATAGCTTCGTCCAACCTCTACTTGAAAAGCTTTCCCTGTTATCCCTTAAGTAAAATCTCTAGCACAATGTTGTAAGGCAATCGCCTTTTAAGCTTTAAATACTGTGAAGGATATAATCCCATTGAAATTGCGTTTTGAGTTGCATGACCCCACGTTTATAAGTGCCCTGGTAAAATGTCTGCTACTTATTGCGCCCCAAACAATCAACCAAAAATTGTACAAAATGAAAATAATTTTTAATAGTGATTTTTAAATTATACAAAATATAAACTCCCTAAAAGATTAAGATGTCTCTGCATTGTCCATAATTTTCGGTCTTCTTTAATCGTTGTCGTGATCACAGCAGATTTTAAAATTCTCGATAGTATTTCTTAGTATATATGTTATCTTGCAGAAGCAGATCGTTGATTTCTTCTATTGTCTTTCCTACTAACTCAGAGTATTCAAACGTTTCTGTAAATGCTCTTTCTCGTGCTAAATCCTCAAACTGTTGCTTATTTTGGCTGAGTCGATACCGACGATGATAGTAGAAGAAGCCAATATTAATTAGGCTCATTAAAATCAATAGATTAGTTGATACTTCGTAAGTTGCAGGCTCTTCAGATATTATTCTTTGATAACTCATTGTAACTAAATTTTTGTTGTCACCAAGCAGCACACATGGTAGCAGCACGAATGAAACCACTAAAAACCAATTTGCAATCCCATTAAGTTGGGTTTCACAAGTACACGAATCTATAATATCCTTTAGGGTTACTCTCATTTTGGGATAGTTTTTAGATAGATCGAAACTTTTATGTAGGATGATGACAAATAATGATGACAAATAATTATGACATTTAAGCGAATTGTTACTCAGTTTAAAAAACTAACAAGTTGGTTTGGTTACTCAGTTTAAAAAACTAACAAGTTGGTTTGGTTACAGTAATATGGGCTGCGTCCCCTAGAGCGGCCTTTAAATCGTAGTTTTAGGTTAACCCCTAGGAGTGAAATATTTATAACAAAATAAAAATAAAAAATTGGTTACCGCTACACTCTGTTATATGTATTCAAAATTACGTATTAAAATAAAGTATTATTTAGCACACACATGCATACATAATTCAATAAGAAAACTTAATCTCTCTTGACAGTAGAGCTAATTCATATAGGTACGTGTATTACTCAATAAAGTTTTAGGCCTGTTTTATATTTCGTTTTCTCTCGTCGTAAAATTGACCGAAGCTAAATAATTTCTTTGCACCCATTTCTACAGCACTTTTTAGTTGTAGAATATAAAAATATTTAAATGTTTATATTAATAGTTTTAGCTACTTCAGTTTTAGTCATATCGTTTGAAATGAGACTTATTTTATAAAGAAAATGTTAGATGACTAATAATAATTTTTTTTATAAAGAAATTGATAGACATTTTTTTATTTGTCAGTTGATATTTTTACATCTTTGACTGGATGTTTTGAATAGAAATGCTTGGACATAACTCCTTTTAATTTCTTTCGTTTTTTCTGCCTTTTGGGTTTTGTTTATCCTTTATATTTGGTTCAATTTTATTAATAGATACTTCCTTTTTATTAGTCTGTTGGATTGTAATCTTTTGACTAAACTAAATAAATAAATATTAATCAATAATTACAAAATTCCTCCCTGTCCCTTGTCGTATTCTTCTTCACTTCTACCCGTAAAACCAGAATTAGTTAGCGAAACTTTAAGCAAAACAAGTTTTTTAAAGCGGTAGACTCTGTGAAAAAGCTTAATAAGGTTGACTGAACGAAATTAAGTTTATTTTAGTCATTACTCAGAATCACTTCAGATGAGTTAAGTTAGACCTCTTTTAATAAAAAACCAATTGCTCCGCGAAAATGAGAAGTAAATCAATAATCTTAATCCTTATAAATTTAGGGATTTGTACTTATGGGCAGAAAGATTTGGGTTAGTGTGTTTAATACAATTTTAAAAGTTAGATTTATCAAATGTGCGATTGAGTTTTACATCAATAATTCTGTGCAATGGAGCATTAAATCTTAAGTTTAATTTATTTTGTGTAGATGTGTAAAACATGTGTCGTAATATAATTTTCAGGTTCAGAATGCATTGTTGAGGCAACAAAATCGAGCGGAACTTGCAAGTTTATTGAAAAATGTCCTTCAGTATTTGATGATGTAAAACGTCACGTATTTTTACATACAAGATGCGTTCCTTTCGCAGCAAATGGAACGGAAATCGTATGCTGTCCGGAACTGAACTCTATGACAACCACAAAGCCTCCAGATAGTTCTTTTTCTAGAAAAAGTGAAAGGAGTATGTAGTTAAACTATGATTTCATAGTCCATTTAATAAAATAATTTTTAAGTGTGCTATGGATACAAAACCGCATCATTCGAAGAAGAACCACTCACAAAAATGCAAGAAGATAAATGTACAAACAATCCTATCCCTTCAATTTCTAATTCTGTAACAACCCGCAAGGACTATCCACATATGGCGCTAATTGGATACATAACGAAAGAAGGAGAAATGTTGTGGCTATGTGGCGGTGCCTTAGTTAGTGATGAGTGGGTGCTAGCTGCTGCACATTGCGCGAATTCAGAACAGTAAGTGAATCTTATCAAGGTATTGTTTTATAGCAGAAAAAAATGTTTCATTTTATAGTGGAGGACCAAGACGAATTCGGCTTGCTGAGTTACATGCCAACGTTGAAGACGACTCTTATAAAGACAACTACCTCGTATCTTACGTTTATCTGCACCCTGAGTACGACCGATCGTCCGCATATAACGATATTGGAATGTACAAAGCAAGCCCTAAAGTAATACTTAGTTCTTTAAGACGACCAGCTTGCTTGCCTACAGGAATATTTGATACTGAAGGAAGTAAGGTCATCTACACTGGATGGCGTCAAGATAATGAAACCGGAAGAGTCATATCTCATCTACGGCAATCGACCGTGGAGATTGGTTCTACAAAAGATTGCAACGATTTGTACGTTAACCGAACAGATCCACAACTGCTAAAGCAAGGAATAAAGTCCGAAGCTCAAGTTTGTGTTGCTTCAACAAATTCTGAAACAGATTTCGAGGAATTTGGAGGTGTGCTGCAGGTGTATCACCCAGAACGAAAATGCATGTTTATGGTGGTTGGAATTGGATCATTTGGAATACTACAACCTTCTGAAAATCCAGAAATTCCTGATGTTTACACGAGAACATTTCCTTTAGTGGACTGGCTCGAAACCAACGTTTGGTTTCATAATCCTTGATATTAAGAATTTTTTTATATATTATTGCCTATATGCTTAACAAATTTTTTAAAGTGTCCCCATAAACTTTCTGAAATTTTTTGTGAGAAAACATCGCTATTATATTCCAATAAATGCCACAATTTTATTGATGTTTAACTGTTTTGAAATCATGAAATTTACAATTAATTCATATCATAAATCGGTTATAGGTAGATCCTTTATTAACCCTTAATTTTATCACAATTGTATACTTTCCTTATGTTTCTTCTATATATCTAAGTTCTTTGCTTTACTATTTGTTAATATCTTTACATCTAAATCATTTTTCGAATTATTAGCATTTTGCTTTCTAAACAAAAGTAGCAAACAATTTAATTAACTGGCTAAAAATAGCACAGAAAATTTCAAATGCAACGCAATCATGTTTTAAAACTCAGAAGAATCTCAGAAAATCACACAAAATTTCACAAAAATAGCTATAGTTACTTAACAAACTTGAAAAGTTTCCTCATTTCAAAAATTGTATTCTTCTTTTGTTAAAAAGAGTGATAAGTAAAAAAAAAAAAATCTTTTATTCTTATTATACTGCAAAATAACCTTTAAAACCCCAATTGGGATATCGCCAGTCTGCGAAACGTAATTGGATCCACGATAAAAAGGTTAAAACCATTATTTAATAGTCAACTATATATATTTTCATTTGTGTATATATGTACATAATGAGAATTATAAATTGAATGAAACCCATGTAATATAAAAAGCATCAATATTTCTGACCAGAAAATTTCAAAATGAAATAAAATATGTGATGAATTTTAATAAATATCACATTTTGTTGCTGAGCACCATAAAAAACATTTCTTCATGCATAACCAGAATGAGTTGTTAACACAAAGAGAAACGAGTTTTGCAAAGAAATATACGAGTATAATATTATCTCCGAAAATTTCAGATTGATCAAAATTTAGTTTATATTAATCGCTTTTAGAAATCACTTCAGATGAATGTTTTGTGGAGCTGTTGCTGTTAAAAACTCACACGTTTTATAATTTGCATTTGTATAACGAATATGAAAAGTGAATCAATAACTTTTATCCTCATCATTTTAAGAATTTGCACTTGCGGACATCATGATTCTGGTTAGTGTTTTTAGTTAGATAATGCTGAGCTTATATAAATTTTTGTGTCATTCCTCCGCAAAGGTATATTAAGCCTTAGTTCTATTAATTTAGTGCATTATTTAATTAGCAAATATGTTATACTTTACTCAGATTTTTCTTGCACTGTTGAGCTTACGAAATCAAATGGAACTTGCAAGCTGCTTCAGGAATGTCCCTCAGTAATGGATAAAATAAAGTACCATGACTTTTTATATACAAAATGCGTTCCTATCGCAGCGAATAAAACGGAAATCGTATGCTGCCCGGAAGTGATACCTACAAGAACCGAAAAACCTCCAATAACAAATTATTTTTCAACAATAAGTGAAAAGAGTATTTATTGAAACTATAGGGCCTAAACTATTAATTTTATTATATTAAAAATCTTTCCAGTGTGTTATGAGTATAAATTCACCACTCTTGAAGACGGTATAGCGTCTTCACTGGAGGAACCACCGCCGAGGCTAAAATTAGATAAATGTGAAAATAAATCTGTTCCATTAATTCCTAATTCTTCAACAACTCGTAAGGAGTACCCACATATCGCGTTTCTAGGATATAGTACGCAAAATGGAAAACTTATGTGGCTTTGCAGCGGAATATTAATTAGTAACGAGTGGGTATTAGCTCCTGCACACTGCTCACATTCAAAATAGTAAGTGACCCAATAGGGACATTTTAGTATCCAACTACAGAAAATAATTATCGTTTTACAGTGGAGAGCCAAAACGTGTCCGCCTTGGTGAATTACGCAACAATATTGAAGACTATTCATATAAAGATAACTATCTTATAACTAAAATTGTAACGCACCCAGAATACAATAGATCATCTGCATACAACAATATTGTTTTGTACCAATTACTTCCTAAAGTGAAGCTGAGTCTTTACAAACGACCAGCTTGCTTGCCCTCTACAATATTTGATAGCGCAGAAAGTAAAGCCATCTTTACTGGATTGCATCAGGATAGTGAAACCAGAAGAAACCCACCTCGTTTAAGACAATCGACAATGGAAATCCTTTCCACAAAAGATTGTAACGATTTGTATGCTAACCAAATAAATTCAGAACTACTGGAGCAGGGAATAACGTCCGAAACTCAAATTTGTGCTAATTCAATTGATTCAGAAACATATTCGAAAAATTCAGGCGGAATATTGCAAGTATATCACCCAGAACAGAAATGCATGTACGTAGTAATTGGAATTGCATCATTTGGAGAGCTACAACCTATTGAAGATAGTAAAATTCCTAACGTATATACGAGAATATTTCCCTACGTAGAATGGATCGAAAGGGTTGTTTGGAAGAACGATGATTTAATGTATATAACCGATGTTCGACGTTAAAATCAAGTATTTTACTGGAAAAATAAAAATTAACACAATTTGATTACAACAATATACAAACTTGTAAACTTTGTATACATTTGTAACATCTGAAGTAAGATATTGTGAAAATCGTAATAAATAACAATATTTTATTTTTCTGTTTTAATATTTCATGGTATTACTTAATAAGGAAATAAATATATTCCAAAACTTCTCCTTTGCTTTAAAAAAAAACAAATCACAAATTTGTCTGTCCGATAAACCGACACTAGAAAATAAAACAAATTTTACTGCAATTGCTAACAATCTTACAAAATTTTATAATATGTATATTCATATATGTATAATGTATAATATTTTAAAAATATGAAGTGAAGTCTACAACAACCGAAAATCCTCAACAAAAATATTCTTTTTCAAGAATAAGTGAAAAGGGTATTAATTTAAATCGTAAAGTTCAAGCGACTATGTATTTTACTAAAAAACTTTTTAGTTTGCTACGAGCATAAATCCATCACAATGGACGAGCAATCCGGAGAGAAAATACAAGCAGATAAATGTGAAAGTAAATCTGTGCCAATAATTCCAAGTTCTTTAGCAAGTCACGAGAAGTATCCACACATGGCGTATGTAGGATATTCACGAAAACTGGAGAACTTTTGTGGCTTTGTAGTGGTGTCTTATTAAATGTAAAATATGTGATGGCTCCTGCGCATTGTGACGTCTCAGAAAAGTAAGTAACTTTTCAAGGACATTGTAGTACAAATAAAATTATTTATCGTCTTACAGTGGAGGAGTAAGACGTATTCGGGTCGGTGAATTACATGAAAATAGGGAAGACGATTCATATGCAGATAATCATCTTGTAGCCCTAAGTAGAACGCACCCTGAGTATAGTCGATCATCTGCATACAACGATATTATTTTGTTCCTATTAGCGCCTCATGTAAACCTAGGTCCTTTCAAGCGACCAGCTTGTCTGCCTTCTTCAAAATTTGATAGTGAAAAAAGTAAAGTCATCTTTACTGGATTACGTCAAGATAATGAAACTGGAACAGTCATATCTCGTCTACGACAATCGACCGTGGAGATTGGTTCTACAAAAGATTGTAACGATTTGTATACTAACCAGACTACGTTAAAATTACTAGACCAGGGAATAAACTCCGAAACTCAAATTTGTGCTAAAACTTCAGACTCTGAATCAGATTTGATAGACTCAGACGGTGTATTACAGGTGTATCACCCAGAACAGAAATGTATGTTTGAAGTGATTGGAATGGCAGCATTTGGAATAACACAGCCTTCTGAAGATCTGGAAGGTCCTAACGTTTTTACGACAATATATCCCTACATGGACTGGATCGAAAGCATAGTTTGGAATTAGTCGATGTGTAAAGCCTCAAATATTATTATTATTATTGAAAAATTAAAACTATGTTACCTTTTTTATTACCAACATTAGAATTATTGCACTTAAATTTCCAACATTTTAATTTCAAAAATCACTTGTAGGAAAAGATTAGATTCGAAAAATTACTAGTAAAGTTTTATTGGTTTGGTTTTTTCATGTTTTAATTATACATATTATAGAATTTACAATTTATATCGAAAAATGTTGACAAAATAAAAGTGGCTCTATTGTGGTCTGAATACTATAACAAATTGGTCTATTAGCAACGTAACCATAAAAACAATTTGTAACAATTAATAAAGACTAGATGATAGTAATTACAATTCAACAGATACATACTAACTAAATTAAGTTATTATAATACAAATATATGTATGTACATATATCTTTCTTTCTTTATTTTTCCTTATTTTAAAATGATATCAATGTTTAGTTTTCAACTTTATCTTAGTTAGTAAATCAAGCGGCAGTAATTTTTCCTCAATATCAAATTTTCCTGTTTTTTCCCTGACTATACATGTGGGAGATGAATCCGCCTCTCGATAATGCTCAATAATTTTCTATATAAAACATATACTTATACCAAGAACATCGAAAATAATAATGTTGATAAGGTTCGTCATCGTTTCCGTGGCATGGAATTTCTATAATAATAATTTGTACATTATGGACGACAAAATTCTCCGATTTTTTAAAAAAAATTCTGTATATCCTGACTTTTCTGTGATAACTCAAATTCTCTTAATTTTCCTGGTTTTCCTGAAAGGATCCCAGCAGAAAGTTTTTCAAGTATTGTAATCTCTCCTCCTATGTTTCCCAATCAACTCAATTTATATGCCGCTTAATTTTTTAAGGATAAACCTGAACAATGGCCATAATTTTAAAATATGACAAAATAAATAACTGCAGTAAATCTTTTTATTGCATGTTGTTCTTTCGTAATAACTTTATTTGGTTAATATGGTTGAACAGTAAGTACAATTTTTGAAAATCAAATTATCCGGTCTTTATTAATTTAGAAATTTTTGGTATGGTTATACATCTAAACCGAAATGTACTTTGGCTTAAAATATATTGCTAATAGAGCAATTTGTAACAGAATTTAGACTACAATAAAGTACCTTTTTCGATAACAATTTTAAATAATATAATTCTGAAACAAAATTGAACTTAAAGTTTATAAAAATTGAGTAATTTGAAATGTTAGTAATAATAAAGATAATTTTTTTCCAGCAAAATAAGAGACTTTACACATAAACTATTTCCAAACAACGTTTTCGATCCAGTCTACATAAGGATGTATTCTTGTAAAAATGCTAGGAGCATTTGAATTTTCAGAAGGTTGCGTTATTCCAAATGAAGCCATTCCAATCACTACAAACATACATTTCTGTTCTGGGTGATACACCTGTAATACACCGTCTGAGTCTACCGAATCTGATTCAGCATCTGTAGTGTCAGCACAAATTTGAGTTTCGGGCTTTATTCCCTGGTCTAGTAATTTTAACGTAGTCTGGTTAGTATACAAATCGTTACAATCTTTTGTAGAACCAATCTCCACGGTCGATTGTCGTAGACGAGATATGACTGTTCCAGTTTCATTATCTTGACGTAATCCAGTAAAGATGACTTTACTTTTTTCACTATCAAATGTTGCAGAAGGCAGACAAGCTGGTCGCTTTAAACGACCTAGGTTTACATGAGGCGCTAATAGGTACAAAATAATGTCGTTGTATGCAGATGATCGACTATACTCAGGGTGCGTTACGGTTAAGGCTATAAGGTGATTATCTGCATATGAATCGTCTTCACTATTTTCATGTAATTCACCAACCCGAATACGTGCTGCACCTCCACTGTGAGATGATAAACAAATTTATTAGTTGTATTACAACGTCCTTGAAAAGTTTCTTACTGTTCTGAACTGCCGCAATGCGCAGGAGACATCACATATCTTACATTTAATAAGACACCACTACAAAGCCACAAAAGTTCTCCAGTTTTCGTAAAATATCCTACATACGCCATGTGTGGATACTTCTCGTGACTTGCTAAAGAACTTGGAATTATTGGCAGAGATTTACTTTCACATTTATCTGCTTGTATTTTCTCTCCGGATTGCTCGTCCATTGTGATGGATTTATGCTCGTAGCAAACTAAAAAGTTTTTTAGTAAAATACATAGTCGCTTGAAATTTACGATTCAAATTAATACCCTTTTCACTTATTCTTGAAAAAGAATATTTTTGTTGAGGATTTTCGGTTGTTGTAGACTTCACATCTGGACAGCATACGATTTCCGTTCCATTTGCTGCGAAAGGAACGCATCTTGTATGCAAAAAGACATGACGCTTTACGTCATCAAGTATTGAAGGACAATTCTCAAGAAGTGTGCAAGTTCCACTCGATTTTGTAGCTTCAACAATGCATGGTGAATCTTAAGATAAAATTGGAATATATGCATATAATTAATAATTTCAGTATGCAAAAAAAAGGATTAATTCGCCTTTGCAGAGGAGTATTATTACAAAACTTTTATATTACCCAAATCCTTCTGTCCATAAATACAAATCGTCAAGCTGATAAGGATAAAGATTATCGATTCACTTCTCATATTTGTAACACTAATTAAACTGTGTTTATTTCCAGAGCTACAACACTCTACGATGCAATTTCTGAAACCAATAATTATAAACTAAAATTCGAAGAACCTAAAGCTCTTGAAGACATTGTTTGTATTTATTGTGCAAAACTCGTTTCTCTTTAATTTCTTAGAATATCCTCTAGTTATGTAAGAGAAAGCTTTTTTTTACAGCACGAGGGAAGCAATATGATTTTATTGAGACTCTTCTTCAAATAAACTTAAATAATGCAACAAATTTATTTACAAAATAAAGAGGAGCTAATATAAAACTTTGCAGGCAGCACTTTGATTATTTTTCATTTTAAAACAAAAGTCACTCTAGACATTTTAAGTATTCTTTAAATGTACTGTAAATAGTGTATACAATTTAAAATTATTAAAACAAATTATGAAGCAGTGTAAAACTTTATGAAACTTATTCACGTTAAGATTTCACAGGATAGATTTTTAAAGAATTAATTTATCCTCATTCCAGACAATACCTATTGATTTTCAGAAATTTTAAAATCGTAGTGGTATAAATGTATTCGAGAATTTCACATCGAGAAGCATAACTTCTAAATTTATATATATTTTTTAATAAAAATTATGTTAAATATTCTTAAAGCCTAATAAACACACAAAGTAGCCTTTGTTAGTCGAGAATAAATTAAAAATATTGGGACCGTATACCGAAATATTTTTTTATAATAGAATAGGTTGGCGCCTGTATTATATACCAAATATAATAACAGCTTTTTTTCTCTTCAGATTTAGGCTTGTCTGCGTAAAATATATCTGATTCTATACCACAAACATGTAGTAAAACCACTCAAAGTCAGAAAACACGTTTTTTGTTATTATAAGCCGATGTTACCCTGTGCCCCAAGAAACTGAACTTGCGAACGAAAACGGGTGAAAAGCCATTGAACGGTTGGCGTTGATTTGTAAGTCTTACAAATAACATGCGAAAAAGCTATAGAAATCTTACGAAATTTCCAGGAATAATAATAATTTAATCTGAAAATTCCCGCGAATTGTGTTTTGTTTTAACTCACGTGTCTGCGTTCAATAAATATATAGTTGATTATAAGTCTAAGGCTATAAAAGGAAATTTTTAGTTCTTCTCCAACTGCAACCCAAGATAAGGAATACATTTGAGAACTGTAATCTATATTAAAAGCTATCGCACTTCGTCTTAAATTAGTAAAAACTTGATAAAATTTAGAACTTTAAAACTCCAGTTAAAATAATTAACTATAGTTGTGCATTCAATACGCGTTCTTTAACCTTTAAACTATCAAAACATCTAATCGCCGAAAATGAAAAATAAATAATGTAATAAATTTTTCTAAAAATCGCAGAATTCTTTTCCAGTCCCTTCGCCATAAAGCTTCGTAATTTATACGCTAACAACAAGTTAAAAATTAAAGTGAAACGAGTTTAGCAAAGTGATACACTGTCCAAATTAAATTTATTATTTAAATATTTTCTGAACTCGCTTCAGATTGGAAATTACTCAGCATAAAGCATTTGTCTCATTATCACGAATATGAAAATTAATTGATAATTATTATGCTTATCTTTAATAACTTATTTATTTATTTATTTACTTTATTCATAATATTTACATTCATACAAACTGATAACCTGTTATATACGGAGATTCCACGAGGAAGAGTAAAACTAGGGAAAAATCGCTGGCGCAATGTGATTGAGGCTACTTAGAATTCTATTTACAAGGATACAAAACTCTTTCTTTTTTCACAAAAAATCAGTTCCCACTATAAGGAACGGAACAGAAAATACGTATATTAATTTCAGGATAATGATACAAGGATTCTATAAAAATGTTTAAAGATGTTATTATACATATAAATAAATAAAATTTGTCTACGGCTTAAGTAGAAGTCATTCGTCTTGTTAAGTTTAATACCATATTAATGACGATTTATATAAAAATTATCTACAATTTTTTAATTGGATATTGAAGAAAATAAAATCAATTTAACTGGATTAATACATAATAATGAAACCGACACAATCCTGCATAGGTTGGGACAATTGATTGTTGAATTAGATTATTGGGAAAATTGTAATATGCCAAAATTTTGTAATTAAATGTAAATTGAATCGAAAACAATGATTAACTCGTTCCTGTTTAAGAGAAGGAAATAAAGTTATTAAACTGAATTTATATAAACCTTGAGGCAATTATAATGAAGAAGACGACTCCACAGATATTACATAATAAACAAAAATCTATTGCTTGTCTGAATTTATTTCTTAAAATCATTGAATTTACAATTTATGTATTAAAAATGAATTAATTTTTCAATTTTGACATTACATTCTGTCCATATCTGTTCTATCGGCAATTAATTTTAAAATAAAATAAAGAATCGAGGAATTTTAGTAAAAACTAAAAAAATTGCGTTCCGGTCCTCGTACAATAAAATCTTCTTCTTGTATTTAACTAGTGTTGGTTGTAGGAAATTGATATGAAACAAGTTTTGTAACGCCGTAAAGAGTCTAAGAGAGCTTCTTCGCATTGATCGCACCTTAGTTTATATTAATCAGCTCTTAGAATCACTTCTGATCTAGGAGAACATCTTCAAGTAATAAGCTTACAATTGCTACTGTGATATAAATATGAGAAATGAATTGGCAATCATTATTCTCATAAGTTTGGGGGCTTGCATTAATGGACAGCAGCGTGATCTGGGTTAGTGTCTCATAATGTCAATAATATCAAAGATGTGCAACATGCGTGATTTTCTTACTGTTTACTTCATACCCTTCCGGAATGACGTATTAAACTTTAATTTGTGACCGACTATTATTTTAATTGGCAAGGTATATTTAAAAATGTCAATAGTGAAGATGTGCAAACGTAATTTAAAAGTTGTAATTTCGGGATGGTGAAATGATAAGTGGGTTTTTGTTATGAAAAATTTCTATAGATGGGGAATTACCTTCGAGACGAATTAATTTTGTTGTGAGTCAACAAATTCATTACAACTGTCAAAAAATACCCATGTAAACTATTCATTGTATTTTTCATTTTGGCTTTAGAGAATAATAGGGTTTTTTATTAGTATTTTTTTTTTAATAATATTATATCTATGTACATATTATAATATAAGACAGCCTAAGCAAACTCTAAGCGCATGAAAAAACGTTACTACAATATTTTAAAAGGCACAGAAATTATTTCATTTGCTTCTGTGTTACATGTTTTATTAATTTTTTTAATTTTATTGAAAAAGAAAATGTGAATTTTACATTCGTTGCATTAATATACTCATTTTGAATTAATATACTCGAAAATGTTTATGCATTTTAGTAAAAGTGGCTTTCATAAACGTGTAAAACTCAATTTACTATTATATTACAATAATTTTTACAGTAGGTAATAATGAAACAATTATTTGACATCTCCTTGAATAAATGCATAAATTCTTCTAAAATAGTGACCTTAACTACACTGGTACCATTTTTCCAAATAAAAAATTTTAATAATTAACTTATACTTGGACTTAGAGATAACTTAAAGATAGTTACCTCTCCAAAGGAACACTATTTTTGAATCAGTACAGTCCGAAGTTTAAGTCATTATATAAAAAATTATCAACTTTTCGAGATTTTTATGAATCTCTCACTTAGAAGTTTTCGGGATAACTTATTTCAAAATTTATTATTGTATGTATTTTGTTTAAAAAAACGCACTGTTAGTTTTATATAGGCATATATGTATTATATTATATAATACTGCATTGTAATTGCAAAAATTGTTGAGCATACATATGTATATAGTTCTCAAAAATACATTCAGACAATTTTTAGAGTGTTTTATTCAAACACTTTATTAATTATACTAATAAAACTGAATACTCATAGATTAATAGATATTAAATAATTAATAGGTGTACTGAATTTATACCAACAGGTTCAGCTTGCATTGTAGAGAATACAGGTTCCGGTGGAACTTGCAAGCTTCTTGAGGAATGTGTTCCAGTAATTAATGACATAAAAAACAAAATATTTGGACATACAAGATGCGTTCCTTTTGCAACGAACGGAACGGAAATCATATGCTGTCCAGAAGTAAAAGAAATGACTCCCGGAAAAAGAAGTGAAAAAAGTATTATTCAACTTATAGTAGGCAAGAAGAGGATTATTTTAAAAAATATATGCATTTACAGAGTGTGATGACTACAAATCCACTGTTTTTGAAGAAGTTATAATTCCAGCCTCACTTGGAGAACCGCCGTCAAGAATTCTTGTAAATAGGTGTGCAGCAAAATCGTCTCCTTTAATTCCTAATTCTTCATCAAGTCGAGTTGATTACCCACATATGGCATTGATAGGATTTAATATCGATTATGGAGAAATTGGATGGCTATGTGGCGGGACCCTAATTAGCGACTTATTTGTATTAATTGGTGCACATTGTTCAAATTCAGCAGATTTGTAAGTGTAATTTGCATAAATATCACTACACTTTTAAGATTTTTGTCATCGGTGTTTTCGATTTTTAATTTAGTATATGTACAAAGATAATTTTTGTGGTTAACAAAACTTTGAATACAATTTTTTTTTTTAAAAGTTATGAGCTAAATAGTAAATATTGATTTTGAAATGTTTTCATTATATCATTTTTTAACATTTTTCAGTTTAACACATATTATTCGTTAATTATTTCTTAAATTTTCTATCTTTACAAATTTACATGAATATGTATTTATGTGTTAATCTTTTTACAGTGGACCACCACTATATGTTCGGCTTGGTGAACTAAATATCAACAGAAAAGTCGATGAATATACGGAGGACTTCTCTATATCGGCCGTAATTCCACACCCTGAGTACGACCCTTTGTCTATATATAATGACATTGCTTTAGTTAGGCTAAACCGAAAAGTGGACTTAAGTCCACATAAAAGACCAGCCTGTTTGCCCACTGCAGCGTTTGATAATGTGGGACAAAAGGCTATTTTTACTGGATGGGGTCAAGATATTCAAACCGGAAGATCTCTAGCTCGTATAAAACAGTTGACTGTGGAGATACTCCCTACCAATGTATGTAACGTCACATATGCAGAAAATGTAGGCGAAATAATGTCGGAAACTCAAATATGCTCCGGATCAAGAGAAGCTTTAAAAGATTTCAACGACTCAGGTGGTCCTATGCAAATATATCATCCGCATCAGTATTGTATGTACGTGGTTATTGGACACGCATCATTTGGGAGTCGGCAACCTTCTGAAAATTACGAGGTGCCTGACGTTTTTACAAGAATATTTCCCTACATTGAATGGATCGAAAATATTGTTTGGGAGAATGAAACTTTTAATGGTTTACGCTAGAGCCGCAACGGTTGCTTTTCTAATGCCTTTAATAGGAAATAAATATATACTGCAACAACAACAACAATCGAATTTATTTTTTTAATGCCATAGATGTGTTTTTGTACTTTCACGATAAACTAAGTCTAACTGTTACAGGTCACAAGAAACACTTTACTTTCAATGAAAATGTTAATGTGGGGTTTTCAAGATCACTGAATAAATTGAATAAATTCAATATATTGAACACATTTTTACATAATCATGCTATTATTTCAATAAAAATTGAATTTTTGCGACATTTGGAAAAAATTTAACTTATGCCATTCTTACTGGACATTGTTCAACAATTGAAAATGTTTTCGAAATTAATATTTTATATTAAGTATACATAAAAACCTTTAACTTTTTTAATTTATAATAATCAAAAGACGAGCGCATTTAGAGGTCAAAATTCGCTTTTTTTTAAATTTTATGTTTATTGGCGTGGGGGAGAATTATTTCTTATTTTATGAACGTAACTAAAATTTATGTATTGTAATTTAATATGCGAAGATGAGCCCTTAATCGCTTACTTAATCACTCGCTCACATAACTAGTGAAAAATAATGAAGCTTTTAAGTTTATTGATCAAAGCAGTTTTTTAATAATGATTATTTTAGGAAAACAAGATAATTGAGATCCAATTTTGCAGTATGTTTATCTTCTGGCCAATTTTGAATTTATTTATTTCCAATTTAAATTGAACAACAAACAATGCGTGGAATAAAATAATATGTAGTTTCATTGATATACACTGAAGTCTTACTGCCTAAAAACAAGAAATGATATTATACTAGACAAAAACTAAATTTTATAAAATTTATAAATGTATTTGTGAGTAAAAAGGCGTGGATTAAATTCTTTAATTTACATTTCATGTCTAACGAGATGATGGCACATTAAATATTTTATAGTCGTCTCATTTGAAATCTTTCAAATTTTATCTATTATATCTCATCAGCAACAACCAATACAATATTTGAAGAATTTTAGTTGATACCACGCAAACTCATTCCAGTCGACGCACGTAAAACCCACGGCACGGCATCTTTATAGTAATCATAATATAACCAGAATTTACCGGGATGAAACAAGTTTTTCGAAGTATCGATGCATTACAAAGACTTGGAGTAATCTAAACTTAGTACATGATGAATCATCTGAGAGAATCACTTTAGATAGGGGAAATGATTTTTAAGAAAAAACAATTTATTTAATATAATAGATATTGCATCGAATCGAATATGAGAAGTGATAACCTTAAATCGTACGAATCAAAGGAGTTTGCAAATGATAACAAAAGGCAATTATATTTGTTAGTATTTCCTGTTTAGTTAGCAAAGATGCAACAGCCTGCTTCATTTTAGTACATTCAATACGTTAAATTTGTGTTCATTTTCTATAATTATAAGTTTAAATTATGCAAATAAAACAATGTTGCAAGGAGCAAACATTAAAATGTACGGAACGAGCTCAAACGTAAATAAAACCAGATATTTCTTAATTGAAATTGTATCATTTTTATAATCATTTTCCTCTTATTACTTCCTTATAATCCAATTTATATCCTATTGAAATTTTGACTATCTTATACAAAAACTGAAATGACAAACCGAAGAAATCAGAAATTTCCTTTCAATTTTTTTATTTTCGAGACTCTTTAAGAGTTATCTATTATTTAAATAAAAAGAGTGGAAACATCTTTAATACAAAGATTTTCCGCAATTTTCGATAAAACTTTGTAATTCGCTGTAACTTAATCTACAAAGAGGATTATATTAATCATATTTAGCAGAACTGAAACAAGTTTTATAAAGTCGGTGAGTACCCTCTAAAAGCTTTATATTGGTTGCAAATTTTAGTATAAAATAATCACTTCGCGGATCGCTTCAGTCCAGATCAACTTCTCTTTCAGTTCACATCTTAAGAAACTGCATCTGAAGTGCCCACAATATGAAGAGCGATTTAATCGTCCTCATCTTCATAAACTTAGGAATTTGCTCATACGGGCAATTAGATCTAGGTACGTATTTTAAATCATGTGATAACAGTTTTTGGTTTTACTAATTATAAAATTACAATAATTGCTCATCCCAAAAATATTTGGTTAAATTTAACAGGAACCGCGAATTTCAACCGATTGTTTTTATCCATACAAAAGAGTGATGTGTTACATAAATAAATATATGTTTGTGGTATATAACAAATATATGTAAATAATAAAAATACCGAAATTTTGTTATTATAAAATTGTTACTGGCCTTATAAAAACGAGGTTTTTTCTTACTAAATTTTAAAGGATAAAAAAGCTTTCTGCATGCAATTCTATCGTAAAAATTTGTGGCACGCAGTGAGTTTTCAAGATCCACCATTTGATTTTTTGAAACATAATTTAAGTTTTATTGTAAAAAAAAACAATAATTCTTATCATTTCAAAATGACCGTAAGTTCGATTCGTAATTGCGTAATAAAAGCAGTTTTGGATAAATTTAATAAAAATTATTATAAACTTGAAAATGTTCTGATTTCCCATAACGCTTTTTAATGAACAGCTTAAATTAAGTTTGTTTTTAAACAAATCTAATGAAGGGCTGTAGAAATCTCAAATCTTTGAGAAAGTGCAATTCTTATTACTGTTTTCCTTCAGGTTTCTCATGCATTGTCGAGCGAACAAAATTTAATGGAATTTGCAAATTGCTTGAGGAATGTCCTTCAGTGATTGATGATATAAAACACAAGGTTTTTGAACACACAAGATGTGGGTTTGCGGAGTTGAAAGAAATCGTATGCTGTCCAGAAGCACCGACAACAACAGCAACACTTTCCGTTGAAAATACTATTTCCAGAATAAGCCAAAAAAGTATTTTTTTTAGCATAAAATTACCAAATAACAATTTATTTTACAAAACAATTTTTCAGAATGCGAAGAGTACAGTTCCTTTGTATTTGAAGAAGTTTTATCACCTTTACTTATTGGCGGACCACAAAAGAAAGTATCTGTTGATAAATGCAGACATAAGACTATTCCTATAATTGGCAGTAATGAGCCCAAAGAGTTCCCACACATGGCGCTGATAGGGTTTGATTCCTTCGATAACGAAGAAATTGAATGGTTTTGCAGCGGAACTTTAATAAGTGACGAATATGTTTTAACTGCTGCACACTGTATATATTCGAGGGAGTAGTAAGTTAATCCCAGACTTTTATAGATGAATAAGCATTTAAAAATGTAATACCTTTACAGTGGAGAAGCAAAATATGTCCGACTCGGTGAGCGCAATTTGGATAATGAAGACAATTCAAGTTCAGAAGATTTTAATATATCTGCCATAATTATACATCCTGAGTACAAAAGGTCATCCTATTATAACGATATTGCTCTACTTAAATTAAACCGAAAAGCAAAGTTAAATTCATACAAACGACCAGCTTGTTTGCCCACTACATTTGACTACGACGGAAGTAAAGCAATTTCTACTGGACGGATTCGAAATTTGTTCGCCAGAAATTCCCCACCACGCTTAATGAAAAGAGTTTTGGACATATTTACTTCCAGCGAATGCAATGCTACCTATTCGGAGTATCTTAACCGAAAATTAAAGCAAGGAATAATTGCGGATACTCAGATTTGTGCTGGCTTAAGACATGAAGTAAAAGACGACGGCCCCGGCGACTCTGGTGGCCCATTGCAGGTATATCATCCAGACCAGTATTGCATGTACACGATAATTGGAGTTAGTTCTTTTGGAATCCTTGCTTCTAACCCTACAAAGTTTCCTGATGTTTTTACACGAGTATACCACTACCTGGATTGGATTGAGCATATTATTTGGGCGAATGATTCTTAAATATACATATATATATGATAGATAAACGTAATTAATTCACTTGTACTAAAAATGTTCTCAGAATATCATAAATAACAAAAAATTATTTAATTTTCTCAACATAGACTCCTAGAAGAAATAAAATTTCATACGCTTAGTAAAACAGATGTTCGTTAAAAATTGCTACCTTATTCGGTCCCGACGTTGGTCGAGATAATCATTACTTAACTAATATAATAGTTCTCACCTCACATGTACTTCTCAATCGATGCAGAAATGTTTACCTTTACCTTTACGTTAAAAAAATCGCAATATATTGTAGATAATGACAATTCCAAAATTATTTCCATTCAAACAGCTATTAATTTTGGACCAAATATTATGCACAGTCCAAAAATCAGCATTTCAAAATTCAATATTCGCACTATAAGAAGTGTTTGCTGTTTTTTTTTTTGTCAAAACGCTGAAGTTTTAAAAAACTCCGATACATGTATATTTTTCTTTAGGAGTATTTTTTTGTCAGAACTCTAACTTTATATAATATAAGTTGTTACATTTGCATACATACATATGTATGTCAATAAGTAAAGAAATAAACAATAACAATAAACAATATTTTTTTTGCATACAAACCTTGCTAATTCAACTTCCTTAGGATTTGAGTCTCCAAAAATGCTATTTGGCTTGAAGAGTTATTGTGCCAAATTTCCTTCGAGTGAGCAACTAGCAAACAAATTTTGTCTGATGGTTATTTAATAACTTCTTGTCTTTATGCACTTTTTTGATACAAGCCAATTTCCTGTCAAAATAAAGTTAATTATAAATTTTTAACTCCAATATTTTATTACTTAATGTCCAAATAGATATTTTTAGAAACGAATGCAAAGATAATTTTATTATTCGCGTGCGAAAATAAAACTTAAAGAAATATGTATTCGAGAAATTTAAATTTAATTAACAAATTAAAACAATAAAATACATTTTCCAATTTCTAATCATTTAAGCGTAAGTAAGGGTATGATAACTATTTTTTAGAATTCGAAGTTCTAGTTTATATTTTGATACCAATTCTTATATAGATTTTTCAAAACAACAGATATTTTTAACTTTTAATTCTTTTTTTCCCAAAAACGTTACCATCATTAATTCGGTTTATTAAAATGACTACAAGAGACTATTATTTGCCTTATAACTGCGTGCATTAATTAAAATTAATGCGCCCGATGAAACATGAATTGATTTTCCAATATATGAATCTATGTAAATAAGACGCAACGGTATGAAATAATATTTCAACTATGAGATTTTACGGAATATGTTCTAAGCCGGTTACTACTATCTCGAAAATGGAATATCGCAAATTGAAGTACAAAACAAGGCACTACAAAAATGAAGGAAATGGTCCACTTGGACTCTGGATTAAATTTTATTGTTAACATACAACGGTAAATATTTTACCGTTCATCCCATAATAAAATTTTATTCCAGGTTGTAACTTAGAAGATGATAAACAAAAAAAATACTGCGTTCACATTGGAAACAAGTTTTGTATAAGGGGCAAAGAACCCAGAAGAGCTAAAATTTGCAGACTGCAACCTACTTTTAGTCTGAATCAATCGTTCGCGGGTATCAGTTCAGACCCTGTGCGTATCTGCTGTAATATTATTAACAGATATTTTCATTTCAAAAGAATAAAATGAGGGACCTAAAATATATTAAAAGTGCCATCCTACTGATTTTAATTAGTTTTAGTGTTTTCATCTCTGGAGAGCAATTTTTAGGTTTGATTTTTATTACGTATGTTTACAATATTCAGAAAGTTTGGGTTTTTTTGTGTCCTCAAGAATGTTTTCGAAAAAACAAAAATATTGGGGTCAGGAAATTGTACACTGATTTAAATATTTTCCGCATTCTACATAAACTAAATAAATTTGGAAATGTTTATATTTTACAATAGTTAAACTTACAAAGTAGGTAAGCATTTTCAGATATTTACATCTTTATGGATTTAAAATTTTTCACTTTACTTTACTTTTGAGTTTTCCTTTAAATTCAGAATAATGTTTTCGATGTTATAAATTTATAATCTTTCGCATAAATGCTGAGTTGTTTTTCGCATATTATTCAATCGTTGCACTTTTTCTACATAAGAAGGAAAATATAAAAACAAATTAAGTACAAAGGAGGATACCAAAAATATTAATTATGCATAATTAACATTTTACGTGCCAGCGACACATTAATGTATTTTTCAGCAATAAAGTAAATAAATATGTACAAGTTAAGCCTTATTTTACGAGATATCATTTAAAAACCTCAGCTTCTTTTACCAAATTTTGACGGCTGTATTCTTAAAATTTGCTTTGAAAGAGCCAGCCGATAAAGTGTTAAAAGAAAAAAATCACAACTACCTAAATAATAAACCAAGATTTTCATCCAAAGTATGAGCTTCAAAATATGTATTTTTAGGCGGAAGAGCTAAACTTCGCGTCAAATTTAAGTATTTAAGTAGAAAAAAATCGTTGGTAGTAAAAATTAGAGTTAAAGAGCATCATAATTTGTTATATTTATAGTGGAGAGTTCTACTCTAGGAATTTCACTAACCTTTTTTTATAAATCATAGTTTGATTTTTCGCGTGCCTTATTCAGCTATTCTGCAGAGATTTAAGAAGTCCACTAAAGTTATTCGCCAACATCAATATTAAGAACAATTAATATTTAATGGTCATTCCTTTTTTCTAAGATGTTTAGATCATTATTCTTTCGTTTGTCCAAGTGTAATTCAAATCAGAACATGCTAGATATGCTTAATTTTCTTTTAATTTATTTTTGCATGTTTGATACCTGCATAAAATAAAACGTTGCAGCTTTTTATTTTCTCCGGACCTTTGGTTAAGTAATTTTTTACGGTTCCGTAGCAAAACAAGGAACCCTTATAATTTCGCCATGTCCGTCCGTATTCAGTTTTCAAAAAAAGTAGAGTAAATACAAACAATTACAAAAAGCACAAAGCTAAAAAATTTCTTATTACAGACTCAACTTGCATAATTGATCAAACGCTGTCTTCTGGAATATGCAGAGCGATTAATGAATGTCCATCGGTTGTTAACGATATAAGGAATCAGAGAAAGCACACAAGATGCAGATTTGAAGGCCGAAAAGAGATCGTATGCTGTCCAATAGAAGATCCTGCAACAACAACGACACCTCGCCCTATTTTAAATTCCAATTCTAGAATTAGCGAGAAAAGTATATTACCAAATTAAATAAGCAATGTAGTCACATTATTAGTATCTTTTTAGAATGTGACGAATATAAATCAGCTGTGTACGAATACTATACAGCCTTGTCCTTAACGGCAGGATCAGAGACCCACAAAATACCTGTAGATAAATGCGGTCACAAAAGTACTCCTTTAATTGTGGGAGGTGAATTTTCAAAGCCTAGAGAATTCCCACACATGGCTCTGATAGGATTTAGGCAGGGAAAAGAAGATCCCCAGTGGCTATGTGGTGGATCTTTAATAAGTGATGAATACGTGCTAACAGCTGGGCATTGCATGGATATAGGCCTTTGGTAAATACACATTTGTTTTTGACAACTGAATAATAAATAATTTAATATATTTTGCAGCGGTAAACCCGTTGTTGTTCGCCTCGGAGAGCTTAATCTTAGCACTGAAACTGATGATGCATTCCCAGAAGATTACGGTATATCTAATACAATCCCACATCCTGAATACAAAAAGAAATCTAAATACAACGATATTGCTCTAATAAAATTAAATCGAAAGGTAAAGTTAAGTCCCTACAAAAGGCCAGCGTGCTTACCTACGACATTTGAGAGTGTCGAAACAAATGCTATTGCTACTGGATGGGGACATACTGCTTGGTCCGGCAATACTTCAAATCATCTGCAAAAAGTTATATTAGAAAAATTTAATCATAAGGACTGTAATGCTTCATATATCTCAGAAATCAGCCGATATCTTAGATACGGAATAGTACCGGGTACGCAACTTTGCGCTGGCTCCAAAGACGAGCAAAAGGACACTTGCCAAGGTGATTCCGGTGGTCCTTTGCAACTTTACCACCCTTACCAGTATTGCATGTATACAATTATTGGAGTAACATCTTTTGGAATAACTTGCGGCAAAACCGGAGTTCCTGGAGTTTATACTCGAGTCTATCCCTACTTAGATTGGATTGAAAGCGTTGTTTGGGGAAATATTTCCTAGTTTTTCAAATTCAAGTTTGTAATGCTTTTCAGAATAATTTTTAATGAATAAAAATAACTATATACGATAAAGAATGTCAGTATCAATTGTCAAGCTCTCGTTGCGCTTTTTTCCAGTTAGCAACCATTGTTGAAACATCTTTCATTTTAAGGCTTAGGCCATGTACCTTTACTTTTTTACGTTTTTTTCTCGCAGCCATATCGTCTATCGCTCGCTTTTTTCCATTCTCGTCCAAATTTTGAAATAAATTCAAACTTTCATCGTGAACTCCTGATGATCCTGACTCTAGTGTGGCAATGTCGGAATAAAATGACGCTAATTCGCCACGTAGTTTTGGTGATGGGGCCTAACGGAAAATAAAAATTTTAATGAGCGCATGAAGAACTTTATCAAGCATAAACTTTAGAACATAAGATTTATAACATTTACAACTTCAATATTATATAAAATTTTTAGTATGAAATTTCTTTCGAAATTTCGTTTATTTTTTTATATACCCAGAAATGTTTTAGTGAACCAAAAAGGGTACATCAAAAATCGTAATAAATATATCCATTGGATTAAGGGTAAAATTAAGGTAGAAAAGAGCTTTACCGAAATAATTGGAGGTGGGGGTGGATTACATTCGTCCCATGCAGGTACTTCGTTCTCAACTGAAAAAAAGCGAAAACATCACATATCTAATACATACAAAAATAGTAAGAACAATTACTTTTCAACTGCTCATTTTCATTTGGTGGTGGCGTTGTGCTAATATCCATTTCATCCTCTCCTCCTGCAACTCCATCCTTGCTCAATGGTGAATCTTTCTTTGTTTTGTCTTCAGGGAACTCCCACTGAATTTCTCCAGTTGAAAGATTTTCGTAGCAGTATTGTAAGTTATCTCTATAATTAGGGAAAAATAAAAGAAAATGCAGTACATGGACATGATAAGGTGATTCTGTTTTGTTTTGACTGATAGCAAGGCAGAACTAGGATTCTTTTTGAGAGATTTTATCGCCATAAGAATTCTGCAAATGCGGGCATCCCTTCTCGTCTCCTAAGCAGGCATAATATCAAAGTGTAGAGAATCATCTCAAATACGCGATTGAAATTATATTAATAGGAATCATTACTACTTACCCGTAGCGCTTTCACGTATATTAATTTTATATTAATTGATTTCGGCATCTCCTTTCATCGCTCCATTCAGCAGCCATGAAATATTACTAACTAAAACCTGGAAAGCAATCTCACAAGAGAACCAAAAAGGTCGATCCAATTTTCTATGCAAAAGGAGCGTCCTTTTTGTTTAATCGTTATATATAAGAATGAAGAAATTATCCATACCCAAAAGAAGGAAAATATTACAACACGAGAGTATATACCATGGCTAAATCGAAATTTATTCACATGAATCAAAAGTATCGGCGGCACATGACTTAAGTTAATATCACATACATAGAACGCTACATTTCGAGGCCACGAAATGCTCTCAATTTCTACAGCATGGGAATAAAAATAAAGATGCAAATCGTACCTATCCCATCTGCATTTCCAGCCATCGGGGCAGGCGTTTTGCTCTAAATTACTGAGGTCATCGGACGTCGTCTTCAGCCACTTGAAAAAATACTCGGAATCCAGTGAAGAGGCACGAAAAGCTGCTAGCAACGTCTAGAAATGGATCATCGCAGTAATGTTTTTAAATTTAGTTAATTATGAAATAATTTAAATTAAAGATCGAGTAGATAGCACCCATTTTACATTTTAAAAAAATATAGCGCTGGGTTGGAATTTTGCTCAACTAAAAAAATTGTTATTTTTCCTTTTACAGGAATCGTGATATCGGAGTGCGATGCAAACGAGCATTTTGAGGCATAAGGCCTTGCACTTATCAAAATGAAGATTTATACATAATCTATGGAGGGATCATAGCAAGCAAGAAGTAACCTCAAATATATAAATAAACAAAGAGGAATAAAAAACTTAGGGCTTATTTGAATGATAATTTATACAGGATTTAAAACAAATCCTAATACTACAATAACAAAATTTTCTACAGCTGAAATTTCATTCAACTCTTTAAACCATATATAATTTAATGGGGATCTTAATCTCCATCTTTGCTAAAATGTGTTATCCATGTAGGAGCAAAGATATTTTTACAGAAATAAAATACATGCACTTACCTCCAACTGAATATTCATAGACTGTACAGCAGACACGTCGGGATGGCCAACAACTAAGAATTTAACTTTTCCCGCTATCAAGTCACTAAGAACTGATATTTCGTCATTTGATTTCGTGCACTCATTTGAGCCTTTTGAATTTTCTTCACCAGATCCTTGTGCTACCTCTGCATCAGATTCTTTTTGGTTCGCGAATTCAACATGACTTCGCTGGAAGTACTTATACAAGTTGCTTTTATCCCTTTGGTGGGTTCCATTGTTCCCATTTGATGCCAATTTCGGTGAATTATTGTGTGTTGTTCGGCATGGTTCATTCTTTTCGCCACTCGTTTTGAACTGAATGCGTTTTTTTCTTTGGAATGTCTTTTCATCGAAACTGCATTCGGTCTCAGGTGACTTAGTTGGTTGGCTTGCGTTATCAAAGGATTGTAAATCTTGTTCCAATTCTTGCTTCAGCCGCATGATTTCTTCGTCTATTTTAGATACACCCCCCACAATAATATCTGAAAATGTGTTTCCTTGTGTAGCCGAGTTTGTCACTTGCTTACTAGAGCTTTTAGAAGCATCATCGTCCTCCTCTGTTGGGTCCGCCCGTTTTAAATTTTTCACATTCGCCGAATCACAACTCTTAGAGTCGTCCTCCTGTTCTGAGTCGCTAACATCATATGCAGCAACAAGATTGCGACTTGTGGCTAAATTGTCCTCCTAAAGAAAAAAACGATATTCTGCAGCAAAATGGATGGAAAATTTCTTATATCTATAAATTTATTTTAGTAAATCAGTTATCTGCGAATCCTCTGTACTAAGTCGTTTTTGGTAACCTCATCTGCGACTGAAGGACTCTAGCAAATACTTTCATCATAAATTAAGTTCGGCCTCAGTTTGAAAACTTAGCCATCATTATTACGCACAGTACTCTGCCTGAATTAACAATCCAAGCAATAGGTATTTTATGCAATTAATCAGAGCAGGTGTATCTTTCACAGGCCAAAATTATAGTACTAAATTTAAGTGTTGTGATACTTTTTTTTTCCTGTTGAATCGCTTGCAGAAAGTTTTGATGGAAAACAAACATTTTCTTTGTGAAAACTTACAAGTGGTGGAATAAATTCTTATCGTTTCGCGTAAATGATTTGTAAATTAATAATATTAATCCAGCATATGCAACCTTCACTGGATTACATCTCAGCTAAAAATTTCCAAATGTTAAAATAAAATGCTAGATGAAAAACCGACATGAAAAATTATATAGAGCATTACGACTTCTACGAAAGTATTTTTTCAAGGATATAAAATTTTTTGTGCTGCTGAAAACAAATTAGTTTTCATATTGGTCAGCAAAAATTTTACTCGTAAAATTTTTCGGCATATGCAGTGCTTTTACGCATAAATCGATTATTTAATTGTATGAATTACAACTAGTGTACGTAAACAGCTTTCTCAAAAACATGTTTAATAATATATGTATTAGATAGAAATAAAAATTAAAACTTTGATGATTACAAGCTTTTAGTAAAAAACATGTGTTTGTAAATCATCTCAAAAATTTAAATTACAGACACGGAATAATTGTGTTGTACAGAAGAAGCCCAATTTTATTTTCACCCAATTTAAAAAATATGGATATATTTCAAATAAATGAAGCAATATTTCACGTATCTATTTGAAGCCAGAATGAGAGTAATTCTAAAATAGTGAACTAATACGATTAGTTGACTTTAAACTTTTAGAATTTGGGAGAATTCGAGACTTTATTTAATTACTACAATAGACCATCAGGAAAAAAAAGCATCGTGTACGGTGGATCTAAACTAAAATAAAAGCAAACCTTTTTGGGGGATTTTCCGCCTTCGTCTGAACTTGATTCCGATGACTTACTGTAAGATGTAATCAGCTCCAGTTTCCTGTGAAGAATTTAAAAGTGAACAAAATTTTCGAGCGTAAATAAATCACCTACTCATCGTCACTGGTCTGCGTTAAGTGTATAGGCAGCCGTTTCAGCTTCTCTTTAGCCTTTTTAAAGCGTTTACTTTGCAAAACCTTCTCCTTCGATGTGGAGCTCTTTTCGGCTTTGTCTTCAGCTGGTAATTCCTGTTCGGGCTGCTTATAATTTTTAGGCTTATCCCACGACACGATTCGCGTGTACTCATTCACGTAATAAGGCGCGTGCATGGCTTGGGAGTATCCCCGTATCCAGCAGTCGTCGGGAATGGTTGTGAATAACTTGGATAACTTGCGAAGGTACTGCTCGTACTCAGAGGGGATTTCCCAGGTGACATCTTTAGTTTCAACGTTCCAATAGTAGGGATGGCCTGTGTTTGGGTCATTGCACTGGGTCCAATCTAAATTTAACAAGTTAAAAATCGAATGTGGAACATTAACCCTTTACGGTCCACTGTCCAATGTTGAGACCTGACTACAACCAGTCTAGTCTAATAATATCAATGGACCACAAAGGGTTAAGAAAGGGATTTACGAGTTGAAGGCAATTGCCCTTTCACTGGCTTTACGGAAGATGTTGTTGTTTTGTCTTGCGAGCCTAAAGTTTCCTCATTCTCACTATCCGAAGAGTACTCCCCGATTAATGTCTCCAAACTGTTTTTAACTGCAAAAGGATTAAATTTTTATCAGAAGAAAACGAGGCCAAGTGTCCACTATCGAAATAAGTAGATAAAGTGAATAAAGAGCAATTACACTGGCCAACACCAAATTTGTTGCAAGAGAAATGGCACATCATTTCTATAGGATTTTTTCCGTAGGTTACGAATTCGTAAATGAAAATGCTCAATCAGCTCCCTTTTTCGAGAAAAATAGGGTTAAAAAGTGCAAAATGCCCTATTTTTACCATTTTTGAAAAATCATTACAAAGTAACGGATTGATCCAGAAACTTAAAATGTTGCTCAAATGATAACTGAAATATTAAGCTATTATATAAAAATACAAAAAGCTTTGAAACATTTCGAAATAATCAGTTAATTTTACTTTATTCCATAAGCTGATTATTTCATACAATGGAATACGAATAAAGAACATGGCAAGTGCACACTTATGAAAAACTTGTTCGTCAAGATGTGTAAAAAAGGCTATAGAGATAAATTGTATTTGATACTCCTAGATTAAGATTCAGGCTTTAATTTAAGCCATGTTAAAACCTTCTATGATGAACCTTTATTTTTCAATGATTTTTTAAAAACTACCAAAATACGGTTTTTCGTATATTTTGACTCTATTTTTCTCGAAAATGGGACGTGATTGAGCATTTTCATTTACGAATTTGTAACCTACGCAAAAAATCCTATAGAAATGATGTGCCATTTCTTTTGCAACAAAAAAAAAAAAATTAAATTTGTTTTCCTGTGTTATTTATCGGTAAATAAGTTGATTTTCAGTTGCATCAACTTCTACCGTTTGCAAACATTTGCAGCATTCTACGGGCAACCAATTCTAAAGGGAAGCGATATTTTTTTGCAAACCGAAAAATGCACAGAACACGAACGAGTGCTCATAAAAGAATGAAGGAAAAAAATTCGCCGATATTTCCAGGGCTACTCAGTTAGTACGAATACCTTTCCTAATCCTAATCAGTAGTGGCCTACTTACTCATATTAATTCTAATGTGAAAACCTTTTCCGGCACTAATTTATGTACAAGTAAGCCAGAGAAATCAGATAAAATACACTTAACAAAATTTCAATGACACCCTCGTCACCTTCTTCTTGTTCTTTGAATACGACTCTCACACTTTTCGAAAGGATGACGTGCAGTTGGTCTTAGTACAGTACGCTTCAAAAGTTAAGAATGGAAAATGTAAATTTTAAAAACTGGTATGCAAGAAGTGGATTGCCGTTCTTTCATTCAAAAACAGACAAAAACCCACTTCAAAATTGCGACCAGATTCTAAAGCGAGATTTTTTATTCCCAAAAAGAAGAGATTTCTCAATAATTCAATTATTGCTGGGCACATCGAATATTTTCTCCACTTACTAAGAAATCGCTGCTTTCTGGTCTCACGTTCACATTCTAGAAATTGTGTTCAAAATATGTTCAAACTATTGTCTAAACTGACATCAAAACAAACATAACCCGTAAATTTATGGTCTAGGAATTTTTCAGTAAAAATTCTTCATACTGAAGGAAGTTAAAAAATTAAACTTAAGGGAGCATTTTCTTCAAAGTGTAGTAATTTTGTTTAGTTTTCGGAACCAAGTCTTCCACTCCATTTACCAGCGCTCGTGTTTTCCGTTAGGCTTAATTTGAATTAAAAAATTTATAAAGGTCCTACATAATTTTGTGCTGATACCTCGAGAGTTTGTTCATTTTCATTTTTATATGGCAAAATGATTCAAAAATAATTTTTTCATTCATTAGAATTTAAATGTTATTAGATTCGAACAGATAGACCAAAATTTTCCTAGTTAATAAAATGTGTGCTTAAGTGTTATAATTTTTATTATATAACACTTAAGCACACATTTTAATGCGTAATTATTCTTGTTCATTTTAGGTAGGGACAGATTACAAATCGTTTGTAAAGAAGAAATTGAGCCATAACAGAAGGGAAGCCAATTCAACTGGTGGTGGACCCAATAAAAAAAAAAATTCTCGATCTACAACTTCTTAAAATGAAAAAATGTTAAGTTTGATTTCAAGATTTATATTTAAATGTTTGTCTCATTATAATTACTTTAATTTCGTAATTTCGCCTTTAGGGCTTTCAAAGCCTTTTTTTTTGTTTTTTGGATTAATATTTGTTTTTTCAAATATACATATAAAATGAAATATTTTGTTTCTTTTTTTTCTGTTAATCACCGAAAAGATTGTGCAATACGTCTTCTAATTTCCACAGCCTCTTCGTGATAAGAAGAAATGTTAGACACATCATTTGACTCTTCTGTTAATGATGAACTTTCTTCCAGGAATGCCACATTTTTCATAAAAGTGTTGTTTCGCTGCAATTTTTTCTGATTCTGTTAACTTTATATTTATCCATTTTGCACATACTTTTCCCTCTAGTATGTTTAACATTGAGGAAAATATTTCAGAAAACGTTGACTGTGCTATATTTATTTCATTTCCCACGCTTTGCTGATAACTTCCTTGCGCCAAAAATCTTAGAGTTGTAGCTAGCATAATTTTTGGGGGTAATGAAGTAGATTTGGTTGGTTTTGGGCAACTTTCTTCTACTTCTTCAAGAATATATTTAAAAGCAGATTTATTTAAGCGAAAGTTTTTCATGAAGCTAAAAGTACATATATTTGCACAAATATATAAAAATGTTTTATTAATTTAATTTTCTATTTACCTTATTTCATCCATTTCAAAAATATCTCTTGCAGTACTTCTTAAATTTTGTCGGGCAGCTCGTTAATTTTCATGTTCACTGGCAAGGTCTTCTATCATATATGAACTTACAGTGTCCATAATGATTAAACTACACAAATCTTTAACTCAACCACTTCAGCAAAAAAATGACTTTGTTGATTTGAATTTATTGACAAATCTCAGCTGATTTCGAAACGTTTCGAAAATGAGCATATTCACGCGTTTTCTATGATGTGCGTTTAAGGTGAAGTGAAACGGTAAAACGGTACGTTTCGTTCACCGCACGTTTACTACGATAAGCCCCAATATAAACTTCTGCTGAATGCCGTGCATGTAAAGAAACAAAGAAGAAGGCGCAATGACTTTCAAATAAATACTGGCCAGGTAAACAACGAGAACGGTTCGGTGTGTAATAATAAGAGCTAAAATGACTGACAAGGATAAGCCAAAAATTGATTTGGGTCTCTTGGAGGAAGATGATGAATTTGAGGAATTCCCAGCAGAAGGTAAGATTACATGTTGCTCATCCCGAAAGGGTAAATTTAACTTATATTTCCTCGTTCTCAAAGATTTCACACAATCCAAGGATGAGGAGGACGAAGTGAATGTCTGGGAGGACAATTGGGACGATGACAACGTGGAAGACGACTTCAACCAGCAGCTGAAGGCGCATTTAGAAAAACAAAAAATGGAAACTTGAATAAAAGCATTTTACGTTTAAAATGACGTTTAATTTCCCGAATGACCGTTTGTTTTGAGGTTATGTTAGGATAGCGATAGCTAGAAGATTCTTGAATTTAGTTACGATGCAAAACGGTCGGATTGAGGTGCTACTTGAGAATCCAAATGAGTTATTTGTTAGCTGGATAGAAAAATGGCTTAGAGAAGCAGAAGCTAAAGATGCAAAATCTAAATACACGCTACGAGGCTCCCTCGAAGCCTTGAAGTCATTCCCCTTGCCATTGTCTTCGGGCCGGGAGTGCGCAATTCTTCGGGGTTTCGGCCCCACGCTTTGTAAGCTTATTGATAAAAAACTTGAAGAACACAAGCGACATCATCGCGATGAATTTAACAGAAGTCTGAACTACAGTGCAGGAGTAGCCACAGTTGCAAAGAAATGCGGCAGTTCCAGGAAGCCCAAAAAGAAGCCCTCTCGAGTTAAGTCTGCCGCTGTTACCTCGGTGGTTTTGGGGCCTTCTATGGGAGAAGAGTGTGCTAAATTAAGTCCAGAGGAACAGATTATCATGAGTCCTGAAGATTTTGAAATACTTCTCCTTGTGGATACTCAGGAAACTAGCGGGTAATTTTAATTGTAGATTAGCAGTAGTAGTTTTAGTATTATAGATTTATTTTAAAATATTGTGTGATGGCACAAAAGTTTGCTGCCTTCGTTGTTATCTGTCATGTCCCCTGCAACGATTACGTCTTCTGTTCCCTAAATCGCCTCAGCTCCTTATCAAGCACAACTAGACTGCTCTGTTTATTTGAACTCTTCACGGGTTGATTGCTTTTCGTCTGTTCTTTTCAAATAATTCTCCTGCAGTCAGGGTTTACAGTTCCAAAAATGGCTCAAGAGGTATTAACCGAGGTAAAAACTACAGAGTTAATCGGAAATACTAGTTCCAACATATGCCTATCAATCAATTGTATTAAGTGTCCTGATCTTCGCTTCTTCCGACACTATTCCAGGCTCTGACCCCACGTATGAAAAAGTTACGAGTTATGGCGAGGGATCAGTAGCAGTTTCTTAACTACATTGACACAAGGTCAAATCCCTTAAACTCAGAAATGTATTTGACGCAAATATAAATAACAAAGGACCTAAGATGAATCCTTGCGAGATCTCTGAATAATATTATATATATACCGTAAGCAACTTACAATCAACTTATTGGGTGAAGCCATGTAAATTTTGTAAATTCTTCTTCCCCGAAACTACTCGACCCATTTGGATAAAATTAAATTGTTTATAACAATTGATCGCGTTAGAATTTTTCAATCCTGATAACTTTGGTTCAATCTACACCTAATTCTCAATGGTTATGATTTATCAAATTTTTCTGCGCGATATGAATTATATTTATTGTTGAATTTGTGCTTCAATACGATTTCATTTGGCACTCTTCGCAATGCCTTTGAATTGAACATATGTGTGTTCCCATTTCCTAATTTGCCCCCTGAAATCAACGGCCAAAATCAAACTACGACTTTTTATTCTTCATGTTTATAATTGGGGCACCACCACACTCTATCTCTGTGCTCAATTTCAACATCGTTCAAATAAGTTTTTTTTTTTTCTTTTCAACCATTATTTGATTATACCTTGGAGTTGTTTATTTATCCAATATTGTTTCTAAAAGATTGTAACATCTGATCACGAATTAGTAAAGTCTATCATTATCTTATCTAAACAACTATGCATCAAAATTTCTTATTACAGAAAAAATAAAACTACAGTCGACCAGACCCGTAAGTATTTGGATTCCCAAAAGGTATCATACGAAATACGTCGTTTGGGAGTTGGCGATTTTGCCTGGATTGCTCGGAATACCACCAACCAAGAACTAGTGCTCCCATATATAGTCGAAAGGAAAAGAATGGACGATTTCGCATCCAGCATCCGAGACGGAAGGTTTCACGAACAAAAGCACCGTCTGCGCGAGAGTGGAATTCCAAATCTCATTTACCTAATTGAAAACTACGGAAACAATCAGCACATAGGGCTCCCCCTGCCAACGCTGATGCAAGCTGCAACGAACACCCAAATACACAGCCAATTTCAAATTAAATTCACTGATAGTCACCGGGATTCTATTCTCTACTTGGCCGTACTGACAAACATTTTAAAAGAAATGTTCAAGGTAAGTGAAACAAATCCATATTCTTACTAGTGGCTAATCTTGTCACTGTAGGAAAAGGCTTTAATTGGTGTGCCAAAAAACGAACTAAGACCCTTGGATATTGAGTCATCGATTATAGGGCTAATGCGGTTCCAGGAGTTTCATGAGAGCTCTTCAAAAAATAAATCGTTCCAAGTCAAGGAAGTTTTTATTAAGCAGTTGTTGCAGCTTAAATCGCTTTCAGTTGATAAGGCCCTTGCAATCACTGAGATTTACAACACGCCTAGGTCTTTGATTTTGGCCTATAAAAATTGTAACAGCGAAAAGGAAGCCGAAAATTTGTTATCCAACATTCCCAGCGGAAAATTAAAACGCCCGGTGGGGTGTCTCATAAGCAAAACTTTATATCGTTTTTACAATACGAGATTTGAATAATTCGGTTGTATAACATTTATGTATTTTTAAATAAATTTTATTCAAATAAATCTTTATTTTTCTCCTATAACATATGTATGTATAATATATAATTTAAAGACCTCGCCATAATTATTCAATTTTCGTATTATTTCATCTTCTCTTCTTCTCATGTCGTGAAAAACTCTATTCTACATCAAAGATAAAATCCATTCATATGCAATATGACCACAACTTGTTATTTACTATGTTCTAAGTGGTGCTTCTAAATTAGGGTTCAAAACATCTTTTATTCTAAATATTTGCCTTAAATTTGTGTACTTTAATGATATGTCTGGAAATATTTTTGGGGAATATAACAGAAAAATTCCATTTTTCAAAACTTTAAAGTGGGGTAGAAGCGATCGATTTTTTTTTTTTTTTAATATTCGTCACATGAATGTTTCTAAAAGGTTTCGTCAAAATCCGTTAGGAGACCTTAAACTTAATTTCAGAAAGATTCGATAAGATTCGGAAAGGCTTTTCTAGTCGTGTATAGACATACGTTTTAAATACAAGAAAAAATAAGGGTAATCCACAAATTACTTAGTTGTGGATAATTACCTGCTTTAGAATAATTCTTTAATAATATAAGGGAGTGGGTACTATAAAGAAAACGTCATCGTTTGAACTTAGGATAATTTATTTTTTTCTGAAGGTCTGTAATTATTAAAAACGTTCCTAGTGTTGGTTAATACATCTTATAAGAAGTTTTTAATTCACTATAAATACTCTTGTATAACTCAAATTATTCATTTATTTCCCTTTATATAACTACGTTTACAAGTTTTTTTTATTGTATTAGTTTTTTTAATAGTATATATATACATATATATTATATATATATATATATATATTAATGTATATATATTTACTCATAAAATGGTCAAGTTTTGCTTTCACTAAGCTTAAATGATATGTTTTTCAATGAACATTCCTCCTTACTGTCTATTTTTTAAGAGTGTTGTCATTTATTTTATATAACTTTCAGGTTTTTTAAAATAAAGTAAAAAATAAGCCAGGACAAAACAGAAATAAATAAATAAATTAATATTAAAGGAACATTTTTAAAGCATTGGAAGAAAAGCTCTGCCGCAGTACACATTGTTTTCTCTGTCTTCTTCCTTTTTCTAAGTTTTAGCTGAAATTAGCTTTAGTGTGAGGAAATTTACACATTCCTTATACAAAATTAACGAATTAATTAATTAATTATTATTTATACGCAGCTATAAGTAACCTATTAGTAATTTAAATAAAGCTATCTTTCTTCTAAAACGAAACATAAAATCAAACAAAGTAAAGATATACACTGATACTTGCAATGTGTGCTGAAAATCATTATCGTTTTCATGATTCTAACACTACCTACTTTTTAATTTATGGACGACGATGGCGTATGTAACGTTCATTCAGAAAGAGTCGTTTTCAGATGTGGAACACGATCAGGTGTTGGATCTATAGTGAATCTACTTATTTGCTTTCAAAAAGCCCAACTTGTTATATTTTTTTTGTTTTTACTGAAAAAAAAAATTAACCTGAAAGACTCGGTTTATTGTCAGAATGACTATAGACTGTTTTTGTTTCTCATTACGTAAAAGACGTAAAATTTGATAAGTAAAAAGCTGGGGCAGAACTGCAGAAATGCAACAAAGTTGCAGTAAAAATTTAATACATTCTTTTAAAAAGCTCGAAATTTACTATCGGTTTTTTTGTTGTTTTTTTTTAATTTGTGATTTTCTGAAGGCAGAAAGTAGTAGTAAAATCAGAAATTCAACAAAGTTTTCTTGTTTTGCTGTTCTACTTCCCACACTTAATTTTACTTTTTACTTTTACACATTTTAGTGTCTCAATATGTTTAAGGTCAGTTTTTCATTTTAGAATAGTAAGAGCATTTAAAGAATATTTATAAAGTAATATATAGCAGAAATTATTATAAAAGCATAAGCCGGTATATTCCTTAATTTGCGTAATTTTGAAATAAATTAACTACCCACATGGACTCAATTTCTGATACAACGCCATATGTAACAACAAAATTGAAATTGACTCATTTGGCTTTATATCTCTTAACACTAAAATGTCTATTTGGACTTGACTGTCTTTCGTAATAACACCTAAATATGCAACACATAAAAAATATCACTTCCACACAAGTAAAAAATAAACCAAGAGCTGGTTTTGCGGTAAAATATAATTATAATAAAAGGAATTGAACAAATCTGAGTGAATTTACCTGGAGAAGCGCTTGCGTTACTAAATTTATGTAGGCCACTATGCAAGCTAGAACTGAAGCTGGCTTATTTTTTCACCCCCAATAAATCACAAGTTTAAAATTACTTCATTCTAGGCTAATCCTTTTTTTTTTTACTTAATGTTTGCAGAACTCCCAGCTGAGGAAATCTGCCTCATAATATTTCTTTTGCTATCATCTAGTTTAAGTACTAAATCTTTTAATTTGCACTTAATGTAAATTATAAGTTTTAAAGGTTTTTTTTTGTGAAATTCGGATCTGTTTGATTATAGTTATTTACATTGAACAGCTTCTAGCAAGCGCAATTACAAATATTATAAAATTAAAAATTATTTATGTACAAATAACAGCACGTGCCTGCGAGCTGAAAATTGGAAGAAAGTCATTAATTGTCATAATTTAACAATAGCGTAAACAGCTCTCGTGATCAGATCCCAACCGCTTTTTGGGTTAGGACGAGCCACGTTTGTTTTTATTATTATTATTATTATTATTATTACTATTATTATTTTTTTTTTGCAAATATATTCGCTATAAATGCGGAACATAACAATTATTATTTTTCTAAATTAGAGAACAACATCAGCGAAGCATCTTCATACTTCTAGCTCCTAACAACGAAAATAAATAATTGATCTAGTGAAGCTTTTTTTATGGAACGATATCACTGCATCCAAAGAACCAGGTGAGGCGAATACGTGATCACAGGTGCAAAGCTGTACAACCAATACTTCCGCTACTCTCGTCACACTTATTGCCTTACATGATTAATTTTATTTTATGTTTTATTTACTTATTTTTGTTTTTTTCTTGTTTTTGTAAATTACTAGCGGTCTCAGCGTTGCATACATGTATAACTTGTTCTATAGCGAATTAGCACTTTCTTATTACTGGCGTAGGACTTCTGCATAATGCTGGAATTATTTTTACGTACTTTACTGAAGCACTCGAATTTACAAACATTTCTTTACGATATCCTCTGTTATAAGAAGATGTTCATATAACAATTCCTTACGGGTTAAAGTTTTCATTTTCTTTAGAATTTATGAATGTCTTTTTCTATAGCCGAAAGTTTTAATATTTAAATATGTCTTTGATTTATATTTAATAATATTAAATGTAGAAATAGTAGAAAAGCGATTTAAATAATTTATTGTATGTTATGGTCTGAGGAAGGTTTTTGCACGTGATTTTTCTCCTCCTTTTGCTTCTTATTTTTCTTCTCTTCTCATGTTCACACATTTAGTCACCTTTTCTTGTCATTTACTAATATATTTATTTTATTTTTTATTTATTTTTTTTCTTATTTATTTTCATAGATTCTACAGCAGTCAGATTTACGTTAGCCTTATTTATTATGTAATAACCGTTTTTTTCTTCTTTCCTTCGAATACGGTTTTCTTAAGTAGGCAAATGATATTTGAGTTTCAAGGCTTAATTCCTCTCTTGTGCATAAATATAGACTAACAGCAGCAGCTCAATTAACAGAACTGCCTTACTATTGACCTGGTTTGCAGTAGAATTATTGGTGCACGGTCCTGTCTTTGGAGCTATTGATTGTTGCGCTGCAAAAAAAAAAAAAATGAACTTTAATGATATTATAGGTTTTAAGATTTTAGGAGTTAAAATTAAAAAACTAGGTTTCTTTCAGACAGTAAATGTCTTTGTCATAATTTTAAAAATTTTTAAAAATTCATACATTTACTTTTTTCAAAATCTCATCCGCCATGTTGAATTTTGGAAATTTGACTTAACATTTATAATCAGCGATCCCCGGAAGATTTTTCTTGTTTGAAGTTGGCATGATCATTAAACTGATTTCTTATGACTACCTTATATAGGATTTATATCCCTTGCTTAGGCTGCCATGATATTTTTTTTAGACTAAGAAGGTGTTACAGAAAACAGTTTAATAGAACAAATTTTATGAAATCGCTACGCCAATACTTGATATTTTTATTTTGTGTTCGTCACCAAAATTTCAAGCGATGCGGATATGTGGTTCTCTAGGGATTTTGGTTACCATACCGAAATACCGAAAGTCGATCTTTAATAACTGATAATGTAAAAGCATACCCATACCAATATAATATCGGCATATCATCTAAACATAAAAGTGTAGAAAGCGATGAAATACCAACTATTTTTTTTGTAATTATTTCATGTACGCTTTATGAAAATTTATACATTACCTGTTCCAACAAAAATTGTAAGAAAAATATTATGAAATAAAACAAAAGTTGTATTCTAAAAATTTTATTAAAAATAATATAACATAAAACAAAAGCACTACTAACAACATTTAGGAACATCTACAATATTATGGTGTTGTTGTGTAATAAACTCAATATCAACAATTTAATATACCGAATTTGTAAAGTCCAAAATGGAAACGTTGGTACTGAGTGGGTTAAAACGGTATGATATTTTGTTTATTATAAAAAAATTGCGAGTGTATTTTAAATTTATTCCTAAAAGTGAAAAAACAACTACTTACGTGAAATACAGTGAAAATAAAAATCGAATGAATAAAAATTATTGAGGTCATAGTGACTGTTCAATGGTTGAGAGTTTAACTTTATAAAACCGACTTACATGTTGATAAAACTAATTGGGGTAAATACTCCTTCCAAAATGCGCACTGTCTAAGTCGAGGTCCTCTTCCAACATTTGAAGTATTATGTCCAAGTTCTATATAGTGCCGTCCGTGGGCAGTGTGTTTTGGCCACTCAGGGTAGTTGCTGCTAAGGCCCTGATTAGGATCGCTATTAGAAAATTTTAAAATAGAAATATTTAAACAAGTTTGAAAATTTGAGTGAATTTTTTTTTACCCATGTTTTGCAAAATTACTCCAATAGCGCATAATTCTTTTGCTAAACTCTTTTTCGTCATCTGTATAGCCGTATTTAGGATTGAGTGGCTCTCCAAAAACGTAATTTATTTCATCCCCGTGCATAACACCGGTCCAACGAGGCCAAGGATTGGACCTACTCCGGTGCGTGTACAGATACATGTAAACATTATTACCGTCTTTGGCGTACCTGTTCCAATAAATTAATTTGAATACGACGGCTTTAAGTGATTTAATGTTACCTGTGAGCAAATTCGTTTACGTTGCACGTGAAATGGTAGTCTCCAACCATTTTATCAAGGGCATCTCTGTTACTGTGGGGGTTATCTGGCTCCACCCAGTCGGTGTATTCAAAAACAATCGCTTGCCTTGCTGGGTTATTAACGTAGGGGTTAAGTTCTTTCACAGCCTAACAAAAGAAGTTATGGACAGAAAGTGTATTCGAAAAGAATATGCGTTCTACCTGAAGGAATTCCTCCCTTGTTACAGTAACGTCCTCTTCTTTTCGAAGAAGCTCCGTAAGGTAGTAAATAATGAAGTAGTACCCTTCTTCTGTGTTACTACCCGTTAAAATGTCGGTTTTCTTGAAACGGCCGTGAGCTAATGACTTCTGCGGTGTTTCATCAAGAAAGGCACCATCGACAACAGGGACAAAAGGAAATTCACATATACCTAAAGTACCCCATTCGTTATCAACCAAAACTTTTGGATCTTTAGTTCTTAAGCATTCAACTGTTTCCGACAGTCTATCGCGGTCATGGGGACAGTGAACAGCCTCCGCTAACCGTAGAGCTCTTTTTTTTCGAAAATTGAAATTTTTTTACGAAATATTAAAATAAATTTTTATTTAAAAAAACTAACCTTAAAATGGCTTCATCTCGGGAGACTAATGCCCAGGGGGCAGTAGGTGAACCACTTTCTAAAATTGCACGTTGGAAGAGATCACGAGATAATGCAGATAATAAATGCAAGGAAACTGAAACCGCTCCAGCACTTTCACCAAAAAGTGTAACTCGATTTGGATCTCCACCAAAGTGTTGAATATTGTCCCTAACCCACCTTTTATGTTAAGAAATGTATTTTTAAATTTATAGCTGCTTGTCCTTAAAAAAAAAAAAAAATACACCTAAATATCCGGGCTTACCTTAAAGCTAAGTTTTGGTCAAATAGGCCGGCGTTTCCTGGTGCTTCTGGAGTACCAAGAAACAGAAATCCCAAAGAGGCTACACGGTACTGCATAGAAACAATTATCACGTTTTCTTCTGAAACCAAAGTCCTGAAAATTTACATTTATTCAGAATACAAGCCCATCAATAATTGTTACAAATCGAACCCTATTCGCGAAATTATCGCAAGCACCCAATATACTAAATTTTCTATTTTTACTACAATTTAATTTTTAGGTAAATTTCTCACAATCATATTATTTTGAATTATGGCATCAGAGAAATCTGATTTCTACAATTTTACGCAACGATGTAAAGTCCCATCACAGACACTTTCGTTTAAGATTATTTGGCGGATTGGGCTCGAAGTGTTTGATAGTCTTGATATATCGTCCTAACACAATTGTATTAAAGAAAGAAATCAAATATTTTGAACTCATTATGCCTGTTAACAGCATGTCTTGAAAAATGTGTTCCAACATAACAATATAATCTCAGAATTAACATAAATCCTTTAAAAGCTCGAAATTGTTGGTAAAAAGCGGAGTTTTTGGAAAGAAACCAAGAGACTTTTTACATTTGGCAAAATTGTACCAAAAAGCTATGAAAGTAAAATCCTCTAGGAATTTAGTAGGTATACCGAAAATAGCTGACAAATAACAGCTCCAAGAAAGAAAATGTATTTTATATGAAAATCAAAAAAAACTTTGAAAATTTGGATCACATTGATACAAATTTGAATTTTGAAAACAAAACTGTAAAACAAAATTTTTCAAAAGTATGTATTATTTTTTATTGAAAAACTTTTGAATAATAAATACGGTACCTGAGAATAGGGCCCACAGTTTGATGCAATTTTGTAGTTCACTGAATAGTATTTACACTCTTATTTGAAAGCGTAAAGCTTAAGGGACTTATAATAATACTATGGCACTTTAATAAGTATTTATTTATTAAAGTACGTATATAAAATACAATTAAAAGAGTAAACTCTTATAAAATAGATTCCCCCTTTGTGCATAAAGTTTATATATGTATATGTTTACAGAGTAAACTCACTCGTTGAGTAAATATCAAAAGTTTATTGAATTCAAAATATTTACGAGCCTTTCAGAATCGACAACTTGTCAAAATAAATCTATAAATATCATAGCAGATCACAAACAAATTTGTAGAACATTAATAAAATGTTCAAACTGTCGTCTGCAAATGGTTCTCCATTTTTAAACGATTTATTTAGTTTCACACCTGTATAACAATCAAATCTTGTGATCGATTTGTCACCCGCTTTCCATTACCCGATTGAACCTAAATTTCACAGGTGTATATGGTTAGGAAGATAATAAAAAAAATTACAGTGCCATGGAATTGATCTGATGAGTTGAGCTCATCTGAGCTAAATTTGGGCTCATCTGATTTGTTTTTTAGTCTGAACTCTTAAAATTAAGAAAGTAAAATTAAATAACAAATTTTTTTAAAGTAAAAAAATTTTATTTAAATGAAAATATTGCATTAAACGGTATAAAATAATTTTTATATATTGCATACTATTTCGTGCTCATCATTAAAATCGTGAGGCGCTCTTCACTGACTTAAAATGTGAACAATGTGTGATTATTCAGAATCTAAAATTTTAGTTATTTTTATTGATGACAATATATCATTAAAGAAGTGTGCATTTGTACGTACCATAAAATGTAAAAAGAGTAAAATTATTTTATACCTTTAAGTCCCATATTTTCATTTAAATAAAATCGTTTAAACTAATTTTAATTTATTTGTTAGTATTACACAATCGTTTCGTGAATAACGATCGAATCAATATATTTTTATAATATTAAATATTGAGCAAGAATACACCCTAAGCTATCGAAGTAGTGTGATGATAAATAAAGTGATCTGCTCACTTCTTGTGGGTATCTTGGTCCAAGATATCGAAAATATTTGACTTCATACAAATTGATTGGTAAATGTTGAAACACATCTTTCCAAGGCACTTTGTAGTCTGGAATCCTTCATAAAGAAAATTTCAGTTTTAATCAAAAATTCTCACCTATGGTCATAAACATCGAGTGTAGCAGTTCCTGAATAGAAACCTCCTCCGAAAATCCAAAGCATAACAGGAAGGTTCTTTTGTCTTGGCCTGGGCACAACGATGTTTATGTATAAGCAGTCCTCGGAAAGTGGTGTATTTGGATTCCACATGGTTGCACCAGGAAAATCACCAAATACTGTGTCAACTATTTGGACACATGAATTAGGGGGTGTCGTGGCATTTATAACGCCCGACCATTTTTCGGCAGGCCGTGGATGCCGAAATCTTAATTGTCCAACCGGAGGTTCAGCATAAGGGATGCCGAACCAGGCATCGACTTTTTTACCAGTTGGAGCTGTTAATGTTATGCCACGAACTTTCCCCTTATCTGTTTGAATAATAAGAGGATCATCGTCCGGATCGTTGCTCGATTCCCGCCGACTTACGCCTCTTCGCTTTTGATGCTGCTGCTGATGTTGCTGCTGCTGCTTTTCAGATTCTTCCCGTTCGAGTGTGCCCAATTCAGCATCAACTACCCTAACAATTTCACCATGCCCTAAATAAGGTGTGAAAAAGGCATCTGGAAGGCAACGTATTCTATGTTTTCATATAAGGCAGGGATACTACGTCCGTTTACCATCATCTTTTGAGGAACCCGATGACAACGAAGAGGGGGAAAGTGGTGAAATTTTTTGCGCTATAGAGTGTATTCCGCCACTATCAATGTCATGATGTCTGGCATCTATAAGGCGACCGAGTAAGCCAAATAATCCTAGGGTGCATAGTAGCAGATGACTAACTGTACATGGGCGAATCACGTGGCCCAATGTATAGTTTATCTCCATTGTGGAGAAATCTGAAAATAATTCTACAGTCCCTATTGTAATTGTGCTAAAACAATTTTTATGTTACATTACCTTATGTCAACATTTGCTGAACAATTTTAGCTTCATATTATTGTGCTTTGTGATAGAGAGCCCTTTGATATTTTTCTGAAAAGATATAAGAAAATATCGGGTTAGAAATAATATAAATTTTTTCATATAAATATATTCTATACAATAATATAAGTTCAGAGCATGATAACCTTATCTTAGCACCATGTGATTTTTCTAGGTCTGAGTTTGGGCCAAAATAGGAAAATCAGACCGTTAAAAATATAAGTAGCATCAGAATTTCCCAATCAAAACCACATTAGGAACAAAGTAGTATATACCGAACGTTAAAAGAACTAGTAGTTGATACAGTCAAGCAGATATTGGGATTGGCGTTCGATCCATGCAATTGGGTGCCTGTTGGAGGGACAGGCCAAGCTGTAATCACATTGACGAGATCGGTTTGGTGTGTCCTAGGACAAAACGCCTATCAATTTTTAGGCTTGTCTGCCTCGGTGGACAAAGTATTTCTGATAAGGAAAACCATATCAGCTCTATACAGACAACCAGATTAGTTCGAAATCAGGCAATCCTGGTCAGGCAAACATTATTAGTTCAATATCAGCGGCATTCCTGATCAGTTCCTGAGTAATCTGCGTTACACGCTTTACATTATCCTCATCGGGCAATGAATGAATGAATAGTAATAGAACAGCAATATTTTCGTTCGTAAATAAATAAATCGTATTTTAGAATATTTATTAGAGTTCTTTACAAAGGTAGATATTTACATTCCATTGAATTAGTTCTGCTAAAATATAATGTATTCAATACACAACAGTCAATCTCCAAAGGACAATGCTATTTTTGTTATAATAATTCCAATATAAATTTTTGACGAAGTCCATGTTATTCTTTTTCCTTCAACAGTCACTGCCATAGTTGCGAGGACCCAAATGAGAAGGAGACGACTTTTCAATTTCTGTGCAAATGTCCGACCCTTGCGGTGCTATAGATGTTCACGCTGCACTGGCTAATTCTATTATTAACGATTTCAGGAAGCTGTCCGGAAAACAGATTAGTGACTTTGTTCAATATCTCAACGTCTATCGAACTACACTATCAAATATCCTAATAACCAGATCATTAGTCTTGTGGTTATCAGTGCTAATTCAATTGTGTAATTTTAAAATGCAATATATTAAGAAGAAATGAATCGGCGAAATTCTTGAGAATTAAATTTATCTATCTGTCGTCTGTCTTCCAAAGCTAGTGATCTAGCCCTTTTTCTGACCATGTAATTTTTTTTTTTTATAAATTTTGTTTTTGTTTTATCCGTCTATCTTGTTTAGTTTTTTAACTATGATATTTGAAAATAGCCTAATTTTCACATTCACATTTTCTACCTTCCTTAAGCTGTTCTACTGTGTATATTTTTGTTTATACCGATTTAAGATGTTATCGCTTTTTATTTCAATTCATTAGTAGTAAAAAGTATATGAGGACATATTTGTTTTCAATTTTTATGTATGTATTATGCTTTTTCTAAATGTTCAAAAGTTGTATAATAATCGAAACAACTCCAATATAACTGCAAGCAATTCATTGGTTAAGTGTCCTAGGGCTTAAAAACACATTTCAATTACAAACGAAGAACGATAAACAAGCAGAAATTGAACTATCCTTCAAATAATTTCTAAAGTACTTCCATTGCAAATTAATTATACAACGAGTGCATGGGCGCTGTTTTAAGTAGGCCAAATCCTTGCAGATTATGGAAGGTTCTCCTGGGAATTGAAAGAAAAGATTTTTTATTTTATTTTTTTTTTGTTTAACAGCCCTCACCACTTCGGAGTACATAAAGTACAACCTACATTACCGCCCTAAATTGGAGAAAAACATTTGCCACTAAGTGAATATAACCGAATGCCACGAATTTATTGTCCTGGTTTTTGTTCCCATTGTTCAAGAATGATATGATTTCTCTCAATCCAAAGTGAACGGGTTTCTGAATGATTCTGTCGAGACGAGAAGAAACCATCCCTTTTAAATTTTTTATAGATCGGGAAGGAAGGAAAGCAGAGCCACGGCAAAAAGCTAGCCATTGTTTACGTTTTAAATGGTTCTGGGAAGAAACATTAAGGACTGTCAAGGATTGCAAAGAAATGAAATAGGTCTCATTTAAAGAGAAAAGAAGTAATTTTTAAAGAAGTTCCACAAACTCCTCTAATAATTTGTTCTTTTCAAACTTTCCCTTTGCGTTTGAGTTCCTTATTAGAGCGCACTTCAATTCCAAGTCAGTGAATGCATCATGCACCGCGCCGCATAGAGTGCATAAAAGGGGGTGGGGAGGAACGAGAACCGCATGCGAGGAGCAGGCTCGGACAAATTAATTATGAAAAGAAGTCGTCTTATGTGCATTCTTACTTTGAGTGGCCTGCATTCAGCCAGAAAGCGACGAGCTGTAAGAACTGTTTTTTTTTTCTTAATTTATTTTTTTATAGGGTTTATTTAAAACAGCAATAGTTATCAATTTAGCCATGCCATCAAGACGCTTTAGAAAGGCTGAAAGGAGCGCGAATTTGTAAAGCCTCGCAGCACCTTGCACTTAAGGTATTAGTATCATACTACTCGCATTTTCCCTTGACGCATTCATGCAGAATAGATGGATTATTTTACATCTTCTTAGAAATAATGAGGAGCATTGAGAAAAGTGAAGGGAAGTTAAGAGATGTATTTAGGTCGCTCTAGTATGCTTCCAAGCAACCCTCTATGGGCCGGAATGAAAAGTTTATAGTAGCTCTTATTGAATGCACCTGCTGAGGAAATAAGTAACATCATCAACCTTGTGTTTTCATTTTCTAATAGCTCTTAATTAGCTTCGGAAACGCCTTCGTCACGCTTCAGGGTATCGTTAATATTTCATAGTGTAACACATTTCTTAAGCTTTTTAGAGCACGCGCTTCGTCGTATTCTTATCCATAGATTTTTATAATGAAGGTACCTCTTTAACCATCTTATGGATAATGATGGCGTAATCCTGAGTTTATAGTACATCTATTTCAAATAAACATTGCATTTCAATTTCAGCTCAGTGAGCAAAATTATCAAATTAATGAACATACTCGTATCATAATGCCATATACATATATTGTATAATTTTGAAGGTTAAATTGGAAGAAATTTTTATTTTATTTCTATGCTTATCCCTTAATTTATATTTGTTAGAAATATTTCCGCTCATTGTCACTTAATTTATAATATATTTTTTTCCATTTTACTAAAAGAATTGTTGAAAATCGGGTAATTTTCGCGCATCGATTCTATTTGTATTAGAAAAGAGAATTTTATTCCTAACTATAACTAGTGAGCTAAATTTCAGAAAGTAGTATCAATCAGTTTAAATGCATATGTATAAAAGCAAAATACCACTTACTCATTGACTACTTACTCCTCACGAAATATTTAGAACAGAATTATAAACATTTTTCGAAATTCAACTCCTAAGGGGGTAAAAGGGAGGTTGTAAAAGTTTGTATGGAAAAAAACAATTTTTGGTCATTATTTCACGACACTTATCTGTCATGAAGTAAAATAAATGATCTAAAATTTAAAATAACATAAAATTACCATATTTCAAACATTTGGATTTTAAAGAAAACATTGTCCGCACTCCGCAGTATAGGTGAACTCCTTAAAAGATTTAGTTGAAGACACGTGGAAGTCGATACCATCATCGATCTTCAAAAATTTAAAACAAGACGGCAAGACGAGGATCATATTGAATAAATATTTTAAATTTTTTCTAGCTTGTAATCTTTATCAAATCGATGGCTTATTCAGATTATAATTATAGAAAAGCCACATTACTCTACATGATTATTTGTTTTGTATACCTAAATAATAAAAACTTTTGACTACCTTGAATTATCCGAATAGATCAAAAACTTAAACAGTTCGAATAGCTTCTTCAAATATTCGAATTTTTCGAACATTCGAACATTCGAACTCGAATACATATTCGAATTATTGGAATCGTATCGATCATTCAAAGTTTTACAGCTTTAATGTGTTGTATATTATACAAGTAAATTAATTAATTGTGCAGAATTCTTTTGGATTTATAGGATAGCTTTATTTCGAAAAATAAATTAAGGATATTGAATGCTGCATATCAGTTACATAAGGTACATCTTTTCGAAAATCCTACAGGATTAAGTACATATTTATCTGCTTCCTTGAGTTAGCGCCTTCCCAGAGGGCAAAATTTTCCTCATTTCACTTTGTTATTACTATAAAAATGAAGGTCCTCTAGAGCAAATAGCGAATCAATAACTTGTCTCCTTTACGGATGTGTGGAACCATAAAATACTTCCTTCGAAGAGAAAGCTTGTCTCATCTGTGTGCGCGTCATTGTGTCCTTTTTTCCGTTTGGTTTTATGGAAAAATACAATGAAAGCAAAGTACACATCACTGCAAAAAAAGGAGGAAAAAAAATAGAATAATAAGAATTGGACATTTGATTTCTGGAAATGTGGTTTTACTCCAGTCATCCCCCGCTGTTGTCTGAAGCAAGAAGGTCTGGCTTCGCCTCAAGTGTTTGCAGGCAGAAAACAGTTTTTTTAAAGCTTTTTCGCCGGTGTGAACCAAACAATTCGGAGCGCCACCACAATGCAGTGTGGGAAAGGTAAATGCATGAAAGTTTGCTTAGCGGGGTTCTGGGGGCCCCCGTTCAAAGAAAACACGTCTTAGATAGTGCTCTTCTGAGAGAGTCGGAACAATCGAAAGGAGTGGTCAGAGTTTAAACATGCTTCATAAGTTTTTATTGCGAGAAATATCGATTCTGTGTATGTATATAATATCTGGAGTGGTAAAAATCTAGGGTTTTGCACCAGTCGTTCGGGATATAGCTGAACTATGCTACTGTGTCAGAGGCTATTAAATTGTGAAGGGCAGATATGGCACGAATGGGTTTCGGGACGGTTCATATTTGGCGCCTAGAAACGGAGCATGGGAGAAGGGTTTGTCCGTATATTTAAGGCTGAGTTGGCCGTATTGATTATTGCAAGCAAAAAGGACTAAAGCAGAGTGTGGCTAGGAGAAAACTTTTCGGAGATGACATAAATTATTGCCAGCTTAACCGTGACCTCAGGAAGTAAAGCTTTTGCTTCGCACTTGAAGTACCTTTTGCTTTCGCGCAGCAGGGCATACAATCGCATTTGATGATTAGGTTATAATGACGGTGTAGGTAACAAACTTAACTATAATATATAATGCGGTGCATCACACCTTCGCACTTAGATGTACTGTATATTTGTGCAATTTTGATGAGAAAACACGCAAACACCTAGATGCATTACCCAAAAATTCGTTGCCAAGCATGTCCAACTTTAAAAATCCTTTATTTAACTAATTTAGAGTTTTGTAGGTATCGTCAATCTGGTTGCATTTATAGACATAATATTTTTTTGGTCGAAATATAAAAATGGGAGTTATAGTCAAAACGTAAACTCAATTTGCCAATTATATACAATTTTATTAAAAACTTCATTCGTTCTGGATCCTAATTTCACCAATTTCATTACTTTTTAAATGATAAAAGATAAATAAGTTTGGAATAGACCAAATGCTGTGGGCTCCTCGAAAACTTAAACTTAAACTTTTCGTGTTATTATTATTGAGCTTAGCAAGTTTAAAAAAATTAATAAAATTGTAAATAATATTACATTTAAAATCATAGAACATTGCATGTATATCGAGGGGACGATGTTTTAAAATTGTTTGAATGATTTGCTGAGGCAAGATTCAAAATGCTTTATTTAGTGCAATACCATATTCTGCCTGAAAAAGAAATAAAATTTATTGAGAACTTAAATAGTATTAAAACTTGTGCAAAAAATAAAACTAATAATGCACTTAATTCTTGAAAGTGTCCAAATTTTAAATTTTTTGAAAGAATTTTGTGATGGAAAGGGCTCTAAATAGTATATTATTTATAGCGAAATATCGAAGGCTTTGGAGCAGTGGTTAGAATTGAGGTAGATACCTAGGATATTAGTTATATATTTTTTTATCATATATTTATTTATTTAGGGATATTTTGGGAACCATCCAAATGTTTCGTTTTAAGCGTCAAAAAGTATCAAAAATTATATCAGAAAACAGTTGTTTTGATTTTAGAGATTTACCTAACTAAGCATGGTTTTTTAAATGTCTATGCTTTGAAGGAAAAGAAATGATAGATAATATTCGGAGTATTTCCGCTAAAAAATATAAAGTTCAAATTAGGGAAAACTTTATGCAAAGATATGTATCATTAATAGAAGCCCCTTTATTTAGTTCTCTCCTAGTAGTGTCTTTAATTGAAATCGCTTAAAATCCCTTCGATTACAGCAAGAGACATTTTCAATATTTATGCGCTAAGTCCCTTTGTATCCTGCCTAGTCAATTTTGTAAGAAGCAATCTATTAGCAGCTTAACGCTCTATGTTTGAACAGGCTATGCACATATGTATGTACATAGCATATACTATACAATCTATAGTTCCATAGATACACGAAAAGCTCTAATCTTATACATGGTCCCTGAACAGGGATGAAGATAGGAGAGTAAATGTATCGAGCCTATGAGTCCTTTTGTTACCCCTACCCTCCGGGAATAATTAGTGTAACCTGTTTTACAACCCCTGAAAATGTGTTTGCTTTCTTAAGGCCTCACCCTGATTCTTCTTCTTCTCGTGTAGCTTTAATTCGTTTATTCCAACAAGATGTAGTCCTGTTAAATATTATAAAATTTAGTATGATGGTAATTTGTCTAATGGTAGAAAGATAACCTTCTTCATATAGACTAGATTCATACTAACTTTGTTTTTAGGGATTTTATTCAAAAGGTATTTCATACAGTAAAGTAAAGGATGCAAGGGAATTTAATTCTATTAGGGACTTTTGTATGTTTTCTAGAAACCAGAATAATGTATGCTTTCTCGAGAATGAGATGAACGAAAATCAAATTTCATTATACATACGACTGAGCCAGAAGTCCCACACCACTGGCACCGCACCACACACGTCCCGCACTGCAGTACAAAATTTAATCACGTTGATTATTCAGCCATGAAGATGACATCTTGAATGGAAACATACCTTGCAGCTTTCGCTGCCTGTAGCATATTTAGCTTTTCACTTCAAAGGAAACGTCGCAAATCCAACGTCAACATGGTAAAATCAGAAAAGGGTGAAATATCGATTGAACTTATCCATTTCACCGTGAGTGACTGCACGTGAAGCCTGGGGGCAGGACACGTCGCCTTGTTCACCAATCACTTAATTATTCCGCCCTTTAGACAAATTATAAACACATTCGCTAGGCAGTTACCCGAATAGTGTTATTAAAGTATTCTCATGCGTACCTTTGATGAAATTGCGGCTAAACTCATTGACAGCACCTTAAATTAGCTCCTGGCTGGATTCCGTAATTGCTAAACGCCAGTAATTTTGTTGGTGGCTTGCAGTGCGGGAATGGGAGGCTTTTCATGAATTATTCATTCCTTCAATGTACTTAACATTTTTAATGCTACGTCAATATTCCTCGAAGCCTGCGAACGTGCCTTCATATACTAAATTTTCGCAGGAAACACGTTAGAGGAATGAAAATTGCAACCTTTGGAGCTTTCTTATGTTCTCAATCAAATAAAAGGAAACGAGGGATAACTCTTTGGGACTGAATAAGTAAACAATGATTTTTAGCGGTATTGTTACGTTACGTGAAGGTTCCTTATTTTGCAAAATATGGCAATGAATGGAACTTGAATTAATATGGTTTAACAAATTAAGTGGTCTGATTGTATGTATCCTTTAATGAAAAGGAGGAACGAACCTTCATTTTGAATTCCAAATATATACTTTATTTTTAGGATTCTGTACTTCCAAAAGGAAAAACAGAACCCTTAAATTAGAATCACTCACGTAAACGTCTCATACTGTCTATAATAACCGTTTTTCTCAAAGATATTGATGTTAAAATTTAAAAGAGTAAAATGGTAATAACAATTATAGTAATAAAACTAACGAACGCACCATGGCGCCCAAAGAAAGGTTTTTGTCTAGTTGGTCTATTTATTTAGGGTATCGTTTTAATGGAATAAATCTTAAGAATTGGGAGTAAGATAATTCTGGAGAAATTACTGAATTTGTTCATCAAAAAAATATCTCAGTCCCACCTATCTTTATCTTCAAAACTGTATTCAAGCTCAAATGATTATTCTTCCAGGTCATATTCATAATATTTTATTACTAAGAAACATAATTTTATGATCCACAAATATTTGGTTGTTTATACATATTTTATGTATTCACGAAAAGATAGTCAGCCATAATAGTTGATTTAATGCTATACTTCTTATGTTAGTAAAATGTTAGATTCGTTTTATTTTGCTGCTACTTAAATTTGAAAAGCCAGTATTTATCAAAAGCCCTATTCAAATTCTATGTATATTTTCAAATTAGATATCTAAGTTCTACAAGTATGTATGTAAACATGCCATATAAAGGAAATATAAATATCTTTTTCTAGAACTAATCGAATAGCTTTACTTGATGGTAGACCTATGTAGGTAACTGCAAGTGTTTCCATTGGGAGCGGTTTGTTTTCAGTATGTTGGTTTTTCCTACGGAAACCTTCTATTTGACATATACATACATATATATACAATATACATATGTATAAGAATACACGATTTTGACGAATTAATCAGATGCATACATAAATATATGTATATAAGAAAATAAAAGTGCAGTGTAGAATTTAAATTAGTATGAGGTTCCATTATTTTGTTAACTTTTCATCATCATAGACTCTAGATTCTAAACTATCAGGTCGCTAATAATAAATTTTTATTTTAATATGCAACTATGTATAATATCAGTTTTTTTTTATAGTAATTCTGATGTGAGAAGTATTATATTTTTAATATACTGCAATACAATAAATATCTACAGAAAATAAAATTGCAAATGAAAAATTCTCAAATCATATCAATGAGGATGTAAAAGTAAACTGGTTTTCATAACAAAAATAATCCTCCATATTTCATGTGGAACTCACATATGCGAATCATCATCCGTGTAAGGTCTGCGCAAACATGTAACAATAAATTGCTCCGGCTCAATTTAATTTTTGTAAAAAAGCCGGGACTCGCCCATGGGATGATTTCCTATTTTCCCGGGTACAAAACGTATCGAGCTGCCTATCCGAGGCACAGTTGGTTACATATGGTGAAGGACGACTTATTTATTTCGCAGATATATGAAATTGATTATTTGATGCAATGCAGATAAAACTGCCCCTTCCACACTGTGGCTCGGGTTCCATCGCAATCCCCAGGCCCCGGGAGTGGGCTATAGAACTGTTGGGGCCCCGGCCGAGGTAACAGAGCTCTACCCTACCTCCCTGGACACAGCCATTTTAAATAGGCAATTGTGCACAGTAGCAGAGTCCTCTGGTGGCTGCAATAGTGCAATATAGTCCAATAGTTTCTGTTGCAATGAGCTCTGCTCACAACTTCAAACATTTTTGCTGAATTTTGCAGGTGAAGAGCTTTAATTTCACATATTGTGACTGAACCTCTTCGGGGGAAAAATGCTCTATTGATTTTGGGAGGCAGGATAAAAATGAGATAGCGATGTGGTGCTCGTTTTCGAGTGTTTACCTTATAGCTCTAATTCAAACTTCACATAACGAGGACATCCACGAAGCGTAATATAAAACTCAATGTAATAAGGTTGCTGACCCATCACCACTTGCCGAGTTTCATGTTTTACTTTGAAGATTAATTGTAAAAATATTGGGAATATCAAAAACTGATTGCCGATGATTTTCTATGGCATAAAATTTATGCCAATGCAGTTTTCGTGCCGGTTCAAAAAAAAACTATTAAAATCTTAGAATGTTATACTGCAAGTAACCAATTGAAAACCCCCAAACTGGAACTTTTTTTTGTATGTATTATACTTTTTAGGGCTTTCGAATTTTTGAAGGCAGATTTATTTAAAAAAAAAGTTTGTATTTCTCACTTTTTAATATTAGCTTTCAAATAAGTATTTAGTAATAATACTAGTATACGTAGCGGAGATTGAGGTAACATGGGGTACCTATATTTTTTAATGTCGTTTGTTTCAGTTAGAAGACAAAACACGTGTGTCTGTCTGTGTGTAAATGATCCATTCGTTTTCTTGATACATAAACACTTGCTAACTGCTAGTGTTGCGATAATTTATAAAAATGATTTATTGTATTTCGCTGGCGAGTCCATGGGATTTCTAAAAAGCTCTCGTCAAATACGTTTTTAGGGTTCCGTACCGTAGGGTCTAATCGAACTCTATTGTTGTGGCAACGTTGTCCGTCCGTCTGTCACAGACTTCTAACTTTTAAACGAAATGAGAAATGAAATATTTAAAGTTATAAAAAACTTTATTTGAAGAGGGCGCCACACATGCAAACAAGGGAAAAAATAATTGTTTGACTCTACCTATACTTGTACGGAATCGTTGGAAAGAGCTTTGCTGGCAGAGCACAAATATACTTTTCAAATATTTAAAATTGTTTTTAATACAATAGAAAAAAGTCGTCAGTATTGTTAGTTATAAAGGTATTTAAAATTTAGCTTTAAAATAAAGAATCGAAATATTTCTGATCATTATTAAAACTTCTTAGGCACTATATACTTTTTAGGGTTTTCCATAGTACGGAACTTTCAGTAGGTACTCGAGTCCGACACACATTTGACCAATTTTATAAATCCTCCTCCCACGAAAGCTTTGTTGAAAAACTCGGTATTGAAAATGTTGAAAGCAGAAACCAATAGCAGAAACATAAAGTTATGGCAGAAGTAGATTTTAAGCTTTTAAACTTTTTAAAAAGCTCTCTAAGCTTTTATAAAAAAACATTCTGTGTCATTTGCTGTTTATCCGCATTTAATGTTTAAAAAAGTTCGGCTACAAAAGGCCTGTCTCAAGGAGGTGTGATGTGCCTTATATTGAATATTATCAGGGAACGGTAAGTGCAAGTTCTCATCTCTTAAGTCGATAAAGATAACAATTTTGCTTTGTATTATCCGAAGACTCTTTTCACAGTGTATTATTTTTTTCACCTTGTAACGTTGTGATGCTGAAGATATATATGTACGTTAATATCACATATATTGGTTAATGGAAAATTTTGTGAAGACCCTCAAAACCATCATCGTCAATAATTGTAGTGTTCACGTTCGTTATGAGTGCCCGTTTCGACCAAGGGATGATTCAAGAGCTGAGTGGTTTAAGTGCACGGATGAAGAAGAGGTGAGTTCGGTACCTTAGAAAAGCAAAAAAAATCATTTAAGTATTGCGTTCTACTTCAAAAGCCATATGCTCTCAAATCCGATGATGCTGACGAAGGCGGGGGAGGAGTCCGCCGCAACAAGGAGCTCCACCAAGGCTAACAAATGAGCGGCGGTAGCACACACGAGACCTGAGGGAGGACCGGGAGGGGAGAAGGAGCCTCCTTTAACTTGTGCACACAGCTAATCTAAGTGCAAAATTGAATTAACTTTTTCTGAGATGCGACGGTAAACAGTACATTTAAATTATCTTAGAAAATATTTGCAGCCGTAAGCAATGCTGGTGAAGGAGCCAGAAGGAAGAGACGACACAATGTACGCATAGTGTTCGTTCTACACACAATCAGCCGGAAACATCTTACAGGCGAAGAAGTGTGCAAAAATGAAAAATTAAAATAAACAAACAAACAAAAAGAAAACAAAATAGAAGAAAAGAAGCACAAAGGCTTTCCTTTAATATTTAACTTAAAGCACCATTAAAGGGGAGGCCTTATCCGGGTGGTTTGAAGAAAAAAAAAAATTGAGGGCGAGAAGAAGCTTCCACTCGGTAAGAAGAAGGTCTTCCGCAGCAGGACGTGTTTTCTTACTGTGTGCTTGTTGGAGTGTGGCACACACCTATCGCTATAGCGATTTTGTGTCCCACTTATTTTCCCTTTTTACATACATGCCCCGTTGTCTTTATCCTTAAGCCTGTGTTGCTCCCTATATTTTTCCTCAAAATGGCGGCAGAAGCACATCGTGTGTATTTTTTTTTTATTTTTTTTTTTTATTCTTCGCGCAAATGTATGTATGTTTACAAGATGGGACCACAAGAAGTAACAAACAATAAATAAATAAATACATAAATAAATACATAAATAAATAAAAAGAGTGGGATAAAAGTGGTACACTAGCTTCCCTTTAGAAAAAAAATAAAAATTATCTGCTTTACTCTTTCACTGCCCTTTCCATTGCCCGCATTGCCATTTTTATTTTATTTTATTATGTTTTTTTTTTTTATACTTAAGAAAGCTTTTTATCTTGAGGCTATCCAGCTTTATTGTGCTGGAGATGTCAATCAACACGCCGCGACGACGACGACGACGACGACGTCGACGGTGGTGGTGGCGAAAAACGTGGATCCTTTGCGACAGCTAAATGAGCTGAAAAGGGGAAGTCTAAGTCGAAGAGTTGAATTTTGCACGTTACAATTACCCCCGAATACCTGCCGGGATCAAGATAAACTTGAGAAACCGAGCTTTGGGGAGCACTTTTCCCTTTTTTTTTCCACATATGCGCGCGCTCTGTCTGCGATTCTCTCCTGCAGGGACTAGAATTATTTTTCGGCGGAGCCTTTTTCCACACCACCACAGGGCAATGGAGCACACAAGGGGATTTAAAAAAAAAAAAGAAAAAAAAGAAAGCATTTCACCAGGAATACTTCCGGTGGTGCAGAGCTCTTTCCCTGCAGAAACTCACATTCACTAGACTATTAGACGAACGATAAATAAGTTTCGTCCTTTTTTCTTTTCCTTAATAAGCTCCCGCTTTTTAAAAGGACTGGGTAAAGTCGGGTAATTTGACTAACATTACTGAGGTGCGAAAAGCTTACACGAATGCATGACCAACTTTGCTGCACTTTGAATACGTTTTCCTAGATAAAAGATGATTAAAATTCGAATACCATACGAAATTATTTTAAAATGCATGAAACGGAAATTTGAGAAGATTGCAGTGCTGCAAAACTCGAGTTTTTGTAACTTCTTATAAAGTTAGATGCAGCAACGTGTTTTCTAAAAATATAGTTAATTACCGACGTGATCACTGATCAGGAAGGAAAACAAAATAAAAGAAGCTTACGTAAACTTCACTGGAAATTATAATTAATCCTTTGAAGCACGTAATTTTCTATGTATTGAGGTTGCTGATTCTGAATTCCTAGTTTCGAATCATCAACGGTTATACAACGCTATGCTATGAAATTAAATGACAATTGCCAATGAATTATAAGGTGAGATCAGCATGTATTGTTTATTTGTATTTTTATTATATTCTATGGTACTGTCGCCGTACGGCCAAAAGTACCTTGAAACGTACATACGGACCATACTTCAAATGTTAAAATTTTTTACTCGTTTCGTTTATTGCGAATTTACTATCATATTTTTGAAATTCAAAATAGAGGAAAATAAATAATGTTGTTCGATTCCTTTTCACCTCCAATTTTGGATTATTAATATACGTCTTTTACACTAAATCTAATCTCAATAAGTGCAAAATTCAGAGTGTAATATTAATTTTATTTTGTAATTTTAAGCCTTCGCACCTCGCACAATGGTTAAAAGTGATATTTTGGAACTCTAAACTAATAACTTCTTAAACGTTAGAGATAATGGAAAGAAATTTTATTATTAAAAAATATAAAGATGATATAATAATTTATCCATATCCATAAGATCCAACGTAAAATTCTCAAACAGTCGGATAAGATCAGACCATACATGCAAAAAGCCAGTTTACGGCTTTTGATTGTAGGAGACATGAAATTTTGTATTGAGTGAGTGTATTTAGACATTTGCAATTGCAATTAAATATAGTATAATATTAATATAAAAACTTTTTATTATTCGGTGAAAAAAGCGTAAATGGAGTCGTAAGGCGAAGACATAAAATCATGTATTGAGTGCAATTTAAAACCGTGAGTTGAATTTTTTGACACAATTTTAAAATAAAATGCCGTCAACACGTTCATTAACTGCAGCTAGCAAAACTGAAGCAAACAATTTTGTCGATAGCGCTTGATATTAATATACAATAAAAATGAAAATTTTAGTTATTACTTCATTAATATATAATATGGAAGGTATTTCCTGAAGGGTATTCTGTGGTGAACTGCTGAAACGATTTAGCTATATAGGCAATTCATGTGAAACTTTAATATCTCGGTCAGATTTTAATCTTCAATATTTTACTTTTGGCGTGGTTGAATGGCGTGGTTTTAATGAAGTAAAATTTCATAAAAATCTTATAAAACGGCGGAGCTCGCACATGTATGTATATAATCAAAATAAAATAACACCTTTTCCATTCAGAATACACGAAATTTTAAAAGTAAAATATGAGAATTGAAATCTGACAAATTTATTTCAGCAACTTTTCGTGGAACAACCCTTCAGGAAATACTATAATAACTTTTGTCTTTTACCGCAAGTATTTAATTTTTATGATTGGATTACTCGAAAATCCAAAACATATTGAGAACTAAACATCCTGCGAAAATAAATACCCTAAAAGAAATCTATCCATTGCAAGGTTGTCATTGATGACGATATCACTTTCAGTATGGTATATGAGCAAGGCATAAAATCTTCAATTTCAACAATTACTAATTCTTTCTCTTAAAAGTGGCACAATTTTTTTGGTTCCATGGATATTTTTAGTTTAGAGAAATAAAAAAAAAGTTTTCTTTCTGGATTTTGATCAATATATCAATATTTGCTGGTTATGACAAATTATAACATATCAAAACAGCATAGAAGACACGCCAGCTTTTTACCAAGTGATAATTTGAAATTCCTTGGGCCGATTCCACAAAATATGCAGGTATCACCTTAGATAGAACATAGACTACGTTTGATTGGGATGGGAGCCTTAAGTAGTTCTAAGTTTGAATTAACATTTGAAAAACATAATTAAGTAAAAAATATTTATGGAGCTTTATTAAAAATGAATTTCTCTCAAATTATACATATACAAAATTATTGCATTATCTTTAAAACACTGCTGGTTGGTTCTTATTATATAAAATTTGTATGTACATACTTATCTCATCTAGATGTCGCTAGATCATATTTTGGTAGAGAAAAGCCTGCTCTGAAAAGTTATACTAATAACCAGAAGAAGGTATTTTTTAACACAAATTCATCAAGTCTTAAATGTCTCGTGAATTATGAGTCAACATTTGTGCATTTTATTGCGACATAAAGATCATCTAAATAAAAGCAGTTCTTTTCTGTTTTAAACTGATTTAAATTACAAGAAAATGACAAAAATAATTTTCAAATAAATTCAAAATTAACTCTGAAAAAATTTCACTTTTGCTCATATGTAGTAAGTAATACACTTGCAAAAATTCATAATCTGAAAAGAATCGGTATCACAATTTTTTTATTTACGTGCATGTGGTGCCACTGATATCAATAATTTTCGGTTCATATTAAAAAAAAAAAAAACTCAGTGTTTTATTGTTAAAATGTTAATTATTTATACAAAAGAATTTAAAAGTAAGGTCGTTTTCCCATTCGCCTTTTCCTATCAGTCTGACTGAAGTCACTGAATAAATTTTGATAAGCTACTTTGAATTTTTACTTTTAACATATGAAATATGATGTTAAACTTGCAAGGCTGAGTTAATGGACCTTTGAAGGAAAAATATTTTAATAGATAAGAAAAATATAACTATTTATATCATGCATGGACGGATGAAAGCGGAATTCCAAACCATGAAATAAACGCGAGGGTCGCAATTTTTATCTTCAAATATTTGATTTGGCTCGCACGTGCTTATGACTCCACTCTCCTGAATTATGATTTAAAATTCGAGTTCAAGCTTTAGAATACATTAGTCAAACTCAAGGTATTTTTAGCCCGAAAAATCTTGAAATATATTCAATTTGTTAGAAAAAGAAGATTTTTTGTGTTAAGTTGATATAAAAATTATTACAAAATTAGTATAAAAATTATTATTAAATTAGTAAAAACTGAAACATGAATATGAAAATTTTCTGTTTTTGGATTTATTAGTTATGATGCCTTTCTGAATAGCAACTTGTGCCAGAACCACGAAACAGCATACTACGAAAAGAAGAAAAATGGTTTAAACAAAAACCATGTATATTATTTTCAAAATACAAATAACTTAGTGAACCCAAACTGAAATAAAACAATACATATTTACACATAAATTTTTAAAATCTCATTTAAATCCGAGTTAAGCTCGGGTCTTTAGACGAAAAACCGTATTCAAATTTTAATTTTTAAAAATCCCAAATTCAGATTTTGTTTGCGGTACATATGCACGTACATACATATGTATGTATGTATATAATGGCAGAAGTTCATTTTTCCCCAATTTAAAAAGATTAATTTTTTTAATATGTAATTTATAATACTGCGCTGAGAAAAAATAATAGTTAATAATAGTGAATTGTTTTTCAGTACACTAAGATTTCTTGAAATTAAAATAAATGCACCACCTGGCTAAAATACGAATTTTTACGTTCTGTGTTCTCTTCTAAATTAAATAAGAAAAGAAAAAACTTAAATCTAAAAATATATTGCATTTTCTTTTTTGTTAAACAAGGTTGATATAAAGTGATCTAGTTATTTTTGGATAGCAGATTTAGAAGAATATTGAAATTATTTATTTTTTAAAACATATATTTTTCGCATTAGAAAACTAATTTTCTTTATTTGTATTGTAGATTCCTACACAAGCAGCACAGAGCATATGTTTAAATTGAAAACTGCTATCAATGCGGCATATCGATAGTATGTAAAATGAGAACGTCGACCAATCAAAGAACCGTGATGAAAAGGATTTGCCTAATTCAAACAGAAGAATGAAACAATCAGACAAAACTGAACTAAAATTTGACTCGAAAGTCCAATTACATAAACCAATCAGGAGCAGAGTTGCAAACGCCTATTTGTTGAGTCAACAGAAAAATCGAGACACAAACAGACCCAATTGCGCGCTCCAATGCAGCCCTAACAAAAATGGTCGAGATGTGGTGTATCCTTTGCCAAGGATTTATCCTCTCATGTAAATCAACATTTAATTTCAATCAATACAGAAAATTCGGAAAAATAATAGAGGACGAAATCAATTGTGTTATTGTTCGAAAAGCTCTTTTGTGGTGCCCCGTTGAGTTTGAGCTGGATCTCTCCGGACTGTAGATAAATAGGTTACAGATACGATTCGTATCTTTTTTTACTCTGTAAATTTATCAAAGTTTTTTCTACTTACATATTGGCAATCGACTCCTCTCTGTGCAGTTGTCTCTGTGCAGAATTCTCTAAATCGGTGTATATACCAGTTTATGTATATATGCTTACTGCATATATACAATTTACCATGTCCAACAAAATTAATTCAATCCTTAAATAACAAGAAGATGCTCAAATCGAAAAGCGAATAGGGAATATTGTCAACGGACTGCACACCGAGACCTGGATTTTTTTTAAATTTATATTTTTGGCGAGTTTTAAAAATAAAACGTGTGAACTTGTATAAACCCGGACCACTGCAGCACTATAATTAATCACAATTTATCCAAATTAACTTAAAACAGTGCAATTGGCTCTATGCAGCAAAACCCTATATATGGGACGAAGTCTCAAAAATTTCGGCTAATTCGGCACTGATTTTATATTTATTTATTTTTTGGCTGGATTTTTCAATTGGATTTATTTATTTTTTTTAAATTGTTTATTATTTTTTTATCGTTTTCACTCAAGTCCGCAATTTGGAAGGAACAAAAAATAATTATTGTACAACTTTTTCTACAACATAACCAGGCAAATTAAAACGGATGGTCTGGCTCGGCAAGAAGCTGATTCTGGTATCATCATCACCACTAAGGTGAACTTTCTGAACTAAAAGTAAATCTGGAGCTTCTCTTCGCAAGACAAGACACACGACGGCAGGCTAGGGCATCCCTCCGACGTTAAAACTTTCGGTTAGAATGCCGGACCTAGGTACACACATACGTCCGGAGCTTTAGATCCGGAAAATTTATTTTTAAGGGCACTAGATTTGCGCATGTTTCCGGCACAAATATTGGCCTTTAACCCCGAAGTGGGGGAAAACTTGGGGAAATATTATAGAGAGAGCGGATTTTAGTGACGTCAACGTAAACTGGGTTAATTCTAGACATACGTCTGTGCCAGAGGGGCCCGCCCCGGAGGTATGTACCCCCTCCCCCCCACCTTTTGGGGTATTAAAAGATATACCTTTATTTTTTATTATTTTTTTTTTTACCGCGGTATCCTTACTCATTATAATACTCTTAAGAGGCGCTCCCCTTCACGGAGTCCTCGGAAACATCATTGCATTTAATTAGTTTCTTTAAATGCCGGCTTTGCGATATATGTATATATAATACATATATTTTTTTTTATGATTTTGTACTATACGTTTTGAGCTCCACTATTCCGGGGCATTGCACAAAACCGTCATTACCGGGTCCCGGGGAGGCGGATTTTTGCGCTTGGATCGAATAAACGAGTGTATCTGTATATCTGCGACGTATCCGTGTCCATGTCCGTGCAGGGCCCCAACGAGGACTTGCAGCACCACGAAACAGCCAGCAGGAAATATTGGAGCGCCACAAGGAGCTGGATGGCGGTGCCGAGTCAGACATACCCTCGCTATATAGAAGCAGGATGTTAAAGAAGGGAAAGTAGGACGAAAATGACGTCAAATATTTTGTTAATAGGAGGAGGCGACCAATTCTACACTAGCTCGAAGGGATCTCTGCCCGGCATGCATTTTATACCTGCAAGAGAGCCAGGGAAAAGTCCTCTATTGTTCCTGCCTTGTCATTGTTAATTTCAGATCAAATTATGAGCAGTGCATCCAGAAGGAGCGCAAACCCTCTCTACCCCCATTACCCCATTCAGGACTTCACCTTATTGTGTCCGATTTTGCATATTGCGAAAACCCTTCTGGATTCTGCAGTGTTTATATTTTCTTTTCGTCAAGGCTTTTCCACCTGAAAGAGTCCTCGTTAAGAAAGTAATAGGTTACACCTGGGGGGCAGGCTATTCATAACCTCCGGGCGAAATTCGCTATGCTGTGTCATGTACGACATACAGACAATCAGTGTTGGGGGCCCTCTTCTATCTCTCTACTCTGGAACAAACAATGGCGAAAAGGAGTTCAATTGATCAACGCCCGATTTGGGTCGTTGTTTGTATAAAGTCTTTTGTAAATTTGGCACAACTTCCGATAGATTCGGAGGGATGGGATTGAGAATTTTACAATCAATTTACCAGAAACACAATATTGACGAAAAAAATCAATTGTGATGTCCTCTATTGAGCTGCATCCCTGTTTGTTTAACGTTAGATTGGGTAACTTTTTTCCCACCTTTTATTTAACTGATGGCACTCAATTTGCTTTACTAGTCCAATAATAGAAAATCGAGGTCATACTCTTGCATAGACGTCCAATTCAAAAAAAAAATACATACGTATATTTGTATATCTAAAATAGTCAATTTTAACTATTATATATTAAATAGTTAAATCATTAAAATAAACTAAAAAGGTTTGCTCACTATTTTATAGTTTATAGTTCAAATTTTATTTCATTCTTTTTAAAACCTAAACCGCAATCGCACTCGAAATATGAACTCTATGTTCGTTACTTAAAATTATATATTTTCTTATTTTATTTGTTGTTTTGTAAACGAAGTTCAATACAATATAGTTTATGTTATTAAAAAGCCTTATTTGTACCCTATCCTCCGACTTACACTGAATATCGAGGATTTTTATATGTAAATGTACCATTTACACTATTCATAGAACAACAAATATATAAAGGTATGCAATTTATTTTATACATAGATACAAGAAATTAAATTTAAATTTAAGAAATTTAAACACAAAAAAAAACGTCTTCCATAACGTAAGCTAAACAAAGTTAAAAAATAAAAACAAATTTTTATTTTTTAAAATTTTGAATTTTGAAAGTAAAGTCGTTATACGAAATGATTACTTGGTTAAAGTAAAATCTGAACTCTTAAACTTTTTTCCATAAATATAAAATTCTATCTATCTATGCAATCTATCACATAGACGTACTATAAAAAAAAAACTGTTCAATTTACATAAAATAATCCTTGAAATTGTCGAAAACGACCATCTAGTTCATTTAGAAATTTCGAAAGATTTTATATTTTTATGAATTAAAAAAAAATTCAAATACTCATTTCAGAAATATAAAAATAAAAATTAGAACAACGCATTTAACGAAGAAAATACGAGTGGACATATTTTATGCCACTTCAAACATAACACACAATATAATTGTTTACAATTAATCGTTAATTACACTACTGGGGGATTAAATTCCCATCGGCACAATAAGATAAGAACTAAATATATAAAAAAGAGTTCATACTCAGCATATCTCGCACGTTTTAACGATGAAGGGGTATTTCATTGGGGTTATTAGTGAGATATCACCTGCACAATTGGTAAGTTAATCTCGAGTATAAAGAAAAAACTTTCTTGGGATTTCGAAGGTTTTTGCACTCATTCAAACCATACTTCAAGTATCTTAATTATTGTCGTATGTATTAATTTTGCTCGTCATGAGGAGCTCTTGTCCAGTTCAAATTTTTTGGGTAACAAACAAGGAGGTTATACATTTGTTTGCGATATTAAAAATAGGCTTATCGGGCAAAAACTCATAAATATATTACAATAATAAGATTGTTTGGCTTTTCCGCCGCGGGCGACCCCCTAGCTGAAAAGTGAAATGTTAAGATATGCGTAGATAACGATCAAGACAAATCCTATATAATAAAGTTTGAAGCACTTAGGATCGTTAGTTTCGTATTTAGTGCAGCAAAATGAATTTCTTATTATTCGTGGTACTATTAGGAGGAGCTGTAGCAAGCTTTGTTCCATATGAAGGAGGTATGTATAATTTGTAGTTGATATATTGTTCGATCAGTGCAATTTAGTAAATCTGATCGGTGTCAAATAATGGATAATTCACGTAGACCAGAAGATGTTGATTTAATTCAATTTTGTGAATTAGATCGACAACCGATTAGGCTACATTGATCTCATATTTTAAGCCTTAAAGTGTTTCAATAATAAAATAATTTATATTCACGCAAAAGTGCGGGGACCATCTGATTCACTTAGAAAGACTCTGGAGAATATAAAAAAACAGATGCCCTGCGGATTCCCTGAATATAATCTACCTCCTCTAGCTCCATTTAAGCAAGAAAAGATTGAGTTTGATATCGACGAAGAAATCGGAAAGTAAGAATACCATTTTTAATTGTATTTGCTATTTAAAACAAAAAAAAACCTTATTTTCAGTGCAAGTGGTGAACTAAACAATCTCCGAGTTGATGGCCTAAACGATTTTGATATCGATGATATCCAATTTAGTGTGCTAACACTCAAAATAACCTTCAATATAAATTTCAATAAAATCAGTGCCCTCAGTCAATATATTTTGGAAGTTACTCGGCCTGTAATTCTCAACAGTAAGGGAGATTTGGACTTCAAACTGACTGACTTACGGCTTAAGGGCACAATCAAATTGGGAGCTAAACTCAGTGGTGTTCAAATTAAGGATTTTAATATCGTTGTAACGCTTGGTGGTGCAGAATCGAACATTTCTGGAATTGTGGACGATGAAGAATTGAATGAATTTATAAATAAAATAATCGAAAAAACTGTTGTTGATATTGTCAAAGATCAACAGACAGTTATCAGTAAAAAGATACATGACATCGTTGTTCCTGAAGCTAACAAAATATTGAGCCAATACACTTTAGGTGATATAATTTCGATGATTAGCAAACCGTCCAAACCATCAACCTGTGTACCTCCACCAGATAACGATTTAAGTTACATTCTTTATTAAATCTCATTTTCGGAACGATATACCTGCAACATTTAAAGTGATGAAATCTATTATAAATAAAAAAATTTAAAAACAAAAAAAATTTTTTATTTTACTATTGCTTTTGCGCAGCAGCCGCAATATTAATGAAACTATTTTGTTTTCAATTTAGGTACTAATCTAGATTTAAGCCTAGATTTTGTCGAACATATTTAGTAACCTTGTCTTATAGTAGTGAAATAAAGAAGTAACAAGTATTTATTATGGAACAGAACTCGAAGTTCGAATTCTTTAATATTATTATTAATGGCCTGTTTCTAAATGTGTTATCAACTAAGATCTCATTATCGAGTACTTAATAAAAATATTACACAAGTATACAGGTTTTTAACTCCTACAGCTTGCAATATCTCGAGAGGCGGTTTAATAAATAGGTGACACACTTAACAAATAAAAATTAAACATTTTTTATAGCAGACTTACATTATAGAACTGATAAAACTGCTCTTTAATATATATTATTAAGCCTTTAAGATCGATAAAAGTTTATTTCCTCCCCGTATCGACGCCAATTTTTAATTTAAAAGTGTACAATAATTTTGAACGTTAACTTTTTAGCCCTTAATCAGGAAAAAATAATCATTTTGAAAAACACACTATAAATACTCCCCAAAGTCAATGAGAATGAAGTTGCAATTGACGTTGTATTGCGTCTCAAAGGCGTTCGATTATTTCAAGAGTGGGCAATAGCAACTTAAGAAAATTGTTCCTAATATGCAGACTTATATAGGATTAACTATTACATCCACTTGGAACATATTAATCGCATGTGCTTCAATATCTGTAAGAATTCTTTATGATAGTTTGTGTAAATTAATTTTACTTAACTAAACGACAATTTTAATAATTCATTACAATTCAATTACCTCATCCTACATCATTCTCAAAATTTTAATTTTTTTATTTCGACTACCAGTTTCTTGGCACTGAGACTGAATTTAAAACAAACGCTATTAAAACTCATCTTATAATGAATAAAATTACTAAGCTTAAATAGTTCAAGGACCGAAACCCAAGTAAAATCCATAATACTAAATAAAATCTTTTATACTACGTTAATATTTGGAATTTGAGTGAATCCTTTTAGGATTATGTATTTTCCATGCATTTAATGTTTAAAAAAAAAAAGACTAGATTTACTTATATTAGTAAAAACGAAAATTAACGAAAAAATTCAAGTTTTGAAATTGTACTAAAAATATTACTTACTAAACACCCTAGACTTGCCCGAAAGCTTTGCGGGATATTTTTTCGTTAAGTGATGCTACCAAAGCTTTAGTGAGTATTTTCTTATATAAATTCAAACTTTTTTGGATCTTCGCTAGTATAAATTTTGGAAGTGTTCTTCTACTACTACTACTAAATTTTAGAAAAATTAGAAAAATTGTGGGCTCATTTCTATAATTATAATATGTATCTATAATCGTTATCATTGCCCGTAACTATTATTATTATAATTATATTTATTATGTGCAAACGCTTTTCTTTATTGGGGGAATTTAAATTGAAAATTTATTCGGATAGCATATTATGATACGAATAATATTTGTAGCAACTTCAGGAATTTACAAATGCTTTAAGATACTACGCTGTTAAAAGCAAGAAAGTAATTTTACCTTGAAATTATTTCATACTTTTAGGGGCTCGTATTTTTATTTATAAATTTTTAGTGGCATGAAATATTTTTTTCCTAAATTCAAACGACAAACTTTAAAATCACATCGATTTTAAGTAAAAATAATACTTAAATTTTGCGTTTTCCATCTTCTTGAACTGTTTGTTTTTAACTATAACACTTGTTTCGAACTTCATAATTAATTTATTAAAAATTTCAGCCAAATCTATTATATGACGAATATTACTACTTTGAGTTTTACGAACTTAGTTGTTTTAATGTATATTTTTTTTCCGCTCCCTAATTTGACTATACCAATCAAAATGTCTTAAGTTTAATGAACAACTTTTAAAGTTAACTAGCGAGAATATGTGTATATACCTATACTTACTAAAAAAATATTTAAACTACATACAATAGACTACACAAGAGTGATGCGAGCGGTTGTACTAATATGTATTTAGCACAATTAGTTGTTTAAGATTTTAAAAATATCTCAATATCTTTTTACCTTAATATAACAGTGAAATTGAAATTCTAGAAAATCTATTTCATTATTACATATAGTAACTTCTCGTTCTCGATGAATGATTCCATCACCATCAGATTAAAATAATTAAAAGAGATATCAAACATATTTTTAAATTATAGTTCATTTTATTTTATTCCAATTTAGTAATTTCTAACAACTTCAAAAGTAACTCCAACTGGTTGACCTGTGTATCCGGTGGTGGAACACAAGTGGGAGTTTTCTGTGCTGCAGAAATCATATCCAAAATGTCCTTGATAGTATAACCCTGAAGTTTTTCGTTTACAATAGTAACTATCTTTTCTCGAAGAGTATCACTAACGTAACGATTCTGGGTTTTAATGAAGAACATGACAAATCGTTCAATAGCTTTATTCGCTAGTCTTCCAGCGATTCCACCGCCGAGAAGATTACTAATATTCGAACTGCAATCACCGAGCACCACAACAATATTGAATGACTTTAAAGTTAGCCCTTTGTCCTTAATACCCAGCTGGAAGTCACCCTTGACTCTCAGATCCTTTAATTGGAAATTCAAGTTTCCCTCTCCAGTGATTCTTAGTAAATTAATCGGGAAGAAGTTCATCTTGTACTGGCTCTTAGCGAGGATATTATTTAAGTTGATATCGAAGGTACCCTTCATTGTGAGAACACTCATCGTCACTGCATTCGTTCTGAAGTCGTTGAGACCATCCACTCGGAGGTCAAAGAGATTGAGCAGAATGCTGTTCAGGAGGAGTTGAGTATTACACTTTTCAAAAAAATATTAGAAATTAAATATAATTTACCTGTAGAGAGTATGCTCATGCTGAATTTCAGTATAGACTCTTTTGAATGGTGCCAACGGAGGAACTCCATGATCCGGGAATCCACATGGCATCTGCTTTTTCAAATTTTCCAAGGCTTTCTTCAATTGATCACTAAGACTAAATCCTGCGAAGTCTTCAGTTTCTGTAATATCCGTCACAGAAGTCTCCTGGGCTAGAGCAATAGCAATAGCAGCAGCAAGACAGGAAAATAAGAGAATTAAACGAGACTTCATATTTTTAGATGAACTTTACTACGTATGAGGGTGCTGCAAAGCCTTGACCACCTTTTATGGGTTCCGATGAACCTTATCAAAATTTCTTGAGAGATTATTAGACGCCAGGTGTTTTATCATTTTAAAATCTAATTTTGCGATATTCCGTATTATCAGCCAGTTGATTGCATTGCAATTTTAATACAATTGCTAAATTACCACGTTAATAAGCGGACAAATGCTTCATTTTATCAGTTCGAATATTGGATCTAATTGTGTCTGGTATATTGTTATATAAATAATTTTAAGTTCATAATTTGAAGAATGTCATATTGATTGTATGAAAATCATACGGAATTCAATTTTTTTTTTTTTTTTTTTTCAAAGATATTTTACATCCAGTTTTCTCGGACTATGTTTCTTAAATAATAATTTTACAATTCACCTCCTATTTGATAGGATAATTAATTTTGTAGTTAGAATTCAAGGAATCATTGATAAAATTTATATTGTGCATTTTATTTTTGAAATAAATATGTTATAAAAATAAGTCTTATTTTTTATCCCGACAGACAAAAAATACATTAACGAAAATACCCAAAAATACGCCTGAAATCAAATACCTGAAAAAAAAGGAGACAGAATTTTGGGAAATGAAAATTTATACAATTAAATTTAAAAAGGTATATAGGATAAATGCGTAGTTTTAAAGAAAACTTTCAGCACAAAGAATGTTTATAAGTTGTATTTAAGATTAGAATAGTACCTAAAAAATTGTTCAAATTCTTTACACCGATAGGTAGCACAGGCACTTTAGATAAAAAGGGTTGTAAAAGTCACAATATACAGTCGTAAGTAATATTAGCAAATCGCCTTCTTTTAGTATCAATGTTTTGAGAATTAACATTGCTGTGATTAGAAAATTCATCGAGTCTGGGCATTATACACTCGAAAGATAGTGAAAAGGGTACTTACTGATATTCTTATACTAAACCTTGTTTCAATGAATGATATATCGGACATATGAACGTAAAAAACGATGAACTTATCAAAGTTATCGTTGCAGATTTATTACCAATGCAATTTTAATTGGGGAAAATACAACACTTCAATTAGTAACACACTTCAATTAGTAACACACTTCACAGGCTCATCGGCTGAATTGATAATATTCAGAAGATCCAATGTCGTATAATCTTTGAGTTGCTCATTGACGATTGGAGTGACGACTTCTTTAACAATCTCAGTTACAAAAGTTGAAAAGTACTTGATGAAAAATATAACCGAATCCTCCACAACTCGGTTAGCAAATTTTTGGAATAGGCTTCCTGGAATGAATCCAGTTACGTCCGCTTTAAAATCTCCAAGTACGACTACCGTCTTCAAATCCTTGACGTAGAGGCCTTGATCTTTTGAAGCGAGTTGAAATTCTCCTTGAATCCTTAGATCATCCAGAGAAATTGTGAATTCTCCTAAACGGTTCATCTTCAAAAGACGAAGAATAGCAAATTTCACGGAATGTTTGCCAGTCGCATTTAATCCTTTCAAAGTTATATCAAATGTGGACTTTAATGAAAGAGCACTAAAAGAAACCGCATTTGTAACGAAGTTGTTTAAGCCATTTACTTGTATGTCGCTAATGCTGGACAAAATCCTGTAAAAAATGTTCATTACTCACTGTTTTGAATATACAAATTTTGAAATTAGAAAAAGGTTAGGCACATCTTTTAAATAACACAAAGTTTGTATGTTGTGTGAAATTTTGAGTTTTAAATGCTATTTTCTAATCATCGTAATTTTTTTAGTCGAATCGACTGAAAAACGACACTTAGTTAGTTAGATCGCTGCACTGTTTTACGTTTGAGAACGCAAAATCAAATTTTTATAAGAACTTAACTCGCAAATTCCGGAATGATATTCCAACACACTAACCAACACTCAGGTTAAATTAAATTAAGGATAAAAATTAGAAAATTGTCGCAATGTTTACGATACTTACGAAAAAAGGGCATTATCATGCTTCCACTCCGCATATTCATGTTTAAAGGGCGTTAGAGGAGGTATGCCTTTTTCGGGAAATCCACAGGGCATTTCAACTTTTACTTTTTCCAGCAGCCTTGCAATCTTTTCATTTAGACCACCTCCCGCTAAAGATATATTATTTAATTATTTATTTTAATTTATTTAGTTCTAGACTTACCAAATGTTGCAGCGGGCTCAGCTAAGGTGGAGGCTACCAGCGCCAATAAGACAACTACTAAATATCTCTGCATTTTTCTCACTATAACTACTGGCCGGAAGGGCTTTATATAGGGAACATGTTTTTTTTATTATCTTCTATTATCACCATTCTTAAATTTATCGGTAAGATTTCAACAGCATTTTTATCAATTTAGAAGGGCGATGTCCCTTGATTTTGGAATGAGTAATAAATTTAGGAATTCCAGTTCAATAGATTACAAACATCTCTGTCTTATAAAGGTATGATAAATATTGGTATTTGATTCAGATAGAGAGATCATTTAACTTTGTATACATTTTATTGTAAATGTACTCGGATATATTTTTCCTTTTTCTTCGTAGAGTTTTTAAATATTTTTTTTTCCATTAAAATGTTCCCCATTGAGAGTGAAGTATGTAATTTTATTATGTAAATTGCATTTCAAAATTTCTCTCAATGCAAAATTACAAATCTACTTGGAAATCAAGCCTAATTTCTTTGACTTGAGGTAGTGAAAATATCTTTTGGAGTCATCTAGACTATGAAGCCGAAAATAATTTTTTCTTCCTCGGACTTTTACGCAACCAGAATTTATAGAATTACGTAAAAACATTGACACCGCTCCATTATTATGACTTTTTCAAGCGCCTTAAATGCAAAATAAGATTTTTATCTTAAACCGTAAGAAAAACATATTTAGAAACATTATTAAATTTTCGACATACATACATATGTATGTACAATTTACCTAGTCTTCTACATATTTTTGTATTTAGACATCAAACATAAATTAAACTAACGTGGTTCTGATTATTTTGTTCGCTGTATTTACGTTCTTTTTACGTCAGATCCTGGCTACACCCATGTTTATCCATACGTTTCACAAAGGATTCAAATATTATTGCAATCAATTTTGTATTCCCTGCACTATAAATAGTACCCGGTAGGCTTTCCTTTCCTTTTAATGGTAGCATTCCAAGAAATGGTCAATTGTCTACGTAAATTCAGTAGCCGGTAAAACAAACCGTGTCGAAGCCAGAGACCGCAAAAATCGTTTAATATTCAGAAGTTAAGAGGTGCAAAAATCCCCAGACAAAATGCAATGCTTGCTGTGTCGCACGATGACGCAGAGCGGGCTTCTTAGGAAACTCACAATTTAAGGCGTATATCTCGAAACGAGCAATGAAGCAGCACGCATGACTGAGCGAATTACTTCGAATTTGTTAATTATAAAATAGTATTTTAAGAACCAATTAAAAAACCATTAAAAGGTCTGTAAATTTAATTTTAAATCAGACAATAAATTATAGAAATAATAAAGGCAAAATAGGTGCCCTCCATTGGCGCTTCGAAATTTAATTCAAACTGCTAAACCTAAAGACTAGCGTTCGGGTGGTATGGTCTCATGCAGGCAGACTTGCCTTCAATGAATTTCCCTGTGCCGCGTGCGAGGCATTTTTAAATATACGACTTGCAACAATAGCAATTATTTTTTCAGCGAGCGGGCCCTCGAGCCTGGCAAAATAAATAATATTTGCAGCACATACCGAGGAATGAGACTATGCTGGCTGGAAAAACCTTATCAAAAAGACAAATCAAGTTGCTTTTAAAAATATAAAAAATAAAAGAACAGAAGAAACAAAAGTGAACTGCCCCCAGCCGACGGGCATAGCTTTGCGCTGTGATGATTGACACCATCATCCATTGATTGTTTTCGCTGGAACTGATTTCGAATTCCGAGCACTTGCGCTGGCCGTGTGTTTAGCGGATGTATGAATTATTGCGCGCGAGTACACTGAACCGACCGCCAAGTCTTTAAAGTGTCCACATCCGATCGGGTCTATTTGGGAGCAGTTGGCTTTGGTTTGGTTGCTAATGCCGCTTAAGCGATAGACGCATGCGCATACCCGAAAACCTTATAAATGACCAGTACATTTGCGGAGGGCCAATCTGCATTGAGCTCCTTATCCGGCGATTTCCTGCAATTGGTATTCAATCGAAATTCCTTTTGTAAAGACTGCCAGGAACTAAAGTAGCTAAGCAGACCATCTGCAAGATGCACATCTGGTGGTGCATGGTCCATGAGGAGGAAATCCGACTGCAAAGGACCTATGTCTTGATTAGAGTAGGTTAGTTAGGTTTAGGTATCTCCTGTTATCTAAAAAATGCCTATACCACTCCCAGCACAAGGAAAACTACCTACCTGGAAGTTAGCGCTGATGGCTCTTTTGTATAATCTCGGTTACTTCTTTTGAAAAATAAAGTCGTAAGACCCTCGGTTGGGATTTCTAGAATTTCGAAGAAAACAGTCCCAGGTAGGACGGTTCGCCCCTATCGGCGAAAAGAAAGCAAGTGGACAAACATCTCACTTTTGTCGAATTGTAAACTTGTCCAGTGTCTGTATTTGTTAACATAATTAACACCTCTCTTAAGCACGCTCGGTGCTGTCATGATAAGAAAGAGCAATCTTAATGGGCAATTTTTCTGACGAAGGACAACAAGACAAAGTGAGGTGTGAAGGAGCCCATGTCCCTGATAATCCGAGCTTGTTTTATCATGAATGACCGACCATTGGCAATTAAATGTGACTCATTTTATATTCATTCGGTCGGCAGACAGATACCTCTCAAATATCTTTTTCGTCATGGCCAAATCTAATGAGGGTCCGCTGATAGGCTATCAAAATTGGGATGGCATCACGCTAATTTTCGGTCTGAATCATTTTAAGATTCTGCTCGAAATCTGCAGGGTTAAATTCGAATATGAGTAGGATTTACATGTTTAATATTAATGCAATTAATGCAAATACAATTTAATTACATATTTCATTCATTACTATGTATGCATATTATAAGAAATCGTCGTCATTCCTTCATTATTAAAATAACCTTCTTTTCCAGGTAGCTTTTAAAATTATCATTAAAAATACTCCTAATGAATCTCGTTTTTTAAGGAGAAACAAAGAAAATTCCTCTTTAAACAATTTCGTACTCTATTTTCTTGCATAACAAATTACTGGACGTTGTGAAAAACATATTAGAAAATGAGATGCGTAATTTTTTTAATACTTTCTAACAATATTTTATTCCATAATAAGAATTAAAGCGTGGAATATAATAGTAAAATATGAAAAAACAAATATTTCTATTCTATCTCGAATGAGAAAATGACCTTAAGACGTTGGGTTTCGAATGTGTTAAGGGGTCATACATATGTCCAGCCGGCGCGAATTTTCATGTTTTATGGAATTTTTTTTCGGGTATACAATTTATTGTTAAAAGATAAAATAAAAATCTAAAAATCTAGTTCTATATTATTAATTAGTCTTCCGACTTGAAACAAAAAATATTTAATTAATATTTTTACCACTCACTTCATGATATAAATAAATATAAATATAAATCGATGAATCTGAATATTTCAAAAAGATTCTAGTCAAGTAATGTTGTCATTATAATCTATCGAGTCAAATTTTTGAATTTCGAAAATATAAAAAACAATTACTTAGTGAAATTTCGAAAAAAAAAAAAAATCATCACAAAATTTCGTTTTTTAATGATGATATGTATAAAATATCAAAAAAATGTCTCGACAGACTATAAACAACTTAGTTCTGAAGATTTAAAAAAGAAACCAAATGTTTAAAACTATTGAAAACTCTTCAAGTAATCGTTCAGACCGTATCGAAAAAGATAGCCTCGAGTAAAAAGCGTTTAAAGTTTAAAGTTTGCTTGAGCCAACCTGCTGTGAGGCCAGAATAAACTTCGCTACTAAATAGAATTTTTCAGTAATTTATTTTATTTTTTTTAAATATTCTTAAATATAGCAATAATAACACAGGGGAACAAATAATTTTTCTTGTTTTTGCGGCAAGACACGTGATAGGTCATTTCTAGAGCACTTTTTCGATAGATTATGAATGCTCAAACGAAAATTCTAAATTTGCTCCCGTTTTTGAGTAAAATAAGTCAAAAAGTACAAAACATTGTATTTTATCCATTTTTGAAAATTAATTCAAAAAAAAGGGTTATTCATAGAAGCTTGTAATATGGTTCAATTGAAAGGCTGAATCTTAATCTAAAAATATTAAATACCAGTAATATCTATTGATCTTTTTGAACTGTTTGGCGACCAAATTATTCGTGGGCGGGCGCTTGTTATGATTTTTATTCACCTTTTTCTGTATGAAATAATTGGTTTATAGGAAAATATAATTTTCAAGGAATATTTCGACAAATTTTAAACTTTTAAGATTTTTATGTAAAATAGCTTAAGATTCAAGCTTTTATTTAAGTTATGTTATTAACTCCTAGAACAATTCGTTATTTTTTAATGACTTAGCAAAAATGGTAAAAATAGGGCATTTTGTACTTTTTAACCCTATTTTTACTGAAAACTAAACCCAATTGAGTATTTTTATTTTCAAATTCGGAATCTTGTTCGGCCGCAAATTTGTTGTTGACCTGTGTAATCAATAATGAAACAAAATTTCTAAATTCTAAAGATATGCGACTTTTAACTGATGTTGTTCGATTTGAGTTCCAGCAAAAATTGCAAAAAAACACTTATTTATTTATTTATTTATTGGTAGAGCACAAATTAATTCCTACCCTACCTTAAAAACTAAGCGCTCTCGGGTACCAGGCTCATATGCTGCATCCTAACCAAATATATTTTATTTTTATTTATTTATTAAAAATAGGACAAGAATGAATTCTTAACCTACTATAAAACTAGCGCTCTCGGGAACAAAGCCCATATGGCGCATCCTAAAATTCATTATTATACAACACTTAAAATACAAAATTAAATTATGGGACGTTATAAACTAAACAACAATTAGACATATATTTACGCAAATTTAACAAAGGTTAATAACATAATAAATTAATTAGCAAATTCATAAAGGCAATAAACTTCTCTTTCTCATTTCAGACTTCAGTTGGACTAATATTTTTAGTGAAATGTAACAAAACTTAACAACATACTAACTTAGCAATAAAGTTCCTAAAAGTAATAATATTTCCCTTTATCATTTGAGGAGGTTCTTTTCAAAACTTGACTATTCCACTTTTGATGAAACTGATTTTTTATTTATTTTTTGTTTGATAACATTCAAATTTACACTCCGTAAATAAAATTGGGCCAAAACTTGATAATTACACCAGAAAAAAAAGATTAAAAGGCATGATTTCGTCAAAACTAGATTATTCCACGTCAAAATGACATTACCCATTTCAAATACACATTTTTGGAACAAAATATGATTAATCCAGAAGTTATTTAACTATTTTAATCTAAATTGCAACAATACAGAATATTACTCTCAGTTTGGAACGGTTAAAAAGTTGGGATCGGATTGGAAGTTATACAATATTAAGGAATTAGAAACAGTTTATAAAAAAATTACAGGTATACAGAATTTAAAACGAATCACTTTTGTTAAAACCACTAATAATAGAAACCAACTTCAATGTCATATTAAAACTTTTGAAAATTACATATTTACGTCGGATAATGAATATGATACAAAATTATACCTTCTAAAACGACAAAAATTCTAGATAACTTTACTTTAACTGAAATTGTAATACAAAAGCATCTGAATTTAAAAAAGCAAAATGATGTCAGAAACTTGCTTGTTAAACAATTCGGCGAGGAGTGGGCTGAAAACCAGGAGCTCTCTTGGTATGTCAGTATAATGAATAATAGCAATGATGTTGAAAGTGATGATGAAAATGATCATGAACATACAGAGGATTGTAATTGCCTTGAACATGAAATAACTGTGAGAATTTAAAAAAAAATAAAACATACTGTGAATTTTTTTGTTTTGTTTTATTTATTTAGAGAAGAAGATGAACCTCAGGTTATTTCAATTCAAAAATGAGATTTCTGATACCTAATTAGTTTCAGTAAAACAAGATTAATCCACAGTGGTTTGAATAAAAACATGTTTATTCCTCTAGAGCACATAACGAAACTTGATTATTCCAATCAGCCGCGTCAAAACTAGATTATTCCATTTCAAATTTTGGATTTATTCAAAATATATTATTGCTAAATTTTTGAATCCTGTACAAAGCAATGACTATTGTTGTCGTCTACAATAATGCATCAAAATTTCGGGTTAAAACCATAGCTGCAGACCTACAAAACTATTTTCTCAGATTGTGAAAAAAACACAAAAAGTGGAATAGTCAAGTTTTGAAAAGAACCTCCTCATTTCAGAACTTCTGGACGCAATACAACCTCAGGAATACATTTCTAAAATTTCAAAAAAACACGAATCCGTTTCGAGCATGCAGCAACACCAACCGCTGTAAAAACAATGGATCCGCTGGATGAGTCACCTGACTCGCAGTGTTACCAGTCCGAAAATCCGTTTGCGTTCAGCGAGGAACGTCCGCTGGGTTGGATCGGCATGGAAGCCGCCTGGAAAGCAGCTTCGAACACATGTCGGCTCGCAGCGCTGGTGTTCGACGCGGGGAAAACTGGCGGCCGGGGGACGTATTTTTAGCACTTTCCCCGGTTTCGTTGTGTTCGTGGTCCGCGGCCGGTTGAGGTCCGTTCGGTTTGACGAATTCGCGGGGCGCTGCAACTCGGCCTCTGCCCACGACTCGAACTCAAACTCGATTGATCTCAGTTCAGTTCAGTCGTGAGCGAGCAGTCGACGAGGTGCGTTCCTCAATTATTTCGAGAGTTGCGGTTCCGTGAGCACGTCGCATGCGAAGCGCTTTGTTTAATATTCCGTTCGTTTTATTTTTTTTTAACAAGTGTTCGTCAGTTTTGGCCATGCTTTTCTTGGAATTAGTTGAATGAAACTGAGTGCCAGCGGCGAAGGTGATTTCGCAATTTATTGAGTCGTTCCCATTTGTCGGAGAGGATGCAAAGGAACTGTGGTGGCTGCTTTAAATCACTCGTAATTCCCTTTGATATTTAGAAAACAAGCCGAATATATTAATTAAGTCATGTGTGTCGCCCGAGGCAGTGGTGAAAGAAAGTTTTGTAATATGTCGAAACGGCGACAAGAGTGCGGTGGTGCCGTCCTCGGCAGCCTCCTGCTGCTCACCTGCGCTTGGACTTGCTCCGGATCTGACACCACCGTCGAGTCCATGGACCACTGCTCCACCCACAAGTTCAGGGAGTCCGCGAACACCACCCATATGCAGTTCACGAAGGAAATCAGCAGCACCGAGTACGCCGTCCTCAAGGATTTCAAAAGTTTGCACTGCTGCGCGAAGGGCTACCGCAGCATCGAGTGGTAAGTGAAGAAGTTGTGGAGTTATTCGCACTTCACCTCTTTAAATTTAAAATTATTGCTTATTTTTTCCCCCCTTAAAAAAAATTTAATCTTACAATCCAAGTATTAGCTAATTCTGGTAGGATTAGATAAAGATTGTGAAAATGTGAAAATAAACCGATGAATCACCAAAGTGCGAATGTGATTCCATAGAATCGGACTATTATCGGAGAACAAATTTAATATCACTAAGAAAACTTAAGGGGACCTTCTCATGCTAAATTTTCAAAAAATCGATTTTTTTTTTTTTTTTTTTTTTTTTTTTTACATAAAACTGTTCCTTAGCACCATAGAAATACTCTCTCAAAATTTTATTACGAAATTCGTAATAGAAAAGAAGTTATAGGTAACGGCACCTCAGCGTGAATATATAGTGAATAAAAACTTCAAACGCGTTTATCTCGGAATCATGTTTTTCAAACTGGTGCGACGTTTTTCTCAAAATCTACTCGACCGATTTGTACAAACCAACATTTTTTAGATTCTATAGAAAAAATACTAGACACTGAACTTCTGAAAAGTCATAAAATACCTCCCCCTCCCTTTCTAAATTCGGGTTAACTACCCCAAAAAAGAGTTTTTTTCTTAATTTTTTGAAAAAACGTTTATAAAATAAGGAAAATAAAAAAAAAAATAAAAATTTTAAAGGTTCAGTGTCTAGTTTTGAGTCTCAGGAATAGAACCTCGTTTGAATTTTTACTCTATGTGTTACAGGAAGCCCAGAAAGTGGCGCACCAATTAAAATGAGCCTTTTGCAAGACGCCCTCTACACTGCCGTGCCAAGGAAAAAAGTGGTTAAGCGCCAAATTTTTCAAAATTGAGTTTTTGGTATCATTCGATTCGTCCGGAAATTCTCTATTTAATGAAAAATTTGGCGCTTAACCACTTTTTTCCTTGGCACGGCAGTACACTGGTGGTGGTGAACTAAAATGGCCAATAAAATTTTTTTTTATGTATTTCAAACTATTCCCTACAATATACAAAAAGAATTATGTATCTACATAAAGTAGTTTTTGCACAAAAAAAAATTTAAAAAGAGTAGTTAATTTTTTTCAATTTAGCATGAGAAGGTCCCCTTAATTCCTATATTTTCAAATCTGAAAACCCAATTTAACGGACAGTTGGTCAAAATAAAAAGTTGAATATTTCGAAAAGTATACCCGACCGCCATGAAATTACCTTTAGATCCTTTCGTTTCAGGACAAATGGAAGGTTCCTGCGAAATAAAAAGTAACAAGTACTTGCATGTTTAAAAAAGTTAAAAATGGAAAACACAAGTACAACAGTTAAATCCTTGATAATAAGCAGTCTAAAAAATCATTAAAAAAAATTGCAAATATGCTTGGAATTAGTCAAGAAACTGTCAAGAAAATTAAAAATTCTCATGGGATTTTTTCTATCAATACATCCACACATAGATCACGAAACTCATTCAATTGCTCGACTTTTAGTTTCAGTATCCAAAAATCGATCAGCTTTTTAAGAATTTGCCTGTAAATTTAAGCACTGGACAGGAAGCAGGTAAAATTACTTAATAGGATAATATTTTTAGTTAATTCTAAATTATCGGTCCGATGAGAAGAAAGTTAACAGCTTTGAGTCCGATGGATTGGACCAGAAATCTTGAAGGATATCACTTGAATAAAATCAAAAAAACCATGAAATTGAGGAAATTTTATTTGGCTATACATACATATATACATATATTTTAATTTGTTGCCATATAGACTCTATATTTCTTAATCGATTTTGATCAAATCTGGCTAACATATTCTTCATGACAATATTTCGATTAAGTTGTTAAAAGGGATGAATCGGTCAAGGGAGTGGGGACTTTCGGACTATATACTCTTATGTAAGTTCGTATTTCTCCATTGATGTCGATCAAATGTTGAAGTTTGCTCACTAGCAAGACTAAAGTGAACAAACATAAATTTACGTCAGAGGAGCATAAAAAGATACTTACAAAAAATTTTATCATACAAGTTGATTTTTTGTGAATAGTACAATATCATTCATCATCGCAATTTAACCACTGACCATTTTAGGAATATCCAAATTGCCCAAACGTTTGGAAAAAGCGAAACAAACCAACGAATGACTAAGCTTCTAGTTAGCTTCTCTCGATAGTTCAGCCGGAATTGTAAAGTTTTGCGAAAGAGAAAAATCAGGTTTTAGAGTAAAGAGTAGACAGATGTTGAAGAAAATTCCAAATTATACTTGTAATATTACCAAGAGTCAGTCGACTGTCTTAGAAATGATGCAATATCTGCTAAATATGCTGAGCTTTGTGTTAATTATAAGCTTTTATGAAAGTGTTTGAGGTGAGTGTAAAATTGCCCCCAAGCGGAAACGAAAATTCCCCGAACAGGTGCACATTTTACAGCATCAAACCATTTATAATAATAGAAATGTAAAATTTACCAAGAATTTCCAGAAATTAGAAAATATTGCTGTAGGGGATTCCTGGAAACGCAATAGAGTGGGATTTTTATCCAGTCATTCGTCAGTTAAGCGAATTATTCTATTTTGGTGCATTTAAATAATTTTAAACTTTTGTATATAAATATTTTCAAAAAGTAATAAATTTGTTTTTTGGAAAAGTTTTGCGGCGCTGGCGGTCAATCTAATATAACAATTACAAATTTATATATGTATGTATGTATTTCTCAAAATAATCAAAATGAAAAATATCATTTGATTATTCGATTAACCAAATTAAATTAATCAATTATTGCACTCAATTTATTACTCATTACCATCTCTACACAGGAACCAAACACGGTATGGCATTAATTTCGAATAGGTTTTAAAAAAATACTAAAGAAAATTTCCTTTAAACATGATTTTTATTTTTACATATAAAGTAATTTCCAAATTATTACGATATACATTACATACATATATATGTATAATAAGCACTCTTCTCTGAAGACTTTCTAATTAATAAAAATTGTTCTGAATTGAATTTAATTTATTATCGTTGATAAATTTACCTACATATATAGAATAAATAAAATGTTCATAAATTTAACCTACCCACATATTTTCTGAAATGCGCAATTAAAATTGGATATGCGATTGAACACGTTAATTTATATTAGTGATGTTTATGCTCTTGATATAGCAGAATCAATTAAATCTAAAAAGCGAAAAGTGAAATACAGCGCGTGTAGGTTTTTAAAATAAGCTGTCTATAAATGCTACGCCACTTAATTCAAACTTTATTTGAAATTAATTAAAGCGATATTGTTTACCCTGTGCGGTGTATGACAAGTATTTAGGTACAATTTAATTTATGCTATAGTTTCTCTATTTTGAATTTACATATATTATAGACTTGAACGAAAGTATTTATTGCCCAAACCAATAACTAATAACCGATAAAATAGAAAGATATTTAGAAATATGCGATTTTACAGACTCAATAAAAATACCATCAAATATAAATAATGGATTAATATGTGTATTTATATAAAAATCAAAAAGTACGTTATAGCTTCTTTTTGAAGTTCTAAATGAATTTAATTTCTTATGCTAACTTAAGTAGATAGCTCAGTTTAGAAAGTAGGTAGGTAAATGAGAAATACTCAAATACCCTTTAGTTACACATATTGAGGCTCAAAACATGTGTCGTTGGTTTACCTGCGCCTAATTACACCTTCCAAAGACGCACATTTTAAAGCAGTTCAAGTATTCTCTTGCGTAACACTAGAACGTTATTGTAGATTTGTAAGCTCCTTTTGGCCACAACAAAGACGATTGTAAGCATCAGAAAGAAGATACGATGTACCTGCAAATAGACGAGAAAATTTGTAAACCTTTTACTTAAAGCCCCTTTTAAAGTCCTAAAATGTCTTTATAAGCTTTGTTAAGTTTATACGTAAAATTAATATGTATTATATTAAACATTTGTAAAATCCATGTATATTCTTACAACCGTATTCATAAAAATATATTAAAATAGAATTTAAGCTTTCATTACTTACTACTTTAGTTGCAAAGAGTTTATAGTAAATTTATGAATAGTGTATATTTAAAACGCCCATTAGTCTTAAAGAGGGTTGTAAGTAATGAAAGTTTAAAATCTATTTTAATATATTTGTATAAATACGGCTGTTAATATTAGGCTTTAAGAATATTTTATTAAATAATGCTATATCATTCCTAAATTTTTTCAAGAACGCTTTTCAAATCCATAAATACATATATTTTGTTCATCCTATTGACGTTTAAATAAAGTTATTTAAGTGGTTAGGGGTAGTCAGAGGCGTGAAAAAATAGGCAATTTAAAAAAAGTTTTTTGATCAGGCACTAGTTTTTTATGCCAAGAATATGCTAATATAAATTTCATTTAGATCGTCGGGGGGGTTTTAAAATATAGTGGTCACCGTCATTGAAAATGTAGTTTTGAGAAAAACGGATCTAAATTTTCACTACTTGTCAATATTAAGAAGGTCCTACGGTTATTGAAGGATATCTCTAAGACTATTCATTGGATAAACTTGGAATTTTCAAAGAATATTTTCAAAATATTATACTATAAGGAAATGCAAAATTTTTGATTTACTTTTGATCCGAAACCTTCTATTCAATACTATTAATGAGTAAAATACAGATACTTTTGATCACAGACTGAAATCGAACCTGTGACCTTTGAATTTGCGCTTCGATGCTCTGACCGATGCGCTGTAGCGGCCAGTTACCGATGTTTTTAATAGTTCTGATGAGAATTGCAACCGATCCTACAAAATAATAAATATATATATTATTTAATTTATGATGCTCCACTAAAAATGAGTTAATTAAGTTTTATATATATGTGGCTTCCGAATTGATTTCGTCTGAAGAGAGTGTTCTAGAAAAGGATCTATTGTGTAATACATCATGACTCTATTAAAAACTTTGAGGTATCCTTTTATGTTTCTCCAGGAATCACAAAGCTGAAAGGCTTTGTGAGCAGGCTGTACTCATCGGTCGGTCATATTTCCACTCCTGGAAATAAAACAATAGTCTGTCCCGGGGGAATCGGAGTAGAGGTAACTGAAATATTTATGTAAATCGACGCCATAAACAGGAGGGGACCTGGTTGATGTTCTCGGATTCCCACAGCCCCAGCCAGATGAAATTCGCAATCGCAATTTCACATCAAAATCAATGGTTGGACTCCCAGCGGACTTGCTCCTTTATTCCGAAAATTTCTCAGAATTGGCTTTATGATGAGGGCCTAAAACTGGACCCGACGGAGGACAGTGGCTGGTGGTGGTGCTGCGATGCGACAAAGCGCCGCATTCGAATTAAAGGGAGTAACCGAGAAGCCACAGGGTCCAGGGACCGTCGCATCGGCAGTTAACGAACGAGAAGAATAGCCGGCAAAGGAGGAGCGGGAAATAAATAAAAAAATAAATAAATAAAGTAAAAAAAACTGACGGCCTCTTCTGCGAATTTGGTCCCTTCCTGAATACCAGGAATGAACCAAATCAGTCGACCCATCTCGATTCTCCCGGCCCAGGCCCAGGGCGGTTATGTTCGTTGTTATGTTGCTGTGGTAGGGGCTTAAGGCTCTTAACTGCCGAACCGAGGTGACTCTGACCCTTGCATCTGTGTCTGTAAATCCGTGTCCATGTGGCTGTCGAACTGGGACAGCTTGTGACGATCGTTGGTGCTCCGGGTGCCATCGTCATGGGATTTCGGCGCTAGCCAGACCAAGTTGCATTCGGCGGTGGTTGGCGCAGGCCCCTGACTTTTGATTAAAATTAATGTGTCTGCCCGCCCAGATGGGAAAATTGCCAGGATTATTTTGTACCCTCTGATTGCGAAGGCTTCCCGGGCTAAAATTTCGTCCTAGCGGAAACTGAAAGGATTTGAAGCGGATTAATTAAATTAATTAAATTAACATATTTCAATCCTATTTACCCGCCTGAAGGGAATTCAATCTCTGTTTGATTTTTTTCTTTATTCAAAGTTCAAATAAAAGTTTGGTCCTATGCGAAATTTTGCTTAAAATATAACATATCTGCATAGCAATTCAATTTAGCCATTTTACGAGTTTTGGGTACAATATGCTTTAAGATAATATACATAATATCATATAAGTAATGACCCAAATAGAAATTGGAGTCAGTTTTGCTGAAATCAGTTTTCATTCACTTTGGACTCGTGAAGAAAAACTCATGCAAATTAATACCACGGAATCATGTATGTAGGCCTTCATAGTTCAGATGGTAGCACGATCGAGTTGGTGGTGAGCCTCTAGGGTTGTGGGTTCGATTCCACAAAATTAAAATTGATTACTAAGTGATTCCCAAAGTCAATTATTATTAACCTGTTAACTGATTAGTTTTTCTTAGAAAGCTCGATGTAATGTGCTGAATTAACTTCAAGCAAAGACGCGTTTTTACGACATAAGCAAAGTAAGTGTTACTATGCGTTATAAAAGTTGAAAAAGTGTAACATTTTTAAATTGGGTTTGACTCAACATTAAAAGTTGTATAATTACAAACTGATTTATGCAAAAAATGAATTTTTGAAATTGACGCATATATACGACATAATTAGTTATAACAGGTTAATTTATTCTAAGAATCACTTTTGAAACAAATTTTTAATTGATTTTCAAATGGAAGAATTAAAGCATAACTGATATTATTCTGATTCATGGACTCTATTTTTCATGGGTTGGTATCGATACTAATCACAGTTCTTAAAAAGAGAGATATTTAGTACAAAAACTGCCATTTAGGACAATAATTAGTACGGGTTACAAACTTAGGATCAATTTAATGATTCAATACATGACTTTCATAAGAAATGATGGGAAAATTAAACATTTATCTGAATAGTTAGGATTGAATAATTCTAAGTAAAAGTAAAAAAGTATATACTAGTTTAAAAGAAAAAACCCGCATACAAACTTTATCTCATAGGTGGAAACGAGTTCTCCAATTATAATGAGAACAATAAAATAATATTAAACAAAAATAACATTATATAATTAATAAAAACATATTTAACAAATATGTTGCGGTATTTCTCCCATTTTGATCCCTTTGCAGGGCTGTAAAATCTTTAAAATGAAAGCAAACATAAAAATAAGGTAGTAAAAATCGCTTGTTTCTATCTAAAGTTTTCTTTTTGTCAAGATGAGAGAAAACAGTTATAGCGCCTAAAAAATTATTTTTTAACCAATTCTAATAATTTTTAGTTCATAACATTTTTTTTTTATTTTTGAAGTTACGACATAAAGTCACTAAGGTAAAATTATATTATAGAGAATTCGATTCTCTAGAAAAATCTTATTTACGAAAAAATAAATTGTTGCCCAACACAAAATGCACACCTAAATGTAACCATTCATTGGACTAGTGTTTGAAATTAAAATGTTTTTGGTTTAGTTTAAGTAAATTAATTTTCACTGTGACCAAAAACTTTTCTGCTTAACATTCAATTTATTTTAATATATGTACATATCGAGCTCTAGCAAAATGTTTTCACCTTTAAATTGAAACTAGTTAAATAAGTGAAATAAACTTTAATTCAGAGTTGATCATATTAAATTTTAAAATTTTTTTTTTTTTTTTTTTAGTAATAACCCCTTAAAGTATTATAAAATTTAAGTTTATGTAAAATAAACAAAATTTCCGCAATGTAGCGCCGCACACTCTGGAGCTAGCATGTGTCATTTTCAAAATCCATTATCCAGAGATAGGGTTTCAAAATTCAAAGGCTGCATAATTTCAAAAAGTCAATAAACAAAACCCCGACTACACGGAGGGCGTGATGAGCCCGGGCAAAATTACATTAAACGCAGTTGCTGCTTTTGAGTTTGAGGGGCACACCCAAAAGGCACCTTTTACATGAAAAAACTCGCTGAACATGCAGCGGGGTAACCTGAAACCCGGTTGCTGGTTGTTCGGAAACGTTGTTTTAGTTAGCGGCGGTGCACCGGCCTGCGAGCTGTTTTCGTTTTTCCTGTTATAACTTTATGATTCCAGGGATCTTCGGCTTTTTATCAACTGTGAAAGTTGACACAGAAAGGTAATTTTCGGAAAAAAACATTCGCCAGCAGGTACTTTGTCCTCTTGATTTTCATTGAGCGGAGGACAGGGCTTTTATAACTGACTCGGCAAACAAACTTCAATTTGTCTCGTTCACTTAGAGTTGGGAAATTGTGTTGTCCTTTCTCATTTGTGAATTTTAATTATGAATGTCGACTTTCACGGATTCATCGTACTACTTTTCTGTTGTTAAACTTTACTAATTACCAAACCCGAACCCAGCGTTTCCCGGGATACCTTTAATTTTATTTGTAGTCCAGAGAAAATAGACATAACAATATCGAAAGTTAAAAAATGTCTAATTGGCTAAACTTCCAAATACCCATTAGTCCAGGAATAATCTACAGGCTAAATTTTTGCATATACGTTGGTATTGGGGCTCTAAAACTGTACGCGAAATATGTCTAATTGGCTAAATAGCTAAATTTCCATTTAAATGTCGATAATATAGTTTTAGGAAATTTTAAAGCAACCTCAATTGCTAAAATTGATACTTTTCAAATGGAAATTTAGCCAGTTAGCTGGATTTAGCTGCATTTCACACAGAGCCTAAATATTATGTGAGAATTCCTCATCAATCCGACACCTGCGATGTTAATTAGGCGGGGTCAAAGATTACGAAAAATTATTTTTGTTAATTTAGGGGCTGAAGGAGCCTAGAAAGCTAATTAAAAGTTTTAAATGTAGGTATTTTCTAGGTTTATTTTATCGCTTTATCCCCTAATTAAAATATAATAATAGATATAGATTAATTTTCTTTTAATATAATGTATACACATTCGACTTTTTCTAGAGCTAATTCAACTTACTGAATGATACCTACATACCATATTATCTAATCTTTTAACGAATCAAATAAAAAAATATCTTATTCTAGTTTCCGTCTCTCATGAACCGATTTCAAAAGTCCCAATTGTTTATTAGTTTAATAAACGTCTCGCCAGTTTTGTTACTTTGCAAATATAAACAAATTTTAATTACTCTTCGCCTAATTAAAAAATACTTTGGGTTTAGGTTCGGCGAATGATTGACTCAATTTAAGTTACGTACTCATAGATGAAAGATAACATACATTCTGCATTAGCATCTGTTTTGTTTAATAAATTTTCGCTGGCAATAAAATTGTTTACTGAATTTTGTTATCATATGATTTCGATTTCTGAGAAAAAGCATGATACTTCTATACAGTTTGAGGTATTCTCTCCAGGGGATTTCCAGCAGTTCTGAAGCTGTAAAGTAAAAACTTTAAAAAGTACCAGGTTTTAAACATTTTATGGGTGTTTTATTATGTAATTGTTATCTAATAAAAAACCCATTTTTAAACATTATTCTACTGCCATTTTTCTTTGTAAATTTGCCAACCGTTCAAAATGTCAAATATGTGTATTGTATATTCAATAGTTGTGGACATATTGAAAATTTGGTATCGAAAACAGTTTTTAAGTTTTCATTGAGGTAAATTCGAAAATGTTTAATTTGAAAGAATTTTCGGAAAAAGATTTTGAGTAGATATATGTATATTAGGCGTTATGTAGGCTATATATTTTTTATTTTAAAAAGCTTTGTTCGCCATACAAATCTACACCACTCCGGAAGCGATCAAAATTTTATGCGTACTCTTTGAGGGAGCTAGAAAAACCCATGTATAGCTGAAATATGGACAAAATCTGTCTTCAAAAAATTTCTGTTACTACCATGTTCGGTTGAAGCAAAGGTAGTCAGTTACTATCAAATTAAAACATTGCTAAATTTTCTTCAATAGGTTGCTTAAACGTAAAGTAACGGCGTATGAGCGGTTGATGTAAATAGGTATTAATAGAGAACAACTCATTTATGCTTTTATCCTCGAAAAAGATCTAAATATCGGTAAAAACGCATCTAATCAGAGTAGATATTTTCCTCACTTGGATGCAAAAGAGCGCCGCCGGTATTCGCGCTTATGCAAATGGTTTTATGAGAATAGTTGTGACGGCACACCCGTGAAACATGACTCATTTCCCAATAAACCCATAATTACATGTACTGACTTGAGTGTGCGCATAAAAAAAATAGCCAATGCAATGGACTACTCTAGAGCGACAAACTTGTTTTTCTTCAGTGAAGATTTCCCTTCGCGACTAGCGCAAAATGAGCCCCGCTGCTGAGGAGACTTTATATCTTGGACTGGTATTTTTTACCCACTTCGGACCTGTGATCTCTTTGGTTGATCTCGACGTTCTTGTCTGGACGCGTTTTTACGAGCTTCAAGAGATGCAACATGGCATCATGTATGTCTGAAAGCTGCGCGCGGCGCGATGCACTGTTCTAGATTTCGCGATCCATGTTACTTATGTATATGCATCACGCCGCATACCATCCGAAATTTTTTTTTTTGGTAAAGAAAGTGGTCCTATGCGAAACTGCTTCGTTCAGCAGAAGACTCATTTTCAAGATGGGTCATTAAGCCATCTGAAGATTTCGAGATTGATGAACTTCTTTGCGAAGCGAGTTACAAAAGTCGTTTGCATGAGAAGTAGACGTTGAACCGAGGCTCACGATTAAAAAATTCGCTTACCTGTGGTCGTCGTGCCCGGTGTCAGTGCGGCTAATAATCATTTCTGGGCAAAGCACAAGAACTATGCCGCCGCCGGCTTCTTCCAGCGGTTGCTTCGCAATCATTTTCTAGGAATTTTTTTTTCTCCGCCGCCGTCGTCATTCTTACATACACAGTTGATGTTGCGGTGTTCCTGCAACTACAAAGAATCTTTTAAGTTGGGAGTTGAGATACTTTCCAACGTCGTCGGTGGACCCAGTGGTGGTGGTCACCTTGTCCCCCGTGTGGCTCCCCTGAGATATTCAATCATATAACTCAACCAGAGGAATGAAAGATAAGAAAAAAAAATAAGAAAAATAAGACTTAAGGTGATCATGTGGGGCGCACTAGGCAGTACTTTGTATTACGTCAGGCAAATCAATTAATTTCTTCGAAATAGCGTAATTAGGAATTAATTCCTAGAAGTATCCGGTCATGCACTCCGCTGATCTTGCAAAGTCTATTGCGTGAATTAAAAAGACGGAACTGCTTTTAAGCCACAAAGGGTAACTTCTTGCTTGAATGGGTACAATTGAAAGTTTGACCTCAAAAAAGATTATTAAGTAGTAGAGAACAATTCTACTACGACTAGAAATATCTTTCAAACACAAAAATGATTTATTTTACTTGGGGAGAGTAAATATATAATAATTATAAACTATACATTTTTGGAATGTCGTCAAGACCTTTCAGTTGATACCAAACACGATAGATTTATTTTTAATCTAAATTTTCATTATATATTATGTACATTTAATATTCGTCATATTACTTAATGTATTACATGTTTTTGAGCGTTTTGAAAAATTGCAATTTAAATCATAATTTTCTGTTAGAAAAATTTCAATTTAACTATAATATCTTAATAAAAATTTATCAATATTTTACATCGAGCTTGTGCAATATTGGTTAATCATTATGTTTTGGGAGTCATAAATTAGATTTTAAGATTTATAGTAAGATTATTAGATTTATAATATGTATACCACCTTAAAAGATAATGTTTAATATCAGTTTTTTTGTACTATTATATTTTAATACGATTATAAGAGTGAAATAAAGTTGTGTAAAACGGGGAAAAACACTTTAAGGATTAAAAAAGTTAACTTTTCACGCTGATTTTTGTATTTGCTGCAACAAAAAAGTATTACATTTGGTATTTTTTTAAAAAAAACAATTAAGTTCATTAAGAAAGTAATATAATATTTTAAAGTTGTGATAAATATTTCATAAAGATCAATTGAGTAGATTCTGAATAAGAATTCACGTAAATTTCGAAAATCATTTTTCGAAATAAAACGAATTTACAGCGCGGAGCATTAATGCCGTTTAAGAGGCGTGTCGCGCTTAAACGTTTACTTAATTTTAAAAATATTCTTTATATGTTACTAACATTTTATGTAAAAATAAACATTATGAATGTTCTAAATTATATCCCCTTAATAATATTAGCCTTTATGTTTCCAAAAATAAAGTCAGCATACTAAAGTTTTTCTATATAATACTAAACAAAGAAAGGCTTGAAAAAGCACCACTTTGATTTATTATAACATCGGTCTACAAAAAAAAATTTTTTTCTCGGTTTATTTTATAATTTTTTTATTTGTCATATATCAAAATAATTAAAAAATACCCACAACCTCCTTAAAGTTTGCTTTTGTAGTGTTGGTAGTAATAATACAGATTTTGAAGACCGTTTTTTGACCATTTTTGAAGCATCATTAAAAAATAAAGGATCATAATAGAAATTTGTAACATTATTAAATGAAAGCCTAAATCCTAATCTAAGAGAACCAAATGTCATTTATCTCAATAGCCCTTTTTAAACATATTATCGAACAAGTTTTTCATGAGTGTGCACTTGTCATGTTCTTTATTCGGCATTTATTATATGAAGTAATTGGTTAATGGAAAAAAATCAAATTTATGGATCATTTCGAAATGTTTTAAGGCCTTCTGTATTTTTATATAATAGCTTAAGATTTCAACTATTATTGGAACAACATTTAAGTTCCTGGCTCAATCCGTTATTTTGTAATAATTTTTCATAAATGGTCAAAATATGGTCTTTTGTACTTTTTAACCCTATTTTGCTCGAAAATGGAAGCTGTTTGAACATTTTCATTTACGAATTCGTAATCTACGGAAAAAGTTCTATAGAAATCATTTGCAAATACTTTGAGAAAAAAATTGGTGTTGACCTGTGTAATTTATTTTCTTTACTAAGCTCCCAAAATTGCCAATAAAACTACCAAACTGATCGTAACGCAGCGCCCACAAAAATATGTATTTTAGAAAAGTAGGATACCCAGAAATTGTTGGTCCATCCTCAAGAGTCATAAATCAAACTTACTCACGAGATTTTCCACAATGCATAAAATAGATCATCATCGCACCCGCTCCAAGAAGAAATGTCTCATGGGTCTATTTTGTGTTAGCGCATAAAACTTTCGCGCTTCTCGAGTCCGTCCCCGTGCGTCATAGAAAGTGCCATCGGCCGGCGCGTCGGCCTGCGGCGACGACCGAGGTATGCGAATGAATGATTTTGAACTTTAGAGTAGATTCTTGGAAAAATTCGTCATTTGTGATATTTCCTTGTTTACCGATGATAATGAGGAGAGCATTTTTATTTTTAGTCATTTATTGGAAATTGTACATTTTCCACGAAGCGCATTTAGTGCGGCGGGAACGATAATCTTTTGTTTGTGCTAAGGCGACAGAGTTTCGAGCAATTGCTAAATTCTCATTACGTTGCTATAAATTTACCATGAAATCTGTCGTAATACATAAGCCATCATGGGTTTTTAACTCTCGGAACTGGATGTAATTATACTTAAATAATGATCTGAAGGTCGGTCTTAGTTACGTGAAAATTAAAGGGGGATCCCAAATTACAATTTTGTTTAATGAGGTGGAATTTAAATCTACTAAAGATTGTTAGCTGAAAATAAACTTTCCGAATTTGCAACGACACAGAATGCACGCAAGCCTATTAGCCGCTGATCTGATCACTTATTCAATTTGATCCCGTCCCTTATATCAAAGCAGGCAGGCATTTGTTAATTTGTCTAAAGGGTAATTTAGTAATTTGTTTCGAGTACCTTCAACAAACAAAAGTTAGCATGTGTACTTTCGCATTTGCACTTAATCAAGTCATGGACTTTGTTTCCCCCTGGTGTTGGGACCGCTGGGAATTTTTTAATGTATAGCTTCAATTTTTCCTTGAATTAATTTTTCATGGATTTATCGCGTTTTGTCAGTTCTACGCCGCTTTAATCTGAATAAAAGGCTTCGAAAAAAATTCAGTTTTGTGCTAGAGTAGATAGACACACTATTTTCAGTACCATTATCGTGAATTAAAAATGATTGTGATGTTTTTTCTACATTATCTATAATATAAAAACTTGATAATAGGAAAATGTACATTGATTAATAAGAAAATGTAAGAAAATCTACATTTTAAAATTGTTTGCAAGTACACTCACACTTAATTTTACGCGGGATTTTATCTAAAAGGTGCATTTGCAATTAAAATTTACTGCAGTTTAGAAATAAATGGATGAATAGCTCGACGCCGCAGAAAAAAAAAAAACATTTTTGTAGAAACCCTTACAACTATAATATAGTTTTTAAACTATTCTGTTTACGAACTTTCAAATATTATAAACTAAATATGAACATATTCACTGACAAATTAGCATATTTAAAATGTGAAAATTTATTTCAGAGTCAAAAAACCAATTTAATTATCCTGAAAGTTGCCCTTGATGGAGAAAAAACAAAACTTTGTTTTTGCGTCTAAAGCTAAAGACAAACTAATTTAGAAAATTACAACGATTCGGGTGCCCATGTTTAAATACCGGAAAATAGAAATATAGGTGAAAATTAATTAGCTATTAATAAAATATAATAAACTCCGCGGCAAAAAGAGAGCCTAAAGCTGTTAAAGTTATGCAATTAAAAGCAAATACCTATCGAAATATGTACCTTTTAGTGGAAATCAAATAAAAAAGCATGAATTTTTTATTAGACATATGTACGTGCAATACCAAATTTATTTGTTTACAACTTTAAAATCTAATTAAAAAGTAATCAACTTTTTGTGTTTATTTTTCCATTATTTGCACTAGCTTTTCTGCAAATGACATCAGACATTTCGTCGCCTCTGTTCATGACGCACATTAAAGTGCTTTTTGCGGCAGTGGCTTAGAATAAATGTTTGCTATTTTTTGCCTCTCCTGTGAGTGCTTCCGAGGAAGGAAATTACCTCTTTTCACATTTATTTTATGAGTGAGTTTACTGAGTTCCAGGAAAATAAGTAATTGTAATTAAATACGATTTAACAATATGCTTCTCAGATAGATATTTTAATCGGTGCTTAAGTTCTTTCGTGACTATCTAAAACGTATAAGGATAGTCGCAACAAAATAATTTTTTTGTCTATCGCGGTATTAACTGAAAATCTGAGTTAAATTCAAAATGTTATAAATTTTGATAACTGAATTCCTTGGTTCGATATGATTTGTATGACTAATTTCAGTGGATTTCATATAAAATCGAAAATTTATAAGGCTGTAAGTTTTTGTGAACCAAATTTGAATTTTCTAACTTTTTGTATAAGTAGTATCCATCCGACGTTTGGGGCGAACCCGAGTCGAAATTTTAGTCCTACTTTAATTGCCTACTTTAAACTCGCTTTTGTAGAAGTTAAGTAAGAGTTAGTAAAGTATAGGCCTAAGTTCTATACAAATTAAGAACCCTACTTTACGCTTAAATTTTCCTTTTTCCCAATTTTAGGCTGTACCTACAACAGAACGTTGAGGGACCCCTGCTATTATATTTCCTTGTGGCAGAAGATTCCTAGTATAAAGAAATTTGCATTTTACTAGCGTTTACTGTACGCTAGTTAAAATCTGAAAGGTGTCTACTTTGTTGAAGTTGTGCAAAATCATAAAGAGGCATTATGTTTTACTCGACAACAGAAATGCCTCAGCTCATCTCTGCAACTTGTGTAATAGCAAATAACTTGCTCAGTAGGTTTTACCTGGTTTTTGTCGGATCGGTCGTATCTCTCCCTTGTACTCTCCCTTCATATGGGCTGAGTGATAGTTCCTCCTTTTGTTAACGTTGGCGGCATTCAATTAATTCTTTTTCCAGTTTTCTGTCGTTTCTTTAATTGTCTGAAAAGACACCGTACAAGAAGGCCGGGTACACGCATTACCTGCATTACCGCACTTTTCTAGTCAAAGTGCAGTACGTCTCGTTGATTTTCTGAGTCGTTATCGTATTTTAAATTGCAGCAACAGGTTACAATGTGCACTTCAATAAAACGTCCGACATTCTTCGGTGTAGTTTTTCGTTGAATATGGGGTTGACCAACTTGTGTGCATGCTCCAGTCCATTTAAGGTATGAAAATAACACAATGATGCGCTCCGGAGCGGTAAAACGCTTTAATAGCCGATGGCGCATAACGCACTCCACTGCGTTGCGTTCGGTCGGTCCAGAGTGGAGTGTCATAACCAGTTCAACTATCCGAGCGGCACATTCCCTATTTAAAAAGCTACACAATAAAAATCGTCTTTTCCTGAAACGAGACAGAGGTCTCTTTTCAATTTACCCAATCTAGTTAAGTGACAAACGTAATAAAGAGACGACGACACTTCACACACGTTGCGGCGCGCCGCGGCGCGGCATCATAATACGGCTGAATAATCAACTACTCATAAGTAATGTGCCGGGAATAATTGAAAAGAATTTATGCATTGTCCGAGCAACAGGTGACTTCTCCCTCAGTTTTTTTTGTCTGCTCTACTTAATGGGAAATGTCGTTAGAAGCGTCGACTTTTTGCTGCTTAAAAATTCGCACGAAAGCATTATTTAACTTTCATTAGAAAAATAAAATGGTTTAAAAAATTATGTGAGCATAATCTTGATTAACAGATATGAGACTTACTAGGGAAGAGATGCTTTAATCTTCTAATCGGATTCCAGCGGGCTACAGTTTGCTTTTTCTATGTACATACATATGTATGTACAATGTGGATCACATTGCAGACTTTGTTGCAAATTTATAAGTCCACACACAGAATTTTAAAACACTTTCTTCCACTTGTGAATGAAGTAATTTCATTTTTCAGAAAATGTATGAACAGTAGAGATTTTGTAATTTCTACTGTTTCAAAATTATAAATAAATTATAAATGTAATGAAAAGACTCTTAATTAATTTTTGTAATAATTTCTTTCTTTTAAATATTGAATGAAAGAAAATCGTAGATACTATGTACATATGTATGTATGTACATATAATTATATATAATAGTTAGTGCAAATTTCTTGGCCCTCCCTTGTCACACATTAAGCCAATATTAATACTGGTTATAAAAATGTTTTCATGGGGAAAATAAACTATTAGATTTTGTTATTACAGTTTTCCTTATTTTTAACTATGTAGTGCTGCAATCCAAAAAAAAGCAAAAAAAATTAAGTTGGAGTTAGGTTCGATAGGTGGCTGTAAGTGTAGGTACTCAAGTCTAATGTTCAATGATATTTGTTTCAGATCATCAAAAGGGAAATGGCAATGCCCGCCATTCAGTTACCTCCTAAAATCTTTACTATTATACAACTTTGTAATAGTAACTACTTCATAAGAAGACCTATTGACAAAGATTAGTAATTAAAAAAATCTTAATTAAAACTAAAAAAGGTTTTCGTCGGTGAAATTTCGCAAAGACCATATGTAATTTCTGTGCATCAAGGTAAAAATATTATTCGGGCGATCGTCCTTCCCGTAAAAAATGCTCCAAATTGAGTGCATGTGAATAAAAGAATTTCTTCTCATTTTTCCACGAAATGCCTTTTAAACTTATTTATTATCGCAAAATTCGGAGGAAATTGATTACTGAGAGCGGACATTCCAAGACGATGACTACAGAAAACATGATGTCGAATTTCAATGGCTCTGACCGCCATTAAGGCGGGGTGCAGTAGAAAAGGGAGAATGAAAACCCTTCTTTTAGACGCAGACCATATATAATTTATGCGAATCTTTTGGGTCAGACTATAAATCAAATCGAGAACATAAAAAAAAAAAATCAACAAACTGATGAAATGTGGAGCGAAACCAAATTGGGGGTTTATCAAACAAAATTTCTTGGAACTCATAACGCACTCTGCATTTTTCAAATAAAGTAAAAATGCTTTTGCAATCGAACACAATGTTTGCCCTACTCTGGCTTCTCTGTTTGGTAAATTTCAAACTGATGAATAGTGGACCGAAACCTAATTGGGGGTTTTTCAAACAAAATTTCTTGGAACTCATAACGCACTCTGTATTTTTCAAATGAAAGAGAAATGCTTTTGCAATCAAACACAATTTTTGCCTTACCCTGGCCTATCTCTTTGGAAAATTTCAAACTGATGAAAAGTGGAGCGAAACCTAATTGAGGATTTTTTAATCAAAATTTCTTGGAACTCATAACGCACTCTGCATTTTTCAAATAAAAGAGAAATGCTTTTGCAATCGAATGCAATGTTTGCTCTACCCTGGCTTATCTGTTTGGAAAATTTCACTTTATCACAAAGTGTACATATTCGCAAAAAATATCTCTTGCTAATTGTGCAGTAAACCAAAGCCAAAGTGAAGTACATATGTAGTTATGGAATAGATACTGTGTAAGTCCTCAAAATGCTGTTTCTGCGAAAATTGACTGAATTTAATCCGTTCCATTATATTCGCCGGGTGTTTCTAGAATTTTGCAGCTTTTGAAATTAAACACTTATTCATAAATTGCCATGAATCTTGCGCGGAACAGTGTGCACTCAAATTATGCCTGTTTTGCACCTTTTATTTCATCTCTCGGGGATCAATTGCTGGGCTTCGTGATGACTCGAAGGTGTTTCTACACGGACCAACTGCGACTCAAAATTGCCTCTGATTAAGGGGATGAGAAGCCGATCCAGACCTTGCATGATCGGCTGTGATCACTCTAATCATATACCTGATATTCGCGGAAATTGTTTAGACTTTATCGATAATTGCTGGCGAAACATCGCACGACGGTGGGCCTGTGAAAACCGTAAACATTTAGCCAATTTTACGTGATTTATTACTAGTAGTTAGTTTCGATAAGAATATTTAATGCTACGAAGCAGACTATACGTGTCGATCAAATTTAAAATTTATTTTCGTTTTGTTATTTGGAATTTTTAAAATTTTAAATTGATTGACAAATAGGTAACCTACTTAATACGAGACGACAAATTTCTTATCATCACTTCATGCAGGACTCAATTTATTTAAATAAATTTCTAATTACCTGGATGAAAGACTCACAATTTTTGGTTTTATATTTAACACATCAACTAAAAACTTCTTTCAAATTAAAAGTTTTAGAGTTGTTATTTTTTAATTGTATTTGCTAGTAGCATGTTTTTTACACATACATATTGATACTCATTACCTTTCTTTTTTTTTTCAGGATGAAAGACGGTCGACCTTATCCATGGGCAGCAGATACATCTTCTTTTATTTTGTATCCTGAAGCAGCAAATCAAACAATCTACACAAGCCAAGTACAATTGGCTGACATTGGAAATTACACATGCGTCCTTAAGAATGAGACCCATAAAATGACGAACCTGATTATGCTTGAAGTGCCAGGTATGTAGGAAGAGAAAAATAATAGAGAATAACTAATGTAGAACATCATGAAATTTGTCAAAATATATACGAAAATATACATACATATACATATATAAAAATTAAAAATTTTAAAGGGGTATAAAGAAAATTTAAAATTTATATGTATCACATAGAAACACGATTCACATAGAAAAACATCAGCCTAGTGAAAATGGGTCGAGTCTAAACATTCATTGATTTAACATGGAATGGAATGCCCCATATATGTACACCCCAAAATTAATATACCATATTCATTTATTATTTCGTGTTGGTGGCTTAAAATTATGGTAATCCTAGTTATTGTAGTAGGACTAAAGAGTAGAGTCAATTTGTTTGATTTACGCCTGGCACGTTATACTATTCTCAAGCTTTTCAAAACATATATCCCTAATTGGCTTTATTGATTCACAAATAGAATCAAATAGAAATACTACCTATACATATTACAGGAATTTAACATCGAAATCTAATAACATATTTTGATGATTTTATTGGTGGAAATGGTGAATGGAAGTTATATAATATTTCATTGAATTTGCTAAGCAATTATCTTGATTCTAAGAAAGATATTTTCCAAGTACATCATTAGCCAATAAAATTTTGTTACCAGGCAAATTTCTACTCTGTCTTATTTTCCGAGAATTTGAAATCGATTCGGTTCCAAGAACTCGCGGAAATGGAGTTTTCTAAATAATTCTGATAGCTTTAGCTATGGTGAAATTAAAGTTCCATCGATCTAAGGAATTCCATTTCTTTATTTTTTTTTAAATTATTACATTTGGGCAGGGCTCTTAAAAATCGTTGAAGTATTATCAAAACAGAATTTATTAATTAAACCGTCGCAAGGAATCCTTGCACCTTCATCAAAGCTTCAAGCTGGATGAAAAGGCTAGTGGGGGAAGGCGACTACGTTTTGCCTTCGTCCTGGATGACGAAAGCTTTCAGTCGCTTTTTCATGACCCTAGAGAGGTATGTGTAAAACAGATTCCAGGAAACTGCCATTGGCATAATTTGGTTCTTGAACTCCCTTTTTTCGTTTGGCGAAATACCTCCTTACTAAGAATTATTTCGTTTTTATTTCTTGGAAGTGCCTCACCCAAGTGATCTAAGGATAAAAAGGTTTTCAGGATGAAAAGTTACTCTTCATAGCGTGTGCGGACGAATACTGCGAAATAAATTTCTAATCTATGAGAAAAACAGTAATAGTAGAAGATATACGAAAAAAAAAACCGCGATATAAAGTAGACATCTTTTGAAAATTTGTAATAGAAATCTTTAAATTGAGCTTTACGTTTATAGATGAGTATACATTAAAACGTATTACTCTTAACAAAATGGCAGTGATGCTTCACCAATAGATGATCAAATCAAATAAAATATGATTAAAAAATATTACGAAACGAACAACTACAATTGCGATACATAAGAAGTGAATTTGTAACTTTTTTCGGGTAAAACGAATTATGGCAGAAAATAACTGCAGATGAAACAAAATTACCGGAGCAGAAAATTGTAAAGCTTTTATAAAGAACAAAGTGCCTACTTTCTGGAAAACCGGGAAAAATCATAGAATGTCAGGGAATTTTCTTTTATATCAGGGAATTTTTTTCAAAAATATTCAAATTATTTTGTAATGAAAGTTCCACGTTAGGAAAAACTATGACGAACCTCACCTTTACTATTAAACTTAAAAAACCGGGAAAAGTCAGAGAAATTTCGTCTTGAGAAAAAATGGCTATTGTTTTAGCGCTTTTTATTTTAAAAGTTCCTTACGACTTTTGGATATTGTCACATATGTATGTGCACTTTTGATGTTTTTCCAAACGTTAAGTTAAGATGAATCGAAAATAACTACATATGTACTTTAAAGCGAGCACCTCTGATCAATTTGTCTTATTTAAAACGGTGTACTTTTTAGAGTATACACTCCAAACGTATTAAACAATTTGTAAAAATGACGTAGAAATAGTCGTTTATAAAATTCAACAATTGGTTAAGTTTTAGTAACTAAAGTTAGCCAAAATTTCTGTTTACAATACGTAGAATCGATTTTCTTGAAAGTATTTTTTTAACCAAATATTTATTACGAACGATTAGATAAATAGTTGCCAATAGGTAAAACACGAATGTGTGCTCCCTTGCAACGTACGCGTACCCAAGTTTGAGAAACAATGGATTAATAAATTGCATAGTTATAGAAATATAAGTTAGATTAAAAAAAAAAAAGGTAATTTCCAAATAGTAAATATTTTTTGTCTTCTTTTCTAGCAAATCTACCAGACATGCCTAGAGCTACGTTTGAGCCACGGGACCAAACTGTAGAACTGGGTGGATCTGCTCGGTTCTACTGCGAAGCTTTCGTTGGAAAAGTGGGCCTACCGGACGCACGCAGCGACATCTCCTGGTACCAAGTTTTCGAGGCTGGACAGGAGCAGGAAATTGATGGAACCCAGGAAAATGTATTACGGTAAGATAAATCGCATTTCAAAAAATTGTTCACCTATCTAATCATAAGAAAATCATTTCAGCGGAAACGGACAAATTATAGGATCATATCTAACAATATCACAAGTAGAGCCCCATAATTATGGAAGGTATCTATGTCGAATTCAAATGGGAGACTCCTCCCACCGTCTGGACATGTACACCACTCTGCAGTACGCCAGTCCGATGGAAGCCCAAGGGGACAACACAATGCTACTTGGTCTTATAGCGGCCGTTTTAGCATTAATTCTTTGCCTCCTGACGTGGTACACGTGGTCATGGTGTGCCAGAAAAAATAAAAAGAATCAAAATCAGTGCCAAGCGCTAGCTAGAGCAGAAATGGGCTCTCCTAGGAGAGTGTAATCCCAAAAAATTAATAAAAAAACACAGAACTGATTACTTTTAAACAGTGGGGAGGAGGAAGAGAACTGCTGCTAAAAACTACAATCTTCCAAATATGCATAATTAATCGGTGCTCCTCTTGGTGCACTCCTGGAATTTATATATCTCTGATCTCTGTGATTTTGCTCCTGTTTTGGATGACGGTGTGTTTGAATCGACAGTTTCAACCGGAGGGCTTTTGGGACCTCAGCGAGAAGTGGGCGGCGAGTTCCCTTCCTCAAAACCCTAAAGACCCCCGTAGTATTAACTTATTAAAAGATAAATTTCAAGATATTTTCGGTTTTAAGTATTTATTTCATTTTAATAAATTATGATTTTGGACATAAGTTTTCTGGAATTTACGAGTTGTAATGTCTATATTGTAAATACTATAAGAAGTCGACGCGATGAGCACGACATCGCCTTCTAGGTGGTTAAAGAGGAACTGTACTTTTTGGAGACACTGGAATATGGGGATTAATTGGCAGCACTTCCTCACTGTAGAATTTTATCTATGGCTGTCCATGATGATGTTTTTCACCTCTTCAGATATTCAAAGCAGAGCATCTTAGCTAACAATACTGGAAAAAGAAAAATTACCTATACGGGAGTAAATTTGTGTGCTTGGCTACTTGTGGGTGATCTAATCAAACTTCTTAAAACCAGCAGAAACCGTGTCTGAAAATCTTAAGTTGCGGTTTTCTTTTAATAATAATTAATTTGTTTCGTTTACCAGACATCACCCGGTTGATTCGCTCTCTTACCCATATTGACTAAGTTTGTCTTTGTATGATAATTCATAATTGTGATACTTCGAACACAGTATACCAGAAACACTTGTATTTTTATATTCTATTTTTGTATTAAATAACGAACAGTTGACACATTTATGTCATTATTAAAAAAGTACACATCTGTTGCGTTTTAAACTCGAACAAAATAATGATTGTTTTGAAAGTGAAAACTGGATTAAAGCATCTACTATTGGAGTATTATCTTTTACTTTAGGTTTCAGTTTTTGGGGATTTTAAATTGATTTCAAATTCAGAAGAATTAAGAAGTGGATTTGTAAATAAGAATATCAAAACTCTCTGTATAAAAAATTTGAAGACATCAACAGAAAAAAATATAACTACTACTCTTTTATTTATAAGGAAATTATTTATTGTACTTCTGGTAACAGCCATAAAATTCTTTTTGAATAAGATTGTATCTATTGAAGCAGTAACAATAAAATTCTGAAAATTAAATTCATTAAACATTACACTGGCCTAACAAATTTTTTTTCCGAAGAATTGACAAATAACTTCTAAAGAATTTTTTGTGTAGATTATAAATTTACAAATAAGCATTTTAATTAGCTCCAGTTTTCGAGGAAAGTGGGATTAACAAAATTTAAAAAGTGCTGTTAAGCAATAAATTACGTCTTTATAAAATAAAAGATAAGGCTTTTTTTTTTTTTAATGAAGTAAAAGTTCGAAACCCTGTTTTTGTAGAGCATACGGTTGTGGTGAGTATTTTTTTTCGATTTGGATTTTAAATAATCGCTCAAAATTCTTGAAAGTAAGAGGAAAAAATTAACTCTCTTTTTTGAATATAATTTTGTTTTCTATAGACTTATCATGAACCAAGGTAGTTTTTGTCATAATTACCGCCATATCGGCGCTTGTAATGATGTAGATTCGTAATTAGTGGCTTTAAAATACTAATTTGCACAAATTCGTTGAATTTCAAAAATTTTTGTTCACCATCGTGGATTTTGTAAATTTCGAAAGTATATTCACAATTAGTATCTCCAAAAACCCCCAAACATAAATTTTCATGACAATCTCTTGAAATTTACAATTGTTCGCCGCAACTCCATGTTATGGAAAAAAAAGTTTTTCCGAATGGTAGAAGATATTCAGTTTTGAATGGGCTAAACAAACAAAAAATACTACATTTTACAGTGTAATGGTAAATTTTCAAATAGGCTCCGATCAAGTAGCCAAAAGTGTCAATATACGTCTAATTTTTGTCACTGTTTTCTTTATAGAAAGTTTGACATTAAATTGCTTTTAAAAAACAAAAACCTTCCGTCGAGAACGGATCCATCTCGAAAAGACTGCGGACTATTTATTTTTTTTATGTTATTAAGCAAAGAGATGGACAAAAATGTCGAATCCACCTAGAAGAGCTACGAAAGTGCGAAAGGCAAAAGTTGTAATATTTGATGAAGAGAATTTGGCGAGAACCCTCCACCCACCGGACAAAACTTATGGTTTTATGCAAATCGACGAGCCAAAAACGCCACACCCATCTAAAGGACAAGCAGTCAATTCCAAGGAACTAAGGAAAAAGCTAGAGAAATTAAAGGATTTGGAACAAGTGAGCAGCTTATCGCTCGTTCCAAATGCAGCTACAGGCGAGGACCCTGCGTCTCACCACAGGGAGCAGAGAAGAAGAGAATTTGAAGAAAGAAGAAAGAAAAGCTACACTGGAGAATTTCTTAAGGCCAAGGAAGCTCTGAAGAAACTAAAAGATGAAGAGGAACCAGAACCTGCGCAGAAGAAAACGTAAAGCAGGGCAAATATTGTGAAATTTATAAATTTAACAATGTCTACTTAATTTGGTTAAATTAAATTATTTTCGTATTCAGTTTTGTTCAAAAAGGCCAACTTGCTTCAAATTTCAACCTGCTTTCAAATTTATTTAGGAATTCAACCTGATTAACCCACTTTTCTACACTTTAACCTTTCGCTCTCCCGTACTAAAAAAGATTCGAGAAAAACCACCTTTTTATTTCCATTTAATGAATTCTATTACAGTATTACACTCAATATTTATTCAAATGTCTAATATATAATGCATAATATTTAACGTAAAATGGGCAATTTGATATAAATTGCAAATTAATGCAAAATGTACTACTAATCAGATTGTGAACAAATTTAGCTATTATTTAAAACTTAGCAAGAAATCATGCCAATTTTATAGTGTGTATTTTGGATCTTTGAGCTCTTGTACGGTTTATTTATAGAAAATTAAATATTTTCAGGTGTTCCACAAAGCAGTCAACTAACAACTTTATTCTTTCTACTAAACAAAAATGTTTCATTTTAGTTGATAATCCCAACATTATCTTATAATACTTATTTGTTTCCTTTTAATCAATTTTGTGCCGCATTTTTCAGATGCAAGAGTTTGGGCTATGATTATAATAATTTAACCCATATTTATGCTCCTATTATTGATGTCATATTCTTCATTAACATTTATACTTAATTTGTATATTTAAATCCTGATCCAAACTGAAATAATAATCTAATTTAGCTCCTTTTCTTCTATCTTAATTGATGGATTTACATGTCCTCCTTATTTTAAATATGATTATTTGTTGTTTTTAATGTTTAGTGTGAGTTTATTTAACTTGCAACCGCATATTGAATTCTACTAAGCCCATGTTTAAAATTTATTTTCCTTTTAGTTGAACATACTGCATATAATTTATATATAGCATATAGAGTAATGGTTCTAAGATTGATCCTTGTGGAATACCATACTATTTAGTTTTCTCTTTCTTCCAGTAATCTATGACAAGGCAGGTTTTTAAATATAATAGTTATGATAGTAGTCATTTACAAACATGGAACTTATAATATTAAAATTCTAGTCTATAAGAAAATTGTAATCGGTAGAGATAAAAATAAATAAAATCTGAGCATAACCATCTTTGGGCACTTGATTAAAAAAGCATACCTCTTCAGGTAACAAGGAATTTTATTAAAGTTTCTATAAAACCTCAGAGTTAGCTTACTAATAGAAGACAGAAGTTAAGCCTTCAGCCTAACAACTCCTTTCTTTTCTGCTTGCCCCGCTGTATCGCCTCCTTGAACAAATTGCAGTAGAGCTCCACAGCCACTGGAGAGTCATCGTTCCCTGGGACGGGATAGGTGATTAAATTGGGGTTGCAGTTCGAGTCTACGATCCCAATTGTGGGTATGGCCATTTTTGCTGAATCCCTCACTGCCACGTGCTGGTTGAGGACGTTGTTCTGAGTGTTCAGGAAAATGCACAAATCCGGGAGTCGAGTGACCGCACCAAACTGGACATTAGCATTCGTAAATATTCCTCCTCGCCAGAATCTTGTGTGGGAGAACTCCCCCATTTCTAGCGCCTTCTTTTCCACCAAATGAGCGTTCAGGGCGTTTCGATTGAACAGCAAAATTACGCCGTCCCTGAAGGCGATGTGTGCCGCAAAGTTTAGGGCATCTCTCAAGTGTTGGGCTGTTTTATCCAGATCGAAAATGATGTGCCCCAGACGGGAGCCGTAGATGTAGGGAAGCATCCGGTTGTCTAGGGAGCCCTCCTTGTGTCCGTAATGAACCCGGGCATTAAACAGATCCCGAACGGTGAAAATATTGTGCACCTCAAAGTAGTCGGGATACTTGAGAATCTCATCCGCGATGTTTTTCCCTGAAAATTCTGGAATTAAATTTACTGGGGGAAATATTAGACCATGAGGAGGTACCTTGGGACTCAGCAGCATCTTCCTGAAATTCTGCTGTTTTCGCCTGTGTGCAGCGGAAACGGGTTATTTGGTAGCTGCATTGGAGTTGCCTCCCGAAATCTAAAAAGAAGAATCGTGAATTTATTGAGTAAAGTTAGAAATAAAACGTACTTTTTGCGAAATTTCTAACCAACATCGCCGGATTTGATTGACAGACTTGCTAGAATTTGAGAAATGTCAGACGAATCAACGACTAAAGAATTAAACAGACGAGAAATTTCTGCTTTTCATCTGGTAACTCAGACTACAGGCTATATAAATTTTGCCTAGCCCTGCCGTTTAGTGTCAAAATTGTTAAAAGACGACGTCAAGCGATGTTTGGAAACGCTTGATTTAAAATAATTGTGAAATAATGGCTGTAACGCTCAAACGATGCTTTTCAGAGTCATCTCAATCCGTAGGAAAAAATAATTGCTTTACGTCCAATCAGAAAATAATGCAATTTATTTCGTAGATTCCCTCGTTGAGTTTGAAGCCCTTCAAGAAGATACGGCTCAGCTCAAAAAAGCGTGGCTCCGATGGAACTTTGCTCGAGTTTGCGGTATCCCTGGACAAGGCGACTAGCAGCAACGAAGTCCTGCAGATATTAATTCGAATATCAGACAACTTAAAAGATGATGAGAGCGATTTAAGCGAGACCATGCGAAAATTAGCTGACCACTTCAGGAAGGAGCCCGAGTCGGCCGTCCGCGTGAAGGTGCTGGCGTTATTCGCTGAGTTCGGCAATGGTTTATCCGTTGAAGGTTCCGTCCTAGCAGATGAAATCTTAAGTCTGCTGAAGGCGGAGAAGTCGGCTAAGGTAATTTCCCAAGGGTTGCATAGTTTGTACCAAATCGGGATGCTGCAGTCTCTGCCCACGACACACGTAGCCAGAATTGTGTGCTATGCAAAAAATCAGCTCTCGTCGCCTAGCCACAACATCCAGCGTTATGGGCTTCTTATTCTCGGCGCCTTCTCCAGCCTTGCTGAGGCCGAAAAGGAGACTCTAGAACTTGTGGGACGGTACACAGACTCGCAGGATTCGAGAGTTCGCGCTCAGGCCTTCCGGTCCATTCTGATTCTTGGCGATCGTGGGGTACCACTGCAGCCCATTTTGTACGGCCGTGCTGTTGCTGCTCTGAGCGACGATTACGAGTGTGTGAGGAAGGAGGCCCTCCAGCTGGTTTACAAGCTCGGAATCAAACATCCCGAACAGTAAGTTGGCTCTTATGCAAACCAAATATGAATTTGTAATTTAAAATACATTTTTTAGCATGATAAACGTTCGGGACACCGAGTCAGACATGCGGCTAATTGACGCCGCTTTTGGAAAAGTGTGCTCTGCCCTGTGCGATTTATCTATGCAGGTTCGCACACAAGCGGCAGAGCTGCTCGGAGGAATGTCGCAAGTTGGACCTGAATTTCTCCACCAAACGTTGGACAAGAAATTAATGAGCAATTTAAGGGTATGTACCTAATACAAATGTTGATCAAAATTGTTCTTTCTACAATGCCAACAACCTTTATTTTAATTTAAGTAATGAACTTGTAAGTTATATTCTCTTAACCTTAAGGAGTCAAATAACAGCCTGGACTATTTCATAAAAAAGATTTGAGTGCCATTCTTTTAAAATGTTTCGGAATTTGCCGGCGTTTTTATTTTCCTGGAAAATAAATATGCTGGGATGATAGATAAGATTGAGTGCGTTCCTTTTGAAATTTCTTTCGGAACAACTAGCCTGTTATTTTAAATGTTAGCAAGAAAACAAGAATTTGGGCATTCTATTTTGAAAATGATATATAGATATTTTCTGTTATATTTGGCTCAATTTTTCCTAGTTCTTGCCGCAACGAAAAAACTGCGGTTTTTAAATCCTTTTAAATAAGTCCTTTTTACCACAACTTTTTAGCTATCACTTATTGTTTTTTTAGAGGAAAGAGAGTCTTCACAAAAGGAATTTAGACAATTTCACAAGTGGGGAATGGTCGAGTGGAAAAAAATGGGCAGACGATGCCCCAAAAGAGAAGGTTGAAGCTAGCTCGGTTTCACTGATCGCATCAGGAGCGTGCGGGGCTCTAGTTCATGGGCTGGAAGATGAGTTTTTAGAGGTGCGAACAGCATCAGTTGATTCTATGTGCCGTCTTGCCCTGACAAACTCCACCTTTGCAATATCTTGCTTGGATTTTCTTGTCGACATGTTCAACGACGAAATTGAAAGCGTGCGACTTAGGGCTATCTTCAGTCTAACGGCGATATCTCGTCATATAATTTTACGGGAAGATCAACTAGAAATCATGTTGAGTTCGCTAGAGGATTATTCCGTTGAGGTTCGAGAAGGTCTTCATTTAATGTTGGGTGCATGCAAAGTTTCGACGCAGGCCTGTCTCCTGCTAGTCGTTCAGAAGGTGTTGGACGTGCTATCCAAGTATCCACAGGACAAATTGTCTGCTTATGGATGCATGCAAAAAGTTGGTCAGAAGCATTCGGAACTTTGCATGTCGCTCACACCGCAGCTACTGCAGGATCATCCTTTTTTCGACAGTGCGGAGAAGGATGTAGAAGACCCATCTTGTAAGATCTTGGAAATTGGTTTAGTTTGCTGTTTTTATTTTAATTATTTTATTTCAGACACATGCCTTCTCATAATGTTGTTCAATGCAGCAGAACACATGGCTCCCATGCTGAGCCTTTTGCCAGATACAACGATTAAACACTATGCCTATTTACGAGATACAATGCCTAACTTGGTACCACATTTACCAATTGGAGGATGCTCACGGCCATTAACACTTACAGGCTCTACTGGTTCGCGACAATTTTTGGAAACAATTTTAAGTAATATTCAGGCTGCCTATTCGGCGCCCAAAGCAAGATCGGCTCTCCTCAAGGCCGCTCAAGATAATCTGAATCGTTTAGCCGAAATTGATCCACATATGTCGGGAACAGCCAACTTTACGGTTACTTTTCTGGCGGCACAGCTTCTTATCGAGCAGCTACAAGCGTGTACCCTACCTCAGCACAGCAGAACACCTTCCAAGGAGTCTCTCAGCCAATTAACGAAGAATTGCCTAAAGTGGGCTTTATAATATCTAAATAATAATTAGACAATTTAATATTTAATTTTTAGACTGCAGAACATTTTCTCCGGCTTAACACTGCACGATCTATTGCTTGTTAAGCAAATCAGCTTACGCGCAAGTGCTCTTCACTTACTTCTGATCGTTAAGGATCGCTCACAAAGTGCATTGGGTCCTTGCCAACTTTTACTGCATATAGCTTCCGATACAAGCAACTTCCTTCATCAATATTTTGGTTCGTTTTATTTAAGTAAGTACTCTTAAACTGATTAATAATTTATTTTTACAGACATGGTACCTGATGCATTTACAACATCTATTTTGACTCAATTGGCTAATCTTAGTGACCCTAAACCGGGTCGTGTATTCCGAGAAATTTTACCAATAGTTCAGAATGCTCCGCCCATTGTTACCCCTCGGATAAATGTTCATGTAAGCCCTATATTTTGATTGTTTGTTAATTACTTGTGTTAGAAAATTTGGATTTCTTGTAGATAAAAATGTGCATTGCAAGGATATTGGAGCCAGGGCTCAGTGCAGCAACAGATAACATTTTAAAAGTTACAGCTGGACTTATTGCAGCCCTACCGTTTGTTGCAGAATTAGAAAACCTCCTTGAAACACAGAGACAAAATTTACGCTTGAAAATTAAATACCCTGATCAGAACGTGCACACTGTCGTGCCGCGAATGAGAGATTTGAAGAGGATTATGACGGAAAAAGGAGAAGAAGGTTTGCAATAATAGTTTAGGTTATCTTAAAAATAAATTTTATACCTTATTTGCAGAAAATAACTGGCGTTTGCGTACCACTGTACTTTTATCTCACGGTGTTTGGACAGAGGCCTCGCATGTCGAAATCACTTTGTGTCTGTCTGTTCGGCCGGGTACTGAGTTAGAACTTTGCAAGCCGGTCAAAGTTCTTTTCGCTCCAAAACCCGTTAGGCGAGGGATATAAGGTATCCCTAAGCATATTATTTTGTATAATATTAAGGTTGTATATATTTTTATTGTATTTTATCGTAAAAGTAAAAAAAAAAAAATTACATTTTAATTGTACAGCTCAATCCTTTTACAAGTCCGCTTACCCGGTAAAAAAATGAAGAGATATTTCCAAGTATAATCATTAACTAGAAGTTTAAAATGAATCAGTTATATCTATAAAGTTAGTTCAGTATTTTCTAAATTGTTTTTAGACTTAAAAAATATTTAATTTTCACATACATATGTTTGTTTTAAAATGTTTGCTATCAGTACATCGCTTTTTTAGTTTGTCTTAAAAGCCACGCAAGTTGTCTTCGGGTCTAATTAATGCTTCAACAACATTTCAAGTTGAAGAAGTTTCTCTAAAACTATTTGCTCCTAGCACAACGCGTTTTTATTTGGCCTATACAGCTAAATACGATAAATGGTCAAAATATAAAATATGAAATATTGAAGTTTTCTTTGCTCCAAACACATAGTGTAAGTTTAACTTAGCAAAACACGACAATTTTAATTAAACAAAACATAAATTTTTCTTTATTTGAGGCATTTAAAAATATCGAAATCTCATTAAATTAAAAGCTCAAAAACCTTTTGGCCAAACAACACTTTCAATCCAGTCTACATAGGAAAAAACGCGAGTATAAATGCCAGGAACTCCAATATTTCCGCAAGTAATTCCAAAAGACGTTATTCCAATAATTGTGTACATACAATACTGGTGAGAATGATAAACTTGCAATGGACCACCGGAATCACCTTGGCAGGTGTCCTTCTCTTTATCTTTGGACCCAGCGCAAAGTTGCGTTTCCGGTACTATTCCATATTTAAGATTTCGATTAATTTCGGGGGCATATGTGGCGTTGCATTCTGCATGAGTGAATTTTTCTAAGACAACTTTCAATAGATGATTTGAAGAATTTCCAGACCAAGTGGTATGTCCCCAGCCTGTAGCGATTGCATTTCTTTCGATTCCTTCAAACGATGCCGGTAAGCACGCTGGCCTTTTGTAGGGACTTAATTCCACTTTTCGATTTAGTCGTAGTAGAGCAATATCGTTGTATTTAGCCTTTCCGTTGTATTCAGGATGTGGAATTATTTCAGAGATAGTGTAATCTTCTGGACGTGCATCTTCGGTCTCAACGTCAAGATTAAGCTCTCCAAGGCGAACAACTTGTGCTGCACCACTGGAAAATAATTAATTTATGTTCGTTATTTATTAGCGTACAAAAACAGATTTGAAAACCTCAATAAAAATTCATATTTCATTCTTTGGAATCAATTAATTTGTTAAATTTATTTGATTTAATTTAGTTAGTAACTTCTTCCAAATATCTTTATACTCACTAAAGCCTAGTTTGTAAGCAATGTCCAGCTGTAAGCACGTACTCATCGCTAATCAAAGTTCCGCCACATAGCCACAAGGGTCCCTCATTTCCATTCATAAATCCTATCAGGGCCATGTGAGGAAATTCTCTGGGTTTTGAATATTCTCCACCAATAATAAGTGGAATAGTTTTGTGACCGCATTTATCTACTTGTATTCTGTTAGGCTCCGATCCTATCGCTAAGGACAATGAGTAAGTGTACTCGTACACTGCTGATTTATATTCATTACATTCTGTAAAAATACTTTGTAAGATTTATATTTTTCAACTTTACATTGGTCATATACTTCGCTCGCTTATTCTTGAATTAGGACCTAAAGTAGGTCGAATTGTGGTTGTTGGTGCAGAAGTAGGATTTGGACAGCACACGACTTCTTGTCGCCCCTCAAATCCACATCTTGTGTGTTTTCGCCGGTTTCGAATATCGCTTACCACTGAAGGACACTGGCTTAGCAGTTTGCAGACTCCATTCGACTGTGTTTTCTCAACTATGCATGATGAACCTGTAAACAAAACAATGTTTTTAATTTTTCAATTTTATAGTGATGGTTTAAGGTTTAAACAGAGTTAAAAGGAACGTCTGACTCAAAATCAGTGTAACAAAGCCAGAATTAGCACGATATACTACAAAATTATTCGTCGTTTATTAAACTAAGTTTAGCTAAGCCTTTACAAAAAACAAATTTAAAATAGGTTGAAGTAAGGCCGCATCTTATACTTTTAAGCTTTCACACTGTAAAATTGGGCAAACGAGTGCTTCATGCTTCGTAATAATTGTGAACGTGAACGACCTCATAACGAGACTTATATTAAAATATTATGTTATTGCTTTAGTCTTTAGTCGATACTTTTAGAGAACAACTTCAATCAAAGCATTTCTATAATATGTATGTATATGCCGTCTTCATATTTTAAGTTGCATTTAAGTAGGTCATGAATTAATTGAAAATCAATCTTCTTTCTCCCATATCAAAAAATGTACAAAAGGTCAAGCAAAATCTTATCAGAGTGCATACTCTGGGTAATTTCACTATATAACATATTTTATATACACACACACAATCTCATGATCAAAATCATGTAAATTAGGACATCTTTAACGCACTTTTAAATTAAAATTGTTAAATGATGCGTGTAAATTAAACAATACTACGAGATTAAAACATTGGCTTCATTTCCCAGTCACTTAAGTTCATAGACCCACTAAAACTAACTGACATAGGTACGTTTTGACAACTTGTTCTTTTCGAGGAGTTTTAAAGTGAATTCCTTAAAATTAATATAATTATGTATTGACTTAGCATAAATTCTCATAGTTCATAGAAATCAATATAAACTGTTAGATAACAAAGCAAAACAAGCTTTCGAAATATCTTAAATATTTTAAACTTTATACGAAAGTAAGAATCAAACCTGTATGGTACTGTCCAAAGGCGACAACAGCATAACTGATCAGAATAAGAAAGCTTGATGCACTTTTCATATTCACAGCACTAATTTGTTATCTTCTTTTTAAAAATTGAAAAACAAAAAATTATTTACAAAGAAGCACGTCGAACCTGAAGTGAATCCCGGTAGCGATCGATCCATACTAAGCAGGTCTCGATCAAATCTCAGCTCTTCGGGGGTACTCTGCCCCTTTTGCAAAACTTGTTTCCACTATGATCACAAAATTTTGTATCTGTAGACATTTCATTATCACTCTGATCGCCTTAAGTTGGAAATCTGCAGTCTTCAGTTTTATCACGGAATACAGAGACGAAAATTAAATCTCGACGCGTATTAATATAAAAAAAAAATCTCATAAAAGTGACTAATCTTCATGGGCCAGTGGATCCACTTTCGCAGCCGTTCCGAGAATTTTTCATGGATTTGAACTTGAACTTCAAAATTAAAGTTGTAAGTACGCAGAGGTTTTCCCCTAACTATACAAACAAGTTCATAACAATCAATTATTGAGAAATTAATTAATTTACGTCATAAACATAAGTAAACATCTCTCACCACTTTTATAGTAGAATCATTTTCACTTACTGATTCTGTTCTTAGTATTATTTTTCCTAAATAAGAGAATAATAAGAGCGGTTTTCTTGTTTTTACTTTAGTAGGTTTTTTTTCTTATCTAATGGTGTTGGCTGGACATTTATTTATTGCAGTTTCATTAAAAGATTAATCAAGTATGTACTTCATCAGAATATAAACAAGAACAAAAATAGAAATAAAATTATATATAGTATGTATTTAAAAGATTGCTCTTTAGACCTTTTAGACAGCGTATTCATTTTTCAAAAGCAAACAGAATCGGCAGCAATATATTTTTGAAGTACTATTGCTAATTTTAGTTTAGAGCTTTAGAAAAGAAGCAAATCTCGGCTGTAAAAGTACCTAATATGCTAAAATTTTTACTATTATGTTATACTTAATTAGTGCACATTTTTTCCAAGGTTAAAAAATCAGTATTTAAGTGTATAGGAAGGGTTCCGCTTCGTGAACTATTTTATTAACAAGCCTCCGAAAACTAAGTTTGTTAGTAAAATAATATTGTGAATTTCTCAGAATTTATAAGACTCAAATTCTCAAAAGCTTTCAAAGTTAGTAGTTTTGGGGATAGAGACAAACACTTTTTGACACAAATTAAATTAAATATATGTAAGTAGAATTATCTTACATAAAATTCTAGAAGAAATAATTTATTCAATCCTTATAATTAGTCCTTTCGAAAAAAACTCCACATGGACGCCTACAAAAAATATATTTTTTCTGGTATAAAATTGTTGCTCGCTTTAAATTTATAATCCGGTGTATTTTCCTGACATGTTATTGGAAAAGGAACGTAAGATGCTATTCACTCCAAAAATTGGTCTTTATATACCATCTTTTTTGTTTGTTTTTAAAATTTTACAATATGCATGTTCTTTCCTCAATTGGGGTTTTTATTAAATTTAAATTTAAAAATCTGTTTCAGTAGTTAATATTGAATTAACATATAACAAACCTGTTGTAAAATAACATTTTTAATTGGAGTTTAACTACTTACAAAAAATACTTATAGTTATAATTTGATTTATTGTCGGTTCTTGGTAAATAAGGGAAAAAGTTTTAAAGTCGACCGCCTTGCTGGGCAACTAGTGTCGTCACAAGTGAGCATTCCTTGTTTATTATATAGAGAATATTAAAACAAAAATTAATTATTTAGCTACATCATTATTTATTTTATATGTATATGTTGTTTTTATAAAATACCTTCTATATATGTATACCCACTATGTCTATTGTTAGTTACGGCGGAGTCCGCTAAAGCTGGGCATATCAGGCAAATAATTGACCACTTTAGCGACTCTGTTTTTACATCCTTGTTAAATTCAAAAGTCTAAGAACCATTTCCCCAAACAATGTTTTCAATCCAGTCCAAGTATGGAAAAACTCGAGTATAAACACCAGGAACTCTAAGAAACATTCCGCAAGGAATTCCAAAAGAAGTAACTCCAATTATTGTATACATGCAATATTGGTAAGAATGATAAACTTGCAGAGGACCCCCAGAGTCACCTTGGCAGGTGTCCTTCTTCTCATCTTTGGATCCAGCGCAAATTTGCGTGTCCTCTATTATTCCATATCTAAGATTTCGATTAATTTCGGGGGCATATGTGGCGTTGCATTCTGCATGAGTGAATTTTTCTAAGACAACTTTCAATAGATGATTTGAAGAATTTCCAGACCAAGTGGTATGTCCCCAGCCTGTAGCGATTGCATTTCTTTCGATTCCTTCAAACGATGTCGGTAAGCACGCTGGCCTTTTGTAGGGACTTAATTCCACTTTTCGATTTAGTCGTAGTAGAGCAATATCGTTGTATTTAGCCCTTCCGTTGAATTCAGGATGTGGAATTATTTCAGAGATAGTGTAATCTTCTGGACGTGCATCTTCGGTCTCAACGTCAAGATTAAGCTCTCCAAGGCGAACAACTTGTGGCGCACCACTGGAAAATGAAAACAGATTTGTAAACCTCTTTGGAATTATCAACTCAAGTTAAAAAAAATTTAACTTGAAATTAAGAATTGATATTTAACTTCTTAAATTTATTTGTTTTAATTTAAAAACTTTCTCAAATTAATAAGTTCCCGCTATTGTTTTACTATAAATAACAATAGTTTATTTATTTCGAACACATTATCTAAAAAAATTCGTTTCCTGTACATATGTAGTAAAAATTTGAAAATTAACTACAACAACTCTTAATTTGAAATTAATTCCTTTTGTGATTCACACTTCATTCCTTGGACTGTTAATTATACTAATTCCTATTAATTGAAAAGCGATGAAATTAAAAAAAAAATATAATATCAAAGGAATAATAATTAGGGCGAAGTAATTTAAAAAAGAATGATTATTTAAAAACTTTTGAAAGAACTAATAAAACTTTATACTCACTAACGGTTAGTATGTATGCAATGTCCGGCTGTAAGCACGTATTCATCGCTAATTAAAGTTCCGCCACATAGCCACAAGGGTCCCTCATTTCCATTCATAAATCCTATCAGGGCCATGTGAGGAAATTCTCTGGGTTTCGATAATTCTCCACCTAGAATAAGAGGAATACTTTTGTGGCCGCATTTATCAATCCGTGCTTTTTGAGACTCAGATCCTAGGGCTGGGCTTTTGTAGTTAGTATCCTCGTAGACTGCCGATTTGTATTCATCACATTCTGCAAAAGTATTTCGTAAAACGTATTTTTATCTGTCTATCCAATTTGTGGCGATATACTTCGTTCGCTTATCCTGGAATTAGGTTGTAAAGAGAGACGGGTTCTTGGTGTCGGTGGAAGAGTTGGAGTTGGACAGCATACAACTTCCATACGTCCGTCAAATCCGCATCTTGTGTATGTCCGTCGTTTTTTTATATCGTTAAATACTGATAGACACTGGCTTAGCGGTTTGCAGATTCCATTGGATTGTGTTCGCTCAACTATGCATGATGACCCTGTTAACAACAATTTTTAAAACATAAAATTTGCAGTGGAACTTGGTCAATTAAATATAGATTTTTTTACAAAATTTCTTGATAACAACAAAGTATTTAGCTAGGCCTTTAAAGTTTTTTTCCATCTAATATACAATGCAGTAAATGTGCAAGTAAGAATCAAACCTGGAAACAACTGTCCAAAAGTGAGAACACTAAAACTAATCAAAGCAAAAAGAATTGATTCACTTTTCATATTTACAGCACAAATTTTTGATCTGTTTTTATTAATAGCTAAAGATATTTGAAGTTAAAATCGGAGAAAAATAAAAATTATTAATTATTATTATTATTAAAAGCCCGTCTGATCTGAAACTGTTTCGGGTAACGATCGATTCATACTAAACAGCGAAAGCTATTTAATCTGCGAAGACTATTTCATTATCTTTTTGTGACCTTAATGTCCTTATGCCTCCCAAGAATCTCACAATTTTACTAGAAGATAATAAATAATAAAAATTAAAGTATTGTGGTAGAAGTGAAATGCAAAATGTGGAGGAAAAGCGTGCAGTTTTAGAAAACTCAAACTGAAATTGTGTTTGTTTTGTAGAACTGTAGCCCGTAAAAAATGTGATGGAAAGGTGTAAACAATCAAATTTATATACCACTTAAATTTTAGGTAAATTTATTGCAAATTCCGCATGTCCTTATAGAAAAAGTGTGATCTCGACTTTCACTACAATGATACAATAATATATAAATAATGAAAATAGACTATATACATATGTATGTAATGCTTAACGATATAAGAATTTCCGTAAAATAAAAATTTTCTATTAAAGTAAAAAAAAAAAATGGAATACAGCAACGAAAGTGAAAACCTTCCGTGGATTTGAATTTGAACTGCAACAATAAATATTTAGGTAGAGTTTTTGCCCTAAAGATCTAATAATAACTGGCTTAAGATGTATTTAATTCGTAATATCTTGTTGTATAGTGAAAAAATTAATAATCAATTAGTACGAGAATATTCTATTTATGTAATAAACATAAACAACAAATTTTCCGTAAATAAAATTTGATATATTATTATCTCTCTTTTATGTAAAGAGGGATTTTCTAAGGAATTACCGATGATCTTGTTTGATCTTTATCTTTGGTATTAAACGTTTATTTCTTATCTGGTGTTGACCACACTTATTTATTTTTATACTAATTTGCAAATGCATCGTATGGTTAATTACTTCGTCAGAATATAGACAACACAAAAATAAAAACATAAAATTATCTTACACTGCAGTGTCTTTCGTAACATAAGTGTTCCAACACATACCAATCGTTTCTTGGAAGAGTTGCGTACACCGTTTATGAGTAAATCGCTTTCAAATCGCAAATGATTTTTTTATGTAAATATAAAAATCGTTACAATTTTTTAAATTATCCCTGTTTATCATTTATAAACGGTACGTCGTTCGCTTCTAATTCGGCGACCAAAAATTTAAAATTTCATGGAATTATAATAAAAATGGGTACTAAGGAGTTGTTAGGATCGCTGATTTAAAATTTGGTTTAGAAATTTAGAAATTCACAAAATATGATGACTAACATTTCTCTACTTCAAACGTACTTCAACTAAAATAAGTGCAAAGGGGTTTTTGGGGTTAACCAATTTCGAATCTATTATTAAAATGGAAATTTAAAATGGAGAAACCGTTATGGATTAAATTTTGATCAGAAAACTTACTTTAAAGAATCGGATGGTACACCATTTGAGTTGATTTGTAGTGGAATTAGTAAAAAGCCGCCCGGATATTTAAAGAAACGCTTAAATAATTACTTCCTAAATAAAATTAGTCTAATCTAATAAATTGCATAATTTTAGGCGTACAGGGAAACAGGGCGGTTAAATCAAACAGTCATTGGAACAAATTATGCTTAAGAAAGAAACATACAAGGAGTATATTATTTAATAAATTATAATTAAATATCTTAAATTATTTTCTATTAAAATATATAATATTAATGAAGTCCCTACATTTTTTACTCTCATAAGTTAATCCCGACTTCTCATATGGCAGTACTTGTCCCTTATTTTCCGCTTATTTTCAGCAAAGTTGTATTTTTGTAGTGGGAGAAAATTCAATTCAGCTCGATTGGATTTTCTCAGAAGCGGAGCACCTTTCGTTCAGTTTCCAGTTCGAGAACAGCGCTCAGAGGGTTTGGTGGGTTCGTCCGTGTCGCACGCAAAGTGGTCGTGTTGTTGGTTGTTACCTGTTTTTGTGCTCCAAAATTAGTCAAAAATTATAATTTCTTTAGCCCTCTCACCTGTCCAGCGAATGCGATTAAATTAAATAAGAAACAAAAAAATAATAAATTTATATAAACAAACTTTGTTTTTATATTCCTCTTCTTCTTCTTCAGTTGTTTATTGTTTGTGAGAGAGACTGCTCCGGATCGCCGCTCGTCCTTTGCTAGATAAGCGGGGCCCTCCGTTTCGCAATGTGAGGTTATGTGCTTCTAGTGAGTTTGTAATAGTGGCAAAAATATTCATCCAAACCATTCTCGAAAGAAAGTAATAAATTTTTTGAAACATGTATTTCCCCATTTCGCGTCTTGAGAAGTAGAGAAGAAGTAGTTGAAGTCCGGCTGTGTGATTTAGAAAGTCTAACAATTTTTTATTTTTTTTTTTTTAATACTTGGTTTCGTCTCGCTAATTTTTCTTCGAGTGTCGAGTTGGTGAAGATTTTTGCATTGTGCTGGAAAGGAGGTGGAGAGGTGCTTCTGTTGGTTGCAGTGTTGTTATTATTATTATTTTTTGTTTGCTTTTGGGGCTCATTTAAACGGCCGGTGGAGTCTCAAAGTTAAGAATTTTTTACGTGCAGTTAGAACATTTTCTAGACGATTTGTAGCCAACAGTTGCAGACTATGCTGCATGGAAACTAGCCAATCCGGAGCTTGTAGGTAAGTGGCGGGGGGAAGGAACTTCTTGGGCTTTTTAAGTGGGTTTCACAAGAACCCGAAATACCCGTCTGGAATGCGAGTGGCATTCGGCGAGCTGTCATCCGCTGACACCATTTGTGACCGCTCGGGCCAGGTGAGTCTGAGGGAATTGCATAACTCCTCACCTGTGTGCAGGTATCGCGGCGGTGTGCAGCTTCTGCGTTGAGTCGTCCGTCGTGGGTAACTTTACCTTCGCCGTCTATTTACCCAGGCTCCGAAAAATTTTACGTCTGGTCATTGTTCCCGCAGCGGAGCGCCACAACACCGAGCATAGTGCAGTCGGTGCGGTGTGGGGCTGTGGGGCCCCGTCTTTTGCTTTCTTAACTTTTTCCTCGCCGGGTTTCATAATGCCCCAGGTGAGCAGCTCCCTTCGCGTTCCGTTGCCCCAACACAACACCTTGGCACTTTTTATTTTCCTTTATTTTTCCTCAACCACAATTCTGGGAAGTTGTGGAGTTATGAATTGTGGAGGCATTCCTCGCCTATTTCACGAGAGCGAGCCACGCTAATAATGGGAAAAAAAATATTCTGAATCCAAAGTGTTGTTTCTCGCTTTTGTTTCCCTTGCGCAACGACGTAATTAAGCCCAGGCCCGCGCACCTTGTTTATCTTCAATTTAGCCTCAAGGAAGCGGGGAATCGGCGGCGTCGCGGCGGTGGTTTCAATTCCCCCGGAGTGTGCACGGCCGGCCTTCACCTGGATGTGCGGTGTGTTGCACCTTGTGGTCATCGGTGGCGGAGGCTCGCAAGAACTTTACCTTTTTTTTTTTTGCCGGTTTCAGCGGGGCCCCCTTTTTCTCGTATGCCTCACTATCTGCGGACCGCGGTCACTTTTGCTTCGGTCAGCACAGCTCTCAGCGAGATCTCAAGCCGGAAGGGAACTAATCGCAGTTGCAATCAAATCTCTAGTCAACCGTGATTTTGGCTAACTTTAACTTTTTCGGCAACAGGTGTGCTGCGCTGCGACTGCTTAGTGAAACGAGATAAAAGTTCCGGGCGGGCGGCTGTCCTAATCCCTCCGGGCCTCTTTGGTCGGACGAATGAAAAGGATTTTCACAGAGCAAACATCTGTTGCCTTTTAGAAATTTAGAAGATGAATCGCCATCAGGCACAAGGAGTCCCTTAGACCTTAGTGTTGATTTAGTGATAACCTACCTGGACGAGATACTGAGGAAACAAAGTCATCCATTCAGAAATCTCCCAAATTTTTTGCTATTCTTTTGCTGATAGTCAGAAAGAGCTAACTTGCGGCTTTATGTTCCTAGATATTCGTTTTTATATGACGACTATCTGTTCAAAAGGTGCTAATTCCACACTAACCAAACTTTACAAAAATTGAAAAAAAGGACCTATAGCGTGAAGTGGCCCAATATCGATCATTTTAAATCTTCCTCAGCTTGTAATTATAATGTTGAAACAATTAAAGAAAAACAAATTGTTATTGAACTTTTCAATTTCAAAATATGTACATATGTATATTAAAATAAAATAAGAATAAAATGTTCTCAAATTTGATAAAATTACTGCTTAAAATCCAACCTTTTCAAAAATAATTCAAATGAACAATTTCGGCAGATTATTTCTATAGGATTTTTTTCATAAATATTGAATTCGTAAATGAAAATGCTCAATCAGCTCTCGTTTTCGAGAAAAAAGGGAATTAAAAAATACAGAAGACCGTATCTTGACCATTTTTGAAAAATCATTAAAAAATAAAGGTTCATCATAGAAGTTTGTAGCGTGGCTTAGATAAGAGCCTGAGTCCTAGGAATATGAAATACAACTTATCTCTATATCCTTGCCATGTTCCTAATTCGCTATCTATGGTATGAAATAAAGTTTATGGAAACCCTTTTTGAACAGGCATTCCTCATAATATATGACCCATCATGCAAACTACTTGTTGTATTGTACAATGATAAGTAATACATTAATTAATCTGTCCTTACTCTCTAATTGAAAAAAAAAAAATCAGAACATTTCATTCGTTTGTTTACAAGTTATAAACAAATTTACTCTAGAAGTCCGTAAAACGGCTATGAAATGCAATACACAGCACCTTAATTTTATAACTAGCAAATTTTCAGGCCAGTCTACTGCATGAAGTCCTCTTTCTTGAACCCATGCCAGTTCTTTGGGTGTTTCAACAAAATAACGACTCGAAACACACTTCGAGCTTGATGAAAGATTGGGTTCAAGAAAAAATAATTCTCGAAATGGACTGGCCCACTAGCCAGATTTAAACAAATAGAGAAAGAGCAGAAATTAAGCGGTTCCAGAGCAAAGAATTTTTGTTAAAAAGATCAAAAAACTTGGTATCAGTGGACACTATTATCTATTAAATAAGTAGATTCTAAACTAAAGTCCGTATCCAAAAATGATTTTCACTCACGTCACGATTACCCTCAGAAGATCTCTTGTTAATTTTGTAGAGTATTTGCGATCTCTTCGAATAAAACATGTAAAATTTTTGAGTTCAAATATCAACCAACAGAAAATCTAACTTCAGACTACTTGCAAAGTACGGGGGTAGAAGATTTTGATTTGGAATTATGTTCTTTTACTGTAACGAAATAAAATTAAATGAGGATTTTGAAAATTATTACATATATTTCATCAGACTTTTGGCTGCTGGAAGAAACAAGAAACAAAATTTGCAACGATTATCCATTTAGTCATTGAGGCAAAGAAAAACGCTCCAACGATTATGATTTTGTAATTTAACTAAAAATGGCAAATCTTTAATTTTTAACGCTTATTAAGAAATTTTAAAAAGGTGCAGAAAACATTTTCAGCGCTCTAATAGCGTTTGGAAAATTATATTTATATAATAAATTTATTATAAATAAAGCATTTTGAATTTTTGAGCAAACAATTTTAAAAGTCAAAATAAGAAGATTTCGAATGAGCTTTGATTCATCTAAATCCGATCATTTTCCGCCATTTAAAACCCATAAAATCTCCTAATTCTAGAACTGCTATGCCTTTGTTTTGTTACCAAGGTTTACCCAAATTGAATGGAATGAAATCAACCTATATCGATCCGCGATTGGCTGTTGGGTACTATTTTTTAAAACGCTAAACTATGCGGAAAATTCTGAATGACATTGTCTTTTTGGGTGCCGCTCTTGCACGAGTGCCAGTCTAGAAGAAGACTCATTCTAGAATGGTTCCATTGATCTCTTCCCGGCCATGCATGATAAGAATAAATTTTTTCCCGAAAGGCCATTGGCCTCGGAGGTTGAGCAGGTACTCAATTTGGTAAACATTTCGTGCAATGTTTGCGTTTTACCCCATCACAATTCTTTCCGGGCTCGCATTTTCGCGCTATTCAACGTTCAAGAAAAAGCCTTTTATACGGAATCGACAGAACAATTTCGAACTCGAAATTCTGTCTGCATGCCGTCATGGAACGAGTTCGACACGGCCGACGCGGCTGGACCGCACTAACAATCAGACGAATCCACTTATCGCGAAATGCGTCAGAGAAAATGCTTTTGTCTATTTCATTTTATTTTATTTTTTATATATGTTTTTTTTGTTTTTTGTTTTGTAATTCCTCACCGGATTATTGGAACCGCCGGTAAACTGCCCGTGCAGGAGAAACAACCAGAGAGGCTGGCACCATAGTGCACTATAGTGCAACATAGAGTTAGTGTTGCAAACCGTACCAAAACGGACACTATCAGAAACCGCAGAAATTGATAAAACAATCTTGCCTGAAGCGCTGTGCTCATTTCATTCAGCAGGCATCTGTGGACTGGACTTGAGGCTGGCTTGGCCGTTTCAGAAATCGCGCATTGATCGAACCCGGTAAGGTATGCTATGCTGCAGCATAGCTCGACAGGAGCAGCATAAGTGTAGAAAACCGCGTTCTGCAGCGCACTATAGAAGACTTCAAGTTCAGTAGCCCCAAATGACTAATAAAGAATTGCACGTTGAACGTTGAAAGCGCACGGCAAAACTTATCTTTTTTTTTTTTTTTTAAAACAGCCACCCTTTTGAGCGACTATCGAAATTGGGATCGTCGTGATCGGTTGTATCTAGTATCTGATTTTACCTGGGCTGCTGGCTTTTCGAACAATAATCGCATTTTACCGACTCTAAATTGTGGTCATGATCCAATTTTGCGTAATGCTGCCGCCGCCGTCGACAGCTCGAGTCATTGGCGAGGCAGTGGCTGGAGTAATTTATGGCCGTCGCCGCCACATGCGAAAGTTTTTATTATAAATGAATAATAGCAACGGCGACAGAAATCGTTTTAAAATGAAAACAAATTCTCCATCTGTCACAGAAGCGCCCGCAGCAATAGAGAGGGACCCGTAACTTTTCGTTTCGCGGTGATTTGCACCAATTGCGAATTCGAATTAATACCTTTTGGAATTTCGAATGAAAAGATTTTTGATCGGAGCCAAGAGTTGAACGAAATTTTCGGATTATCGAAAAGTGTATGCCAATTGATACGGAGACATAGGTTTAAGCCTCTTTATGTTGATAGTTTAAAAATTAGGGCATCTGAAAAGCTCTCTAAGTGTTACGACTTCACAGCTAAATCTCTTGGATTATTTTTAATGGTAATTGCGGTTACATGTCGAGTGATCTCCTTCCGAAATCATAATCATAATCTAAATACCTGATAAAGAACTTTCGAAAGATATCAGTCGATATTAGGACTTCAAAAACACCAACTGAAAAAGAAAAAAAGTATTTTATAAGTAAGTTTTTTAGATAATATTGCTTCGTAATTCGTTAGTCTTTGTCCTAAATATAAATAAAGTTATAAAATATAATGATATATACATATATGTTTTATTTGCGTATGTCATCATGATTTATGATGATTGTAACTTTAAATAATAATAATAACTTCTTTATTGCAAGAGTTATTTCTTAGATATTTTCGTTGGAGTTGTAAAGACCTTGTTTGAGAATATCCCTAAAAAAGAAACTTGATAAAATCAAAGAATTGTTCACTTACTAACTATTGCAACTTGTGGAGTATGCCAATGCAATACATCCTAAATATCGGCGGTGATTGTAAAGTATATAGTATAGTAAGTATACGTTCTCTAATTACCAAATTCGTACGTTCGATGCATCAGGTGTAAACCTGGAGCATTTAACATTAATTAACGAATGACTGCACGCAGTTATGCATGAATGTTTTGCTTGGAGCGGCGAACATACTTTGCATGTTCCAAATAGGCAATGGCCTTCCAAGCCTGGTCAGCGATATAAAATTTCTGTGATTTCTACCGACGAGTCGACGCCGTGCAAGTAAGTGAGTAGTTAGTAAAGTAAGAGTGATCCAGAGTCAAGTGCAGCTCGTAGGCGAGAGTCGTGTTACCAAAGCCGACGGTCATGCATCGTGATCTGTTGGAATTTTTCCATTTCTTTAATCACATTTTCAATCCTTAAGCTGAGCCAAGTGTGGATTTTGCTGAGAAAAACATCTTGTTCCCCACGGCACCTTTCGATAGCACCTACTATAAAATAAAAATTTTTTTATTCCCAAGATAACTAAAATACCTCGAAGAGGTATTAAGTTACAATGAGCTGTTCAGATTCGCTACGGTGGAATGACATGTTTACCTATATTGCTTAGATAGATAGATTTCATACTACTACTACTAACACTCTAGCTAATTAACAAGAAATATATTTTTTTTTTTACAATTCTAACAATTAACAAATTTGTTCAGCAATCCCAGCAGCAACAATGATCAGAGATAAACTATAAAATTAATTTTTTACATTACTATGATTTTATGACCTGATCAAAAAAGCAAAGCTTAAATTAATTAACCTAAACAATAAGAAAATATGACCTTAGCACAAAACAGAGAATCTAGAAATACTTAAACGCTAAAACCTCTTTCTAATTGCATGACAAAGACCACTTCTTAGCTAAAAATGCGCTGTTTGCCTCATCACCTACATACAAACTTACATCGGATTTAGTCTAAATGCGCTCTAATCTGAAAAAATCCTGCCTCGGCCCGTTTACCTTTGTTGGGTAGTCGTTCAAACAGTTTTGCGATAAGAAGGCCAAACAAATTTGTTTCTTAGTGGGAGTGTAATTTCTTGAGAAAGCAGAGTTCATTATTTTCACATGTCTCAGCCCTGATAATGCTCTTGAACTTATCTCGGAAGCGATTAATTTTACGACAAACCTTATAAAAGTTGAGGAAGGATTTTTCGTTTTATTTTTATCTTAACAAAGATTTTTAATTTAAACTTGCTTCTGGATTTGTAAGATTTGTTATTTTACAACTTTGAAATTAAATAACATATATGTACATATTTTATCAATTAAATAATTTAACTATTCTACTCTAGAATTTTCAAAAAATCGAATTTTTATTTTTTTTATTTTTCGATTCCTTACATCTTCAAAAATGACCTCTCAAATTTTTGTAGAGTAATTCGAAATAAAAAAAAAGATATGGCACTATATACATATAGCCGCGTGAGAGAGCTCGGCATTTACCAAAACTTTAAACGCGTTTTTCTCAAAATGGCATTTTTCAAGTTGGCCGCAAGTTAATCTCCGGATCTACTGAACCGATTTCAATAAACCTTAGTGCGTTTTGTTTATTAAAGTGTCGTGTATGCCAATTCACCACATTTTTGCATAAAAATATAAAAAAAAGAAAATTGGCGGAAGATAAAAGGTAAAAAAAATGTCATTTTTTCAAACTTTTTTTTCAAACATTCGCCATTTTTGTGTTTTTTGGAATTTTGGACTAACGGCGGTGAATTGTCACGTAAGAAACCTTCCTTTTTAAAACCCCATTCGAATTTTTTGTTTCAGACATGCCAGTTCGGAGATTTACTTGCGGCCACGGAACCATATTTTTTTTCACACTTGAATTTGGCGCCCTCTATTTAATAATAATAATAATAATATGCCCAAAATAAATTTTTTTTTGTAAACTATAAGGGTCCATTTACATTTTGTGAAAGTTTCATGACAATACATAATAAAGCGGCTGAGAAATAAAAGTTTGAAAAAAGGCCTTTTTTTGACGCTCTAGAGTAGAATAGTACCTTAAGAAAAATTTTGCCAACAAATTCACTCTTTAAGACTACTAAACATATTTCTTCGCTGCAATGTGCACACGTATTTTCTTTTTAAGAAAAATTTCTTAAAAGAATTTTCATTATTATTCATGAGCTTCTTCAAGCGGAAAAGCGGCCTTCGCTAAATTTAATGGACATTGGATAAAAAAGACCAGCTTCAAAGAGAAATGCAATTAAAATTTTCTTTTTTTCCTGCATGTCACCAGTCGTATTACATTTGCAAAAATTGCCTCTTACCATTACGTTGCACACTGTCTCTATTTTTGTGCGAGCATTTGAAAAATTTCAAGAATTTCTGTGCCCCTCTCGCTGGGCTTCTGAGACTTTGTAAATTTAATTTTCAACTGCGAATTTTCACACTTTTCGCCAAGGGACACGCGTGCTTGATGATTATCATCTTAGAACCTTTTATTGAGAAGAAACACTGTGCTGAAATTATTAAATATCGATCCTTTTTTACGTTATTCTTAAAAATATCGATAATCTTACACTGTTCTTGGCAGAGAATAAATGAGGTAATTGTTTGTTTTTAATAGATGGTCTTAGAAGAGAACCAGCAATCCTAAGCCAACTACTAGGCTTCCGCACGCAAAGATCATAGATTTATTGCTCATAGCATTATTAGCTTCATCCTTAATATCTGTTTATATTAGGTAATTGTCAAAATTATAAAAAGCCTATTTTTAGTTAAACACTATTCAGCTGATATTGAAATAGTCTTTAATATAGAGTAAGACCTAATTTTGTCACAAGAGGACAACAACAATTTTGGCTCAAGAATATAAAAAAGGAAGGCATATTTGCAAACGTTTATCTACAATATCCGTCTTGATGGTGCATACAAAATGTCAGAATTCTATATTTGGTAAAATTGTAGTTATACATTTGCATTTTTAGCAAATTTTGAAAACTACATTTTCTGAGTTTGTCGGGATGTTCTATCAGAAAGTCAAATTTGATTAGATAAATAGATTAAAGGAGGAAAATCAGAAAACACAATTATGTATAATTTAAATTTAGTTAAAATGTAGTAACGTTTTTAGGGCTGCTGGGAAGATTCTACGATCGTATTCAGTAATAACCCCCCAATGAAGTTAAATTGTTTGAAATGATTATAGCCCAGTAATTTTAGATTTAAAATTCTTAAATCTTCTCAAAAAATCCGAATGTACTTCATTATGTTGTCTTTAAAGATCGTGTCGAAATTTAACATCGATATCATGCCGGCGGCGTTGTGAAATATTTAAAGTCAAATTGGGTTTTTCCGAAAATATCGCTTTCTACTGTCTAAGCAAGCTGCGGATTATATGTTAGGTTTGTATAGTCTAACTGGCATTTGTTGATTTTAATAGGTAGGTCAAAAATGCATAAAAGCAAAAGTACTAAGTATAATCATTGCTTTCGATATCGAACCAGGTTAAAATACATATGTATATGCACTCCTATTTTTAGTACCAATAATCACGACGTCTATACTTATTTTTGTATTTTATGGTAATGCGATTTAGTGATATCTAATTTAATTTTCCCTGTTTAAGGCTTAATAATAACTAAATAAGAAGTTCGGATGATCTCATGAACTGCAATCCACAGGTTGTCCATATAGTATTCAAAAGTGCAATAATAATCTTGTGAATGCATTTTAAGTAGGAGTCAAATGAGCCACAATTTTCTAGACAAAATTATTTTCGTATCAGCTACGCCGTTGACTGTAATATTCAATAAACCGAACTTGTTTAACCCCATTGCGAAAAAATATCACTTGCCCTGATAAAATAAGGCAAACGCAAAGATTTCACATAATTTAGAGCGTGCCTGTAGACCTTTAATCCGCGATAACCATAGCCTGCGAAAAGATGTCTTTCGTCGTTCGAAGCTTTGCGTTTTGGTTTGTGTTTTTTTTTTATGAAATGTAGAGGATGAGTAGGTCAAGTAATCAGAAAATCTTCGAAGCAATAAACCAGTGACATCATGCTCAAAATGAAAACAAACAAAACCCGGACTACACCGACGCAGATTTTTGTGAATCATACCTGGATCTTTAATATTGATACTTTAGAGGTTTTGCTCAATTCAGCATCCTTTCCTTTTTTGATATAAAAATCAGAAATAAGAAAAGTGCAAAAGTGGACGTTTAAGACTTTTATACCTCTGAGTTCTGTTTCTGCATCTTCGGGCTCCTAAATGTTTTCGTGGCATAAAAACCAGTAGAAGCAGATTGAGAAGAGGCCTTGAAGAAAACAAGTCGAGAGTGGCACTCGAAATTAGTCGACCTGGCGGGAAAATGGGTCACAAACAAACATTAGCATCAAATGAAAATTTTTCAGTGAAAATCAATTTGTCCAGTTTTCTTCTCCCGTCGGCAAATCTTGGGCTAAACGTTGGATTACACAAAAAGTAATTGGAGCGCGCACAATGCGGTTTTCGCGCGAGAGTACAGTGCAGAGTAGCGTTTTACACCAGATGAATTTCAAGTTAATTTGACTGGAACTGAGCTTTAAGGCCTTAAGGTAAGTCCGACAGCTCGTTCTGGCCGCTTTGAGGCGTTTTACTCTTTGTCTTATTCTATTTTGATTTTTTTTTTTTGCTGCTTAGCTCTAGAACTTAATAAGATTTCGTCCAAAATAATATGCGGTCTTGAGACGTAAACAGCCGCTGCCTTGGTGCTAATAATTTATGAGAACAATAAGAACTGAAGATAAAGGCAAAACAATTCTGTGAAGACAAGTGCTGCTGCGACCCTGTAATTTACTTTATTCCCAGAAATTTTCATATAATTTTTATTACAGCCACAAGCGCTTAATTTTACTGTTTCTTAGAGCTCTTTTGCTGCAAGAATGTGCTCGGGGAGCAGAATTATAGGTGCTTTATTTTTTGCCTACATAGTAACTCTGACCAGCACTGATGTCTATCTGGCTAAATTTGTGTGTTCATAAGTGGGACACTGAGATCTTGTTGGTAATTATGATTCCTCTTTATGCACAATGTTGTGAGCCTTATTGCCTCATTAGAAATCCTCAGATAAACAAAATATAGTTTCTACGGACGAACAACTACTTCATCATACCTGCAGTAAAATTATATTTTAAAATGAAAATAATTAAATAACCCCAAGAAAAATACATAATTTGATATTTTAATTAATTTTGTATGCTTTTGGTGGCACGCTTTTAGACAAAGTAAGGCCATATTGTCAAACGACAGGCGAGGCATAAGACTACAACTGATTCGCTTTAATATTTATGATACAATAAATAAATCCTGTGCCATTTTCACTTCTTGCTAACTCTTGCCAATATCAAAATTACTCTTTAAAAGTTCCTGGTCACATTATATAAGAAAACAATCAAGTTAAAACTATTACTGGAATACTAAGTTCACAACCAAATAAGTGAATATCATTCTTAAACAAAATTTTCCGTAGTAACGTGGCTAAAATAACTTTTATATAACTATTAAATCTAAAGAGGCTTAAACACTTTTCGAAATATTTCGTAAATAAGTTAAATTTTTCGGATAAACCCATAATTTTATGTATGTATATAATAGATGGTGAATAAAATGTACAATTCAATAAAATATGGTCTAAGTGTGGGTTGTGAAGCCTTCCGAAATCTGCTCTATGCACATCTGTGTTCAATAATTAAGTAAGTAAAATAATAATTAAAATTAGTGTTGATTCTCCACAGTCTATCAAGTTTTTTAGCTTCTATGAGAGGAAAAAGAATGTACACTGAGAAAATTTTTTATGAATTTGAGGGCAATAAAATAGTCATGATATCAATAATTTTTGCAATGGTAAAAGATTATATAATTATAGTTCTGGCATCCCTAAGATAGATGAGAGAATATAGTTTTATAGTTCTGGCATCCTGGCATCATTCTTCCAGAATATAGTTAAACATTTCTTTCAGTGTACTCTTTTTATACTTACACCGTGTGCCAATTGATTTTCGAATATAATTTCAACATCATTTCAATCATTTGAAATGAAACTAGCTGTTATATGTCAAGATAAGTATGCCATTTCTTTTAATTTATCATTTCGACTGACCAAATATTTACTGAGTTTTGTTCGATTTAATAATAATTGCTATAATAAAAGGCATATTTTATAGATACATACATATATTTAGATATGGAGATAGATGAAGATAAGCGTAATTTTATTTACTTAGCATTTTCTGCCATTTGCTAACTTTCAATGACTTGAAAAGTTCTATCACTAAAATGATTGCTTTCAAATGCACCATTTCGTAGCTACCTTGTTTTCGATAACGAAATGATTGAAATGATATAATTTCACTAGAATTAGAAAAATATAATCCCTTTTTAGATAAAATATGTGTAACATTGAACATGAAAGTTTAAATTAAAAAATTTAAAAATTATCCTTTTATTCAAATTTTCGGTAGATAAATAATTAATCTTTTACCTTAACGAATGTGAAATATCGTGATTATATTGTAGTTAATAAGTGTCATAATTTGGTGTTTAGCTCAATGTTTTTAAATAAATGTCTTCAGTTGAAGAAATTATTGTAGATAGTGAAGAAATGCGCTAGATCAATATTTCAGAAGTTGTTAGCTTAAATTATACTTTTACCTTGGTCCTGGGATTTTCTGTCGCTCAATACTTACAATAACACTGATAAAATTATAGAACATCAGCAGACCAATCATTATCCTGTTGATTCTTTTAAAATATAATAAATTATCATTAAAAAATAACAGAAGAAGTCTCAAGAGATCAGCAGACATCTTTAGGCTTTAAGCAGCTTTAACTTTTTTGCTAGCTTAATGTTTTTCTGAAATTTGTCGAGGTAAATGAACGGAAAGATTGCCAAAATTGCTTCTCTGTCGGTTTATATCTGCTATACTATATGTATATAAAATAAAATAATTATTAATAATACATAATTAAAAGCGTAGTTTGTCTCTCTTATCATCCTTCATTGCTCACAGCTAACCTAATGCTACTAAATAATTATAAAAGCTTGAACAAAGGCAAACCTTGGACTTTTAGTGAAAATGTGAAAAAAGTCTAAATGAGATAAATATTTACCCGCAGAGTCGGATGAGCTCTTGGTGTGGTGTCCCCACTTTTACGCCTTCCATTAGCAAATTAAAATTATTTTTAGTATCTTTTCGTTGCGTCTCACATAAAACGTGGGGCGCGTATGACTCAGATTAGAAATTTTCACTTTTACATTCTCACGAACTAGGCGCTCCTCTCTGCTCATTGTTCTTTAATCGGGATCTAGATTCTAGATTCTAGATTCTAGATTCTGTGTGCTATTGGCTGCGGGCCATTCCATGAATCATTCTAATAAAATAAAGATGTTTAGCCGAAGCGTGTGAATGACTTGATTTAAATTATAGTCAACTGGGTTAGTGCAATATGTTGAGCTCGTGACGCTTAACAGCGAAACGCGGAACCGCATCAAGGAGAGTTCGCAAATAAATAAATTTATGCGCCAAGAATTTTTCAGTGGTTATTGACAAATTATTTAGAGGAAGTATTTCGGCCACCTCAAGTTTTGCGGTAGGCTTTTATGGTTTGGGAGGATCCCCTAAGTTTTGAGGGTTGGGCAATAATTTTGTCGACAGGTCTTATTTTGGGAAATTCCTTAACGTTGATTCTTATTTGTATTTCAAGCAGAGAATGATTAGATAATTTATCATTAATCGTTTATTTTTGTACTTTATTTGACACAAACTGTTGACGAATGACGGATTTTTCTAAATTAATAGGGGTATTCACGATTTGCTGTATTACTCATTGTATCGTTGTTGCGAGTATAAAATATTTAAATTTTCATGGCAACCAATAGTTTTGCATTATGCACTACCATAATTTTAAAATGTCTCATCCTACAATTAAATAATTTTAGTAAAGTAATATTTAAATAAAGTTAGTAACAATTCTTATTAAAAATTAAATAAGTTTCATCAAATTGAATCTTTTTGGGAACTGCTAACTATCCATAAACTCAAAAATTTTTTTTATAATAGATAATCGAATTTTTTGTAGAAAAATTCATAATTAGTTTTTAAAATCCCTAACTTCTACATTTTATTATTATTAATTTTTTATTTTATTAACTTTCGCAAGAAAATTTGTTTATAAAACCTAAATGAATTATTACAAATTCTAAGAAATTTTCATATTTTCAGTAGACAATTTACTTCCACGGAAAATTCTTCATAAAATTCCAAAATCCAAATAGACAAATCACCGAAATTATTTGGTAGTAGTTGCCTATGTTTTAGACACTGCATCTGATTTTTTCTTTCAGTATAAAATTTATATTCCTTAAAAATTCTTATCATAAGTAGAATAAAGAAGCAACTAGTTCTAGTAATGGTTAATTTAGGCACTAATTTCATTAATTTTGTTTACTAACAATATTATTTTTAGGAATGCATGCCACGAAGGTCGTTACGCCCCAGTTTCCACAAACCTATTGAATTTTTGCATGCAGGTTCCCTGTTAACATTCAAATTGAATTACATAAAAGGCAAAAATTTCTAATAAGCCGCCAGAGTGCCTCAAGGGCAAGAGGCTAGGAGTAGATTAAGTCACGAAAACGGTCCAACAGGCTGAGTATTTTATGCAGCACTTTTTCCCTCCGAATTTATGCTTTGCTACTTTGAAAACTGCGGCTCGCGAAAAGAGCAGGTGAGGAGACGGCTGAGTGCACATCACAAACATATTTAATGCCGCGGATAGTCAGAAAATGCATGCATTAATCACGGGGAATTTATACATCAGTCACGGAAGGTACTTCGCTCGGCCATTCGTCTCCGCTTATACGGACCGAATTACGGTATGTGCACTATGGCGCTGCGGCCTATCCGCGGAGGTACAGTAATGGCGGTCGCATCCCATATAAGGGTTTTTTTACTGGCTTTACAGTAAATCAGATCCCAGAGGCTCCTCATCTCGCGACCGGCGTTCTTCTCCTGATTAGAAAACTATAAACATTCGCCTCCAAGTGAATCGAACGCATCCAGCAATTCAATTACTTTTATCAGTTTCTGGCGATGATGATTACATTTGCGACCGTAATCAATAGACAGTAAAATAATAGAAAGGGCTGTTTAACAGTTTAAATGCAGGAAGTTAAACCGTTTTGCAAAGACTGCAATTTTAAATAGACCGTGTCTTCCTCAAAATTATTTAGTTTTTCAAGAAAATTAATAATAATTGTTTTTTGATCCCCACCTAGTGGGTATTCAACGTCAAATGGACTATCATATGAAAGCGCTTTCTTTCCACATTCTAAAGCTGGTTTTCTTCTAATTTTAGCCCGCATAGTTTTCGAGTTATGATCAAAATGATTAAAAATATATTACTCCCCGTTTAAAGTATGCAGTGTGAAAAATTTGAAGTATTTCATGTTAATTAAATTAATGGAAAAAGAATTATTTTAAGCGTACTATAGTGTAATGAATCAGCTGTCGGACTATTTGCACTAGTGAAACGTTTTACAATTTAGTAAAGAATCCTTTAAAATTCGCTTATGAAAGTCTAAATAGTTCGACAGCTGATTCATTTTAGATTTTTTTCCGATGTTTTTATTAGTGTCTGTGCACTTAATTAATTTTTTTTTTTTTTTTGTATATTTTGGTATGTAATAATGGATAAAATTTTGCTGTTCATGAAGATTGTGGGACTAAAAAAATTGTTTAGTACATAATCCTACAGAATTAAAATTAAATTTATTTTTGTCACATACATACATTGTGTGCTTATTTTGGTATGATTGAAATTTTGTAACTTTGAAATTTTATGATTCTGTAACAAAAATGGAGTAAATGTAACCCTAGCATCAATTATTTCGGCCATTTATAATGAAATTTGTCCACATACAGTCAGAGAGTCAGAAATAATGAACCGTATCAACGCGCAAATTCTACTGATATTAAATTGATTTTATATAAATTCACCCGGAAAGCGTAAATGACTGGTTCACAACAAAATTCTGAAGATCGGTCCTGATTACATAAATGTCCAGTCATTTGACGAATGGAGGTAATAAAAAATGTTTTCTGGCAATTTAACAGATATTAAAGCTTTATGAATATTTGTCGGAAGAATTTTATGATACAAAATTTCAACAAATAACCTTTGCAGAAATAAGTAAAAAAAAATTTTAAATTATATTTTGCTGGCGACTACCGCATTTTCATAAGTCGAAAACAAACTGACGGAAAAGTGCCGAATTTGACGCCAATTAACATTCCATTTTCTAAGCGGGGCTCATTAGCTGTTATTAATAGCTGCGCGGATCGCGACACCGCAGCACACCGCTGCTTACCTATTGCATTTTATGCTGTCTCGGTGTAATTAATTTGTTTGGAAGTAAATCACATAAATTGTCCACAAATCAAATCAAAGCTCATCTCTGAAAATGAGGAATGGTCGCACGGAAGGTGCCCCCGGTGCTATTTTAATATCGACCGTAGGCACAGATTCCACAAGTCGAGATACTTTCACTAGATGCTGTCCGATGCGTGCACGCATAAATTCATCGGAAAACTCCTGTCCTGATTGCAGCGCACTGCACTTGTCGCAGGGATTGCTTTATCCACGTTTATTGAATGCTCAACTGCATTCAGAACTAGCCGAAGAACTCGTGTCGCGAGACGGGAGTTTCCCTGTTCTCCATCCCGCCCTCTAGCTTCCATGTTCTGGCGGCATCTTGCATTTGAGGAGCAGAAATTCAAAAATAGGTTGCCCAAATCCACAATACTACAATCATGGTAAATCGAGTTTAAGCACAAAAAACGACCGAAAAACAACGCCAGCTGAGCGAAGAGGAGGACTGCCTTTATTTAAAAGCAATCTTCTAAATTTAGTTCGAATACAGTCGGTGGTAATCGCACCTCCTGCTCGGGAATCTACTTAATTTAGAAGCGCAACAAATTAGGTTTAACTGATTTGTAAACTTGCGGGAGGATATAGTCGTTAATTTTGGTGAATGTAGGTCGAATCTCCAAAATCGGTGGTGCAACTACAAATACGTAAAGTCGTTTATAGCCCAACGGACTGCCAAAAATATAGATCAGGGGTGAATTCATTTTTTTGTGAAAAATATCTCTTTGCCATTTAAATCGAAGTGCAATATTTATTTTTACTGCCATTTTCAAAAGGAAATGAAAGTACATATGGTGGATTTTGATAGTGCTACCTTAAAAATGTGTAAAATCTTACACATCGATTTTAATTTCCTGATCTTAAAAACTCGTGAATTCCAAATCTTGATAATTAGACAAGTAGTTTTAAGATGGTGAAATTCTAAACTTACGATTTTCATAAAAATAAATAATACATGTAGGGTTTTTGGACTTATTAAATCGATCTGTTGTCATGATTAATGAATTTAAGATGGCTTACACTTTTTAAATTTCATTTTATTTTCGAGCATTACCTTCATTACGTTTTCATAGTGAAACATGAAAGTATGAATATATTTGGTGTGCACACTTATTTATATTTAAATAATGGTTATGTTATGCGTTATATACCTTACTACACCGAAAATTTCGTACAAGGATTTTTAGAAATTCGTTTTCTACTATGTGTATATACATATGTTAAAGGATTTATTAGTTTAATCCTAATTTTAAAAAAGACTAGCGGAAATTCAATTCAACAACGGAGAGACATGCTTTGCTTTACTATCATTAGGTTAATAAGGTTTTGGTTATTACATCAAAACCATTTTTTAAACTTTTGAAAGTAAAAAATTCGTTTAAATATTCCAAAATGTACTAGATATATGTACATATTTACTCTGGTTACTTAGTATCTTAGGTATACTAAAAGTTAAACTAAAGTAGTGACTTTGTTTATTATAATTTTAAGTTAGTAAAAGTAAGTAAATTAATTGGTAAAAAAATTAAAACTTTTCTCTATTGCTGCTAAAAGAATCTCTTAACGTACAATTATTAGATATTATAAACTAAGAGTGGAAACTGGTGGACATTGCCTTAAAATGGCTTAACTAACAAAGGCTTTTTTTTTTTTTTTATCAGGAACTGTAATGATTATGATAAAAAGAATTTAAATTACAAAATAACGATTATATCAAGTAATTTTTATTTTTCGATGGCTCGATACTGATTTATTAAGCAATATAAAATTAATTCTTAAACATTATCGAGCGATCCAAAAATAAAATTTATTTCATAATCGTTATTGAGCGATCAAGAAATAAAATTTACTTGATAATCGTTATCGAGTAATCGAAACGTAAAATTTACCTCATAATCGTTATTATCCAATTTATAAATTGTATTTAGCCGGAAAATGTTTAAACCTCTTATTCAAAGTATTATACAATCTAAGTAAGGCTAGAAATGAAATAATACATAATTTAGCTTAGTATAAAAAAAATAGTCATTATTTTCGGTTATTGTTTTTCATGCATAGCATATGTAAATGGGTATACATAAATTGGGCGACTAGACAAGATCACATTTGTTTTAGTGATCATAAGACCCATTTTTTGTAACGGACCGTCGACAATTGTGAAAAGCGTTAAAGTGCATTGCCCTTTTAATGCAATCATGTAGGAAAATATAAAAAATTTTCCTATAGAAAGGGGTACAATGACCGCAGAGCTCCCAGCTGACGAAACAATATGAAAATTAATACGGAGCGCGGCAAGCTTCTTCCGGGAATCAAATGAGTCGATGTAAAACCGCGATAGATCTGCTCCGATTTCTAGAGGTTGTGCATCTGAACCCTTTAAGGGCCCCCTTCATCATGCAAACGAGCGATGGTCCCGCGGACCATTCTGCAGGGTGTCAAATGACAGATTTCTTCGGATAGGCGAAACCCACACGACTCCCCATGTATGCGGCACGGCGCGGCACGGAGCGGCGCGCGAATGCAAATGCAAATGCGACTGCGACTGCGGCTCGTCCATAGGCCGTTATTTCCTAACCTATCCCAACCACATGGCGATGCAATTGGAATGTGCTTTACTTGCAATTAATTTCCGCAAAACGGGATCGATGGTTAATAAATGTGAGACCTTAAAAAAATCCGTAGAGAACCGCCACACCGCAGTTCAACGGAGTGAGCCGTGTAATTATGTCGGTGAAATGAAATGCGATCCATCTTTGGAGTCGCAGACTTCTAGGCATCGCATCGGCCATCGCGCTCTTGCACTTTGCCGTATGAGAGCGTTGATGCGCGCCGATGCGGCAATTACCTCATTTAGCATGTCCAATCTATCTCCGTAAAATAATTATGTTCTAAAATACCAAGTGACGGTACCTTTTAAAATGATTTATATTTCATTTATTACTAAAGTTGGAAATATTTTAAACAAATGTTAGATTTTACTTATACGCAAAACGTCAAATACCTACCCTTTTTTAGCCCTTTTTCTTTTTTTTAAATACCATGTATGATATATGTATGTATGGTATATGATTTGTTGTAAAACAATTTTCAAATTAATGCATTCGTCACACTTTTGGTTCTAGCTAATTTTGACGAATCAGTTCGTTCAAATAATAGGTTTATCTTATCTTATTTAAACAATTTTGGATAAATTAATACACTCATTTTTCAGATATTGTGGTTACCTCTTCTGAAAATGTTTAAAAATTAAAAACTAATTTATACATTGCTGGACACATCAGTACAAGAGACGTTATAATTTCAAAAAAACGTTTGTCGAATCAATTTAATATTTAGAGAAATTATGTATGTATGTATAGGTATTTTTGAAATATAATACTATCTACTCAAAAGTATAAAAAAAATCGATTTTGTCGAACTTATGATTGAGTATGATCCTTTAATTGCCATAACGTATTGAGTTTTCGTAGAATTTGAAATAAATTTTTTTGTTTTTAACAAAATCAAAAATCCTTTTAAGCGCTTCCTTTTATCATAACGAACAATAGTACAAAATTTGAAATCGATCGCATTAATAAAATAGATTTTAAATTATCATGACCACGGGAATGGCACTTTTGAAAACTGTACAGAGAGAAAATTATGAAATTATGAATAATACGAATTAATATCTCAAAGCCACATTTCTTTCAGCACCATACCTCTTGAAGAAAATATTTCTCTCTACTAGAATTATTTTAGTGCCTACCAAAACATTGTTTTCTGAAAGTTTCTATGAACCGTAAAGGTTGTTGTTCGCATTAAGTTGAGGAAAGGTCAAGTTTTCGTTTAGTTAAGAAAAGGTCAATTTTTGCGTGTAATTGACTGATGAGGTCGAATTGGATTAATCTTTACTCCGATGTTGTGATTGAAGTCTTGAAATGGCCTGTTTAAAATCTGTGTAAATAAGCCATGAATTTAAAGTACTAGGTCATCTTGTGGTACGTTCTTCTCGATTTGGAGAATCACCTACAAAAATTTAAACAGGCCTTCACTACAACTTGATTATGCTCGAATAATTTTGAAGTTTTTGGATGCCTTCCTTATATTAAATTGGTAGCTGAATCACCTTCAATTTCAAGAGGAAGAAAAAGCAATTTATTGCAAAATTCTTCACTGCTGTTCGGTTAGGTCTGTAAACGATATTTTATGCGCTCCATGTAGGCGTATAAAATATAGAGAGACTTTTGAAGGCCATCGGTTACCTTGGGTAACCGGAAATATTTAATAAAATGCACCTTAAAGGTGACTAAATTTAATTTTAAAATTCGTATAAAAGACGAAGAAGAAACTACTTCTTTACGACTATGGTCTGAGTTGTTAAATTGAAAAAAAAACATAAAAATACGCTACCTGGGTAGTATTATTCATGTGACACTGTTCATCAGTCCAATGAGGCAGATAATGAGGAATTTATGGGTCTGGGGATAATTTTGAAAGTCAGTTTCCACCTTTGAGCTTATTAATTATAATTAAGAGAAGCAAGGTCAAGTTTTCGCTTAACTTCCTATGTATGTGCTAAAAGAAACAAGTTTTGTGCGCTTTTTCTTTTTTACGGCATACAAGTTGTTCTGCTTTTACTTGCAGATCCGTAAAAAGAAGTCGTTTTCAATGACCACTAAACATTCACCGAGTTGAATGGGTCGTAGATATTATTCGGCATGTTTCCTTTTCAGCGCATTCCTTTGGGGGTTTTACGGCGACTTCTTCCCCCTCGAAGGAAAGTGGTGCCAGTCAAAAACTAAGACCATTGTTAAGGCTCTAGCCCAAATATAATATTAAACGCACCGAACTCGTCTTTGGCTAGCAGTTAGCCGCACTCTACGCCTAAGTTCTGTGTAGTTAGTAAATAAAACTGTTTTTTGTATCTCCACTTTCTCTGGGTATCTGTCCGGTGATGTGTTCCGTCGAGGGCAACATGTAAAATAGGTGGAACCGTAGATACATCAACTGTGGTTAATTTGATCAAAAAACTAAAACTTACATGAACGTAGCCGTTACACTCTAGTAACTCGAATTGTGACGAGTGCTTTAGAGAAGCGGCATTCGAGCGCACTGGAGCGTGCATTTTACCACTGGTGCGGGAGGTTTTTAAGCGTCTAAAAACCCATTCGCGGTACTTACACGTGTGCAATGCACTCGCTCGCTGGGGAAAAAAAGCAATTTGTACAATGGAAATTGAATAGAAATCAATACTTGCACACGCAAAGGGCGGGAGTGTTTACCTAATGGATATGGAAATTTCTAACTTAAGGCCATGTATAGATTGACTGGTGACTGCGTTTTTCGTGCGACTATACGAAACATTTTTGAGTTCACATGCCGCAGTTTAATAGCTTTTTCTATTATTAATATTTAATAGTTTTGCGCTGTAAAAATAGAGTCCGTAGTTAGATTCACTCAAAACCTTTAATTTCTTTAGTAGAGTAGCCACTTTCTAAAAAACCGTGAAAAGTCGTGGAACTAGTTAGCAATGAAGCGTTTTGGGTAGAATATAATTTAATTACACAGGCAAGCGAAATTTAACTAATGAAAAGCTTATTTAGTTTTAAAGTTGTTTTCTGTATTATATCTTTTCGCGGGTATTGAATACGAATCCGAAATCGAAAATGGTCTACGACTTCACAGTTTTGAAAAAAATAGTGTTAATATAAGTAATGTTTTGGGGCTTTTTTAAACTTTTTTTTTTTTTTAAATATTGAAACAGCATACGAATAAGATAAAATAAAAAATTTTATACGATATTTCCTTTAAATTAATACGTTCTTTAAATAAGTGTGTGCCAAAAACTAGAAATAGATGATGATGTAGCTGAAGGTACAATCTTTCATTTGAATTTCGTTTTAAAGTTTTTCGAAATTCCACGATTTTTGAATAAATGATCAGAAAAGGTGAAGGAACATTTATACATAATTTCAATTTGTGACCAAAGGAGGCTGTAGTACTGCTGACAATTAGTTTTATGTTCTTACCAGAATTTTTCCAAGTTTCATTCGAGTTAATGTAACAAAAAATATTTATCAAATTCGAAAATTCGAAATAAATTTATTTATTCTTGCATGATGAATATCGCTTTTATAAACAACAAAACTGTTTCTAAGGTTCTAATTGTTTTTTCATCATAAAGATTATTTTCATGAGTAATTGATAATTTCAGTAAAGTTAATTATTAGGAGGTGACTATTTTCACCTTAAAACGTGAAACCAGAAACCAGAAACCAGAAAAAATAAATTCACAGTAAAAGGAAAATCTTTATTTAGTAGGCATTTTGTAAAAGGAAAATCTTTAGTTAGTAGGCATTTTGTAAAAGGAAAATCTTTAGTTAATAGGCATTTTGTAATTTGAATGAATTTATTTTTTCTGGTTTCTGGTTTCTGGTTTCACGTTTTTTAAGGTGAAAATAGTCACTCTCTAATTATTATTAAAGGATGTTTAATTTGTCTAAAACCTAGGTAGAGTATGTAACAGGTAAAGAAAAATATTATTTTCTGTATTCAGGTTTTAATTTTCTTTGATGTCATTCCATGATCGTCCTATTTCGGATAAATACATTTTATTTATTATTGTATACTTCATTTCTTTTCGGGTCTGTCATTTTGGATTTTAAAAAAGCGTATGACACCGATTTATCGAAATTACAGATGAATATGCTTTAATAAAGTCTAAGTGATCTGTATAAAAAAAAATTCCAAAAAATACGCTTACTTCAGCAGTGCTATTACAGTCGTTTTGCTTGCTGAAGACAGTCAGACGGACGCAATCTTTGTACCTGATACTTAACATTTGGCGTTAATAATCCGCGAGTAATGGGCCAGAGCCACAAATCAAAGTGGTTGCAGCGTTCCAATTACATAAAAATAAAATAGGCTGGAGTTGGACTGAATGAAGTTTGCTGTTACACGGGGACGTTACGTTGCCATTTAAAGCCGAAGACAGGCCAGAAGAAAACTCTAATTATGGGCAAAACGCTACCTCTTAATTGCACTGCGCGCGCGCAGAAGTGCGAACAACTGTATAATTTCTATGCTCAGCAGCGGATTACGGCTTAATTAGTGACCCACAGCTTAAATTTGTTTCTTGTTTTTTACCTGCGGCTTTCCACATTAGCCCCGCGGTTCGGTTCTTTTCCGTGAATAGAAGAACCTCATTCGTAGGCCGGGTGAGCTGCGCCCGCAAAACGCAATTATTCGTCTTAATTCCCGACCGCGCGCCGTTGACAACACCAAAATCATTTATGCGCGATTCACTCGGTCAATATTTCAATTCAGGGCCGCTCGCCTTATTCTTGAAGATCGCAATTATAACGGGTCAAAGTGAATCTCATTTCTTTTTAACAATGAGCTCATTCGCGGCGTGCATTTTAAAGTAGGTGCCGAAAGGCTTTCAGAGGTGGGGTCCGCATATCAATCGCATGGTTTTGGCATATTTTAGACATAAACACTATTCATTTTGAATTGAATATCAAAAATATTCGATACATTTTCCTTTTTAGTAAAACTTATAGATCTATACACTTAGTCTTTTAATTTTTTACTTATTTATTTATTTACTCAACATATTATACATTCTAACCAAGGAGAAAACAGTGCAAATTTGAGTTGTTTCAACCCAATACATATTAAAATCAATAAATTGCGAATATTTATATAATAGATAGAATAAAAAATAAAGGACCAAAATCACTACCTTGGGAAATACCAGATCCCGTAAAAACCGCAGTTGACAAGACATTCCTAAATTTCCTCTAGCAAATGGAAAATGAGCATAGCGTCTGTGTCAATTGCTGATGATTGAGCCAGTGCATTGTCATGATGGAAATGCATTTTTTCTTGGCCAAATGTGGCGATTTTCTCTTCAATTCCTTATTGAATCAACTTAATAAATCAGCATAGTACTGTTCTATAATTATTCTACCCTCCTTCATTCTGATGTTGCCTTGTAAATCCCAAAAAAATAGTGGCCATGACCTTTTTGGTCGATAAAACTCTCGTTCGCCGGATGAAGTCCAATGTTTTGAATGATCTTTTGTTTCTGGTATGTGTTAATGAATCCATGTTTTGTCAACAGTCACGAAACGCCGCAGAAATTTATTTAGATTGCACTTAAACATTTCCAAACATTGCTTCAAAGTGACCATTTGATTTTGGTCCATTGTAAGCAAATGCGGCATACATTTCGATTTCATGTCTGATATTTCGTGTATGATATTTCCAACACTTAGCATGTCAGTAACATGATGTCATGGATTTTGTTAAACTTTTGACCATCAATCGTCTACGTTAAATAGTCCAGTCAAAATTAGATATGAAAACATACCTAGTTCGGAATAATTGTAATTAAACTGATTTTTATTATGTGGATTATTATGTTATCCTTTTAAACGAATGGTCAGATTTTATAATAATAATTTGGGAATAGGAATTCTTGGAAATATACATATGATGTTATTGCAATCTCAGTATTCTGTACCAAAATGAGATAAAAATGGTATTCTAAAGCCAAAAATGTGATTGATAATGTGTAGGTAAATTTCCCTTATCGAAAAACATTGAATAGTAATCAAAACTCGCAAAAATAAACTTAATATAAACTCAAAAAATAATGTAAAACTAAATTCGAAGTCATATTTGTAAAAGTGTTATAAGAACTTTTTAGATTAGTGAAGGGTTTCGATATATACAATTTTTATATTAAATTTTTGTATGTAACTTTTATAGATACATATATCTTATAACTACTCATATTACATCGAAAAGTTTGCGTTATATCAACAGTTCAAATTGTTTCTGATTGGAATAAATCGATCATCGCATTTTCGAACGAATAAACAATGCAAAGATTAATTCGTATCTGTTTGCTACTCAAGGCATTCCTCAAAGATCGGACTGATCAAAATTAGCCCCGCAAAAGTATCATTCGTAAATATAAGCAAAATTGTTTCCGGCATACGTCCGCACGCAAATTATTAACAGGCGCATTTAGCCGGGCCGCCCACCCTCTGATCTGCCTTTGAAGTGGCAAATTAAAAAGTGGCGCGACGGACTATTTTGCGGGCCGAGTGGTGTATCAATCATTTTCAATTCACGCCATGAAATTCATATTTTCTTTTCATTCCTAAGGTGTTAAGGTCGCGGATTGGCAAAGATTGTTTTCTGAGTCGCACCGAGCAAATGGGCCTTCGACACAAAGAAGCTAATTGAAGGTCGCCTTCTACTCCTAGAGCTAGCGATTGGGACGATTAAGAAAGGTAGCTGGCGGTACGTCGCGTCGACGGGTCGGGCTTCTACAGATATTAAAGCAAATAAAAACTTGCTTTGCGCCATTTTAACTGCCCGGTGAAAAGAATACGGGCACAAAAACATGTTACGCAATTGCTGCGATGCCCATTTTTTGGACATACCAATTGAAGCAGTTGGGAATTTGCGCAAAAGTCAGCAATTAATTTTTGTTAACTATTTGATGACCCGCGGTTGCACCATGCTCAAAAACAACCGGAGATCAACTCGCGAGTTTCGTAATCGGTGGAACTGATCGGAGTCAGAAGTTTGACGCTGATCAAGACCTCGGTTTCGGGCTGTACTTTAATTCGAGCACTTAAATAAATACGAGAGCCGGACTATCGTCGTGTGGCCAAGGCCTTGCATAATACTGCAAAGTCACTATTCGCCCAGGTGAATTAATCGCGTATAAAAACTGTCTCCCACCTGATTGCCTTCACTGAAAGGGAAATGATGCTCGACAAGATCAACTTTCGGACGATTTTCAAAACATTTTCTGGTGTGTTCCTAAAATAAAACATTGAGGCACCCGTCTGAGTTCCGAGTGGCATGCAAATGACGATGACGACGACGACGACGCCGCGCCGCCGATGTTCTGCCTGCGAACATATCCATCGAATATTTGCATGACTTTGCGTAGTTGAGTTTTTCCTTTTCGCAATTTCAATCAATTTCAGGCTGATTGAAGTGTGCTCATTATATAATTATACATTACGCGCAGGGGGCTCCACATTGATTGGTTATTAGATCAGAAAATTCCTCTTATCGCTCACTGCTACCGGCTTTCTGGACGATGTTCGTTCACAATTTTGCGTGTGTTTTTCTGCAACACTGTTTCATTATGCAGAATTATCGAGGAATTGATGTTTTTCAGCTGCCTTGCGATTTCATTTCCACCTTTTCGGTACTGCCCATTTTATGTTTTATAAGTTTCGTGGTCTGTAGTTGTCATGTTTCCCATTCATTAGGGACCTTACTTTACTTTCTAAGACAATAATGATACAACGTGTAGCATATGCATAAAAATTAGATCCAGCTTAATTAGTTTAAGACTAATTAATTGTACTTTAATAAAAACAGGGTTTTGTTTTTGAATTCGACTTTAAAAAACTTAAGCGATATTATTCTACATACTTTGCTGATAGTAAAAAAAGAGTAATTTTTAAATAATGTTTTTCTCTAAAACTACTAAATATAACTCGAAAAAAAAATAAAGATTTCTTCAAAATTCCAAAGTAGGATAACTCCTCAAGCGAATTTAAAAATTGTTCATCTTAGTTAATTGACATTTTCGGTATGTTATTATACACTTTTTGGATGTTGTTTACTACTAATTCTACTCAAATGTATTTAGACATCCCAAATTGTTGGCAGCCAAAGTTTTTAAAAATATTTAGCAATTCAAAAAATTCTCTAATGAGACAACTCAAAATAAATTAGGCAATTGCAGAATAGTATTCCTGGATTAGTAAGGTAGTATCAATTATTTGAAATGGTTTCGAAGCTATTATTGTTTAGCGTCAAACATAAAAATGTAATTAATTTACATATTGTTGAATTTTATTAAAATGTAATTGTTAAAATATACATAAAGTTCCCACGCACATATGCAATTGCAGCATATATAAATTATAAAGAAGAGCAAAAAAATATTTTTCAGATAGTTTTCAAAGTCCCGGAGATGCGGATTAAAAAGTTTTCTATTGTTATAAAGCGTATGGGTCATAATTGAAATGTGTTGTGAATGACACTGAGCGTTTCATTTTCAGTCTTCCCCGTACCCATGAAATAAATTAGCTGACCTAATGCTTACACAGCTGTGTAGAATAAACAATCTAAAGACAAAGGCATATTCAATCAATTGCAGATAAGTCGTCATTCACGCTTTGAGGAAGGGTTAAATGAGTATGACGAATAAATAAAATATTTTCAAATATATTGAAAATTTATATACAATGCCTGCACCTTTATTTGGGAATACGATACGAATCTGTTCGTTTCGTATCTTTAATGTGTCGTATTTCCAAATAATGCCTCCGGTTGTCGTGTATCCTATTTATTATTTTTACTCGAATATTTACCTAACATTTCCTGAAATTAATTATTTGAAAAATGTATCATGTTTGCAAATAAAATAAGATTTATGCTCCAAACCAGTATGAAGCTAACGTCTTAAAATGCATTGTCCATGAACATCCGTCGTGTTGTAAATTTTTGGAAACATAAAAACTAATCTTTAGGTCGTTCACAAAATATGCAGAAAAATTTGCATTTTCTTGTAAATACCTAAAATTTATGGATTAGTAATATGGTTTTTGTTTAAAAATTCGAGCATAACACAAAAAATCCAGAAGTTTGTAATAACTGCTTGATTCGCTCCAAAACTTGTTAACAATGCTGTTTCGCACATTTAAAATAAATTTAAAATTCATCTTCTTTCCTGATCACTTTTTGTGCTCGCATTTCTGAAAAACGCCGCCACCATCAGAGTCTCTCTGTTTAGGAAGACAACTTTCATTTTTCCGCGTGCAAATTAATCTTGCATTCCCATTGAGAGGGCGAATCAAAATAAAAATCTCTTTCCCACTGAAAATGAAAGGAAGTTTTTAAACAAGAAGTATATTTTTTGAAAGCAGCTACTTGTCGGTAGCTGAGATGTCGATTCTTTCGCATTGTTGCTATCTGACATAATATAGCACGGTTATTGTCTTCTAGATGATCAATAAATAAATTTGGTGTTTAAAGTTATATTTTTAGAAAATGGGCGCGCGCTTTTACCAATTATATTCGCCATAATTTGCATATATCGAGACGGGGCCTGTAGGAAATTGTGCCAACGGAACGGCAGCGACAAGAGATCCACTTAGGTGAAACCAGTTAGACTACAAAAGACCGGAAAAGGTCTACATTAAACATCATAATTTTTAGAGTAAACTGGCTCAAATTGGAAGGTTTCTTTCAAGTGCATTGCACCATTCCGGGGAGTGTTTATGCTATTTTTCTTTTAATTTTTTTTTTAATTCGACAGTTTGAGGTCTCGATTTGTTTTGGTTGGTGGTGGAAACAATTTTTCTTTTCCTCAAAAGATAGGCAAAACAAAACAAGTTGCGCTTCACAACATTTCTTTGGTAAATTACATAAATCAGAAATTGTATAAAACTAATTAAAACGACAGGAGAGAAATCTGCAGTTGCGCAACCGAAACGGATTACCTTGAAGATCAGCAGTACCTTCCTACTTGAGCACAATAACCTTTTTGAGATGAAGATGAAACAATCTACAATAAAAGATAGTGAGTTGGATTAGAATAACATTTTAGAAAACGTCTACAAATTTAAAATAAATAATCCATGAATTGAATTTTTACTTTTGTTACTATGGCGAAATTATCATTAGGAAATTTTTCGGATTTGTTTCATTATTGGCCTATGATAATTTCAGCCCTAAAAATTGTGCTATTTTAGTAAAAAAGGTTTAATAGGTATCGTATACTCATGGTTTGATTCGAAATAGAAAAATGTATAGTTGCACTTTAATAAATAAAATTCAATTTCTCGATCATTTTTTCTTGAGTAAAATTCCAATGTGAACTTTAAGCTTTGAAACGTCCTTGTAGAATGCTTCTAATAATTATGCGGTTGCGCCAACGCCCCTGGTCACGTTTTAGATTTAATTTGCATATTTCACGATTCCTCGGGGACCAGTGCAAGTTCTTTGTTTTTTTTGACCTTTGCTTTAACCAATTAGAGCCTAACGTTCCACAAAAATTGATTTTGAAAGACGAACTCGCCGCTTACTACTGAACCATTGCAAGAATTCATAAATTCTCGAAGAAGCCCATAGAAGAAATCCGGCCATGTTCGCAGTGGGGCGCAGGTGGGACTGTGGGAGTTCTTCTGCAGAGCTTGCGACCATTTAAAAAGTATCTAGCTGCAGTAGTGCTAGTCTTTTTGCAGAAATGCAAGTTTTTTCCTTTCAGTGGTCTACTTTTAGAGTTGTAGCCAAGTGATCAAAAAATTGCAAGATGGACAGTGCGTGTCCAGTTTTAGCTTTCCATCCCCTACAAGGCGAAAGCGCATAAAAGTTTATTTTCGTTCTGTCGCACTGCCTCGCTTATTGCAGTCATAGTCTTTCATATTTGTGGGTGGCAATGGTGAATCAATACAGGTCAATGACCGGAACCTTTAAGTGCACCGCAATTGTTCCCCGGCGACGACGGAACGAATGCCAAGAAGAAAATCTGAAAATCTTAAGAGAGGAAAAAGCCAAGGCAAAGTTAATTCCATCATTTTGCGGACGTGTAAGATTAAGCAGAATGTTGCAATTTACTTGCGGAGATTTAGTAGATACATCGTACGAAAAAACAAAAAAAATACTTTCAATAACCACCTCGCATCATGCAACTGCAATGCATGAAAATTTCGCAAGGCCTCATCATGCACATGGCACGACTCCTCGCATCGCAGTGCAAATAACCAAGAAGGTCGCATACCGCCTTAAGCCGGGCGCTCACTGTCGTGTCAACCGGGTTATGACTTTTAAAGAGGAAACTGGATGAATGCTGTTTCTGCACTTAGGTAACAAACCTTTGGTGGAGCCCCGGTGATTTACTACGGAGGTGAAACGTGAAGGGTTCTTGTCCCACATGCTGCAAGATTTTCTATGCTAGAAGACTTCTTCAGATAGACAGACGAAGAGTTTTGGGGGGCTTTAGAATGGAAAATGTGTTTACATCAGACACTCATTTCCGAGAGACTCGCAAGCAACTAGCATACGAATGAAAAGAGACTTTATATTTTAGACGTTAATTGATGTGCCAATATTACCTGCAAGCACTCCGCTTTTTCTTGTAGATTTGCTTGATTTGGAAATTAGGAAAGATACAGTAAAAATTATAAGACTTATGATTCAAGGAACCAGTAAGACTTTAGTTAGTTATGCAGGTTATTGAAACGTACGACAGAGCGTAGAGTAGTTTCAAAACCGTGTCTAGACAAAACGCAGAAGAAAACGACACGCGTAAAAGTTAATTAATTTGATATTCGACACGTCGTTTTTCCGTTGTTCCACATCGACTTGCGTAAGCTTGTCACAATTCAATTTAATGAATTCAATCAACTTTTACGACGTCGTTTATATTCGAATATTGGTAGTTTGATAAGGAAACTTTTGTTACTTTTGCGGTTATGAAAATGTATCTTTCTATGTCGAAAGGTAGACTAATAGCCAAACCATCTTTAGTCGATAACGCATATTGTATAAATCAAGCAGATATGATTTTGTAAGACATAATACTCTTCAAAATATTAAACTTATACCATTATCAATTTTTTATTTTAATATCCATATCGCGAGTGTCATATAAAAACAGATGCTTTAAGGTAGTAGTCTGGTATCTAGCACCGTTTTTCACACTTTTTTTCAGGAACGTTTTTTTTGGGGAAAATAAAAATGAATCGTTCTGAGTTTTTAATATGTTATTATTAACATCTAAAGGATATAAAAAAAAATTATTTTGAATCAATTAAACATTTTCTTATTATTATTATAATTAATGGAAGTTGGCGCTTAAAAAAAAAAGTGGGTGGCTGGCCCGGGTGATTTAGGCTCTTGAGGACATCAGAAATAAAAAATTGAAGTTGATTATTAATCTATAGATATGTCATTCTCGTCGGAACTAAAATTGTTAAATTTTATTGAAAAATAGCAAAATGGCGGACTTGGAAAAAAAAAGTCATGCTTTTGAAGCACAAAAGGGGTTGTAAAATGGAAAGTTAGGGGTGAAAAAAATTTATTTTAGTTCCGACGAGAACTACAGGTGTGTAGAATAACCAGTTAAAATTTCAGACCAATCGGTTGTATAGAAAAAAAGTTTTCACCTGGGCCGACCGGAAAAATGTTGTTTCGAGAAAAACGCGTGTAAAGTTTCAAGAATCGATTTTACCACACCGTGCAACCACGAGGCGCTCTCGAAAATTCATTATAACTCCGTTCGTATTTCGAATTTCGGTCTAAAATTTATACAGTATGTTCTCAACATATTGTACTTTCGAATTAACTAAAAAAAAAAAATTCGATTTTTCCAATTCTAAACACCAGACTACTACCTTAAGTAAAAGTAATACAATTTTTTTTTGTAGAATTGAAATTTGGAATAAAATTGGAGTTTGAAAATTTATAGTTATGAGAAGAAGGGTTTTTTATTTGTAGAAATGAATATAATTCTTCAAAATAATAAACTCTTTTATCAAACATTTCCTTTGAGTGTATATCACGAAAACCCTTGGTTCACATTCTTTTAACACAGTATAAAATCATCAAAAATGTTGACCAGTGTCATAATATCGTCAATTCAGAAATGTTTTCGATTAACTTGTTGATTTGAAACTGTTGCGTTACAAGCGCATTCTATAGAAATAATTTCATTATTAAGTTTGGCTTAAGTAAAATGCCTTAAAAAAGTCAAATAATTTATACATTATTTCTTTAAGGCTTTTAGAAATATTTTTAAAGTTAATGAATTTTGAACTGACTGTTTGAAGTAAGTGTATAGTCATTCTTTTGAAATTCGAAATTGTTATATGTCTTAATTCAGTATAACGTTTGAAAAGTTATTTGAGCGGTTGCAATGACTTGGAATAAAATTAATTAAAATTACGGGATACTATTTGGTTTGGTCGAACTTAAAGACTTTCTGATGCAGTTTAATGAAATAGGTGAAATAAAAATTGCAAAATTCTGAATTTAAAGTTCTTTTTGTTCGTTTTTGATATAGTTATCGACAAGATAAGCTATTTCTTAAGATTACATATAATCTATTTTAGACACATAAGCACAATCAGTGTTATTTCAAAAATGTTTAGGGGCCTTTATACCTAGCACTTAAGATAATAGATGTGACATGAATTTACTAATCTGCAATCTTCAAATGATTACATACTGTTTTGGCGAAGATTATTAATTTGTCTTTTACTTTTCAGCAGTGTGACGAAATTTTCACACTACCAGCAGAAATTTAGGAGAAAGATACATAGCTCGGAGATAGTTTAAAATTAAACAACGATTAGGTTACGCAATTTTTACTTTGTCCCAACATTTTCTATTTACGCATTTTTAACTGAATCGAGTTTTTGTCTCACTTAATGTGATCAGTTCGGTTCCACTAAGGCTTTGTTCCGCCGTTTAAGGGAAAGGCGTTCCGTGAAAAGGGAGCATTACCTAACCGAACAATTAAATCAATTGAAACGAACTAACATTTTATTGGCAAAAGTTAACATGCGGTGCATTCAGACAATGACTCCATGTTGGTGCAGATAATGGCCGGGTATAAAATGGACCGAGTGGCTCGTTTGCAGCTCCAAGCTCACTTGTTTTGGGTGCGGATAGACCAGCCCATTTTTGGTATAGTCCACAGAGCTTTTCTTGGGTGTTACGTAAGACTTACCTTGTCCTCTTTAGTACGACAGACCTTTTGTGAACTCTGCAAAAACATGGCTCTCCTCCACCCACATTCACGTTTTCGTACTAAATGATATCGCTTTCAAATTCTTATATTATAATAAATTTTTTGTTTTATTATTTCAGGTCTTTGTGGAGCTTTCATGGAGTTAAATGACCGGTGAGTGAAAATTAGTTTTTTTTGTTAGTAATTTGTTTCGGAAGTTTCATCGTTTTTTTTTAAATTGTATTTACAAGTCATAATTGATCATTTTCAAATTGTTTTCTCTTTTCTATCCATCTATTCTGTCATAAATCTTAAGAATTTTATACGATTTTAGTGAAATTTGATTCATTTCTTATACAGCTACATTTTTACTTCCGTGAAAATCAGTACACGAAGGTTTTTAGGACCACTGGCTTTGAATTTTTTATCAATATACATAAATTTGATAACTTCAGATGATGGATATAGTCGAATATTTCAACTACTTTTTATGAAAATAGACAGACAGGCAGATAATTCTGAATTAGTCGAAAGTAAAAACGAAAAAAAAAAAAAAAATAATAATAAGCATATAAGAAAAAAATATTGCATCCATTTTTATGTTTTATTAATTTTAACGATACTGAAGATGCTCTATGAAATCAAATTGGAATATATTAAATTATAATAACTTGAAAAAAAAGTGTTGGGGAATGCCCGAACAACCAAAATTTGGTATGATTAGTTTGCAAAGCAAAATAGGTGGATGGTGATGTGCACATGACAATGATTAACGTTTTTTATGTAGGTATGTAAATATGATGGGTGAAATTAATGAAATTTATAATTCTTTCAATTAATTTGACTGAAATATTATTTCTTAAGTAAATAGCTTTGATTCGCCAAGTACCCCGGGGCTCTCGGAGCTTTGGATTGTGGATTCGATTCCCACCAGAGTGCCTAGTAATAGAAAGTGGTATCACCATGAACCAAAAATGGCCTAAATGTTTCTTCTGATGACAAGCCACAGCAACCTAATTTAACCTAGACTGATTACACTGGTTAACATCAACTATTTTTTCGAAAGAATTGGAGTTTTTCTGTAGATTATACGAATTCGTAAATGAAAATACTCAATCAGCTCCCATTTTCGAAAAAAGTTGGGTTAAAAACTATAATACATTTACCATTTTTGAAAAGAGATTACAAAATAATCACCACGTTGCAAATTTCTATGATGAAACCTTATGGTCTAAATGATTTTTCAAAAATTGCCAAAATACGGTCTTTTGTATTTTTTTTAACTCTATTTTTCTCAAACACGCGAGCTAATTGAGCACTTTTATTTGCGAATTAATAATCTATGAAACGGCCTCATGAACTGATAGAGAAAAATAATAAATAAAATTTTTATAGAGATTTTTTTCTGTCTTTAACCATTTAAGGTTAAACTTAGTTTGTAAGGGATATATAATACATGTATAATTTATTGCATTTTAATAAATGAAGGTTATATATGGTATAAATTTTTTAAATATTTATTAGTTAGTGTGAAATACAAACTGGAGCTAGCTTTTAACATTAATGTATTTTGAACCTTAGAAAAGGTCTTAAACTCTTCGACGCAAACACAAAATTTGTACCATCTTTAAATCAAAATATTGTATAATAGTAAGAAACATTAGACAGACTTCTTTTTCTCAGAAGAATTGCAGCGATTCGTTACTATCATCAAAACATTTAAGAAATAGGTCCCAACATCGGTGAAAATCGCGGACCCATGGTACGCTTCAAAAGTGGGTCAATCCACATCCGCGCAATATAATTCACCCACTTACTGGCGCGTAAACTAACGGCTTTCACATTCTGGAGGAGGACAGGAACTGAGCTATCGTCGCCGTCGTCACTTACTTGCGTCTTACTTTTATTCTTTTTAATTGCAGCGACACAACCCACAAACATCTTCCATCCAGGTCCGATGGGATCGCGTTCTCCGCGCAGCCGTGCGCTACTTCGATCGCCTGCCCTTAAGACGTTGTTGTTATTATTATTTTTATTATTTTTATCGTTCCTTGTTCAGCTTTTATCTCTGTAATTTCATAATCTCCACCGGTGGCGGTGCATCTTAAGAAGACTTCATTACAACGCGAGCGTCTGCCGCGGTATGTTTTTTAAAAGAAAGATTCGCAACAACCGGATCAAAACCGGTGCAGTCAGCTACGGCGGCGCGGCGGCGGCGTTGAGGCGCTAAATTCGTTTCTGAAGATCTTTTTCGTTTTGTGTGAGAAGGTCATGTTACCCAACATTTTTACGACCACACGTGGTCTTTGTTTTCATCTCTCGTTTTATGGAGCCTTAAGTGCGTCTTAGGTGTCCAAAGTAGTCGTGGGATGATCTCAAGCGCATAAATTGATTTTAGCTTAATTAAACCAGGTCAAGTCTTAATTTGTTACCTCCTTACTCATTTATTCACTTATTCTTGTCTTTATGTTTTTTTTACTGGTTTCAAGCAACATTTAAATAAAATTAGAAATTTTACAACAAGTATACCATAAGACGTTTTCAAGGATACTTTCGTATATGGTTTTTTTAAGATGACTTAAAAATTGTGTTCCTTTCACAAGAATGTCTATGTTAGGAGAATTTTGCGTAAATACAGTTAATTAGTTTACTAAAACTTTTTGATTAAAACAAAATTATATAATTTTCACAAAAAAATGCCTATCAGGAATATTACAAAATGTTAGAGGATACTTATAAAGTAATGAGGAAATTGTTAAGCCCTATTCTCAATTCTGACGGAATTCAAATCCAATCGGAACGTACGATATTCACAATAAAAATGGCACTGTCAGAAAGCTCGACTCTTACATATTTCCTTAAATGTTCTAGTCTGCTTAAAAATCTCTTGTACATCCCGATCGAATTTGATTTCCGTTCGGAATCGAGAATAGAGAATAAATTAAAAAATTCCAAATATCAAGATATAAATTTAAAAATACCAGTATTCGATAAAATTTACAAAATTTCATTGAAAAACATTATTTAACTATATAAAAAATATGATGGGACACACTGTACCCCTTTTCAAATATTGACCCATATATAAAAGTAGTTACATAACGTTTTTTCTGCATACATTACTAATATTACTATTACATATATACCTACTATTAAATAGATATTTTGACCACCCCTTACATATCCCAGTTATTAAATTTCAAATTGTTTTACATTTTATTCACCACCCTTCCAACCAGTAATTTTTATATCTATACAAATTGCCGATTTGATTTTTAAAATTTTAAAAGTCATAGAAATAAACTGTGGGGAACTCATAAACTTATTAATTAAAGTAGTGATTTTCAATTACATATTATATATAAATATAATAATCCAAAGAAATGTTAAGTTGTTCGTTGCATGTTGAAAATATGGTTTATGAGATATTTTCTACTATAGTAGCATACGAAGTTCAGTCTGGAAAAGCATAGATAGTCCTAATTTCCAAATTGTTTTCAAAAGCTGTGACATTCAATCTGACAAGAACTTGCAAAATGGTCATGAGTTCTTCAAGCAATGCTGTAGATCTTCCTGGCAGATACGAGCGTCGCGATCTCAAGCAGACTATTTAGCAACATCCATTGCCTTCTTGTCTTATTTTTGGTATCATGTCACGAGCAGACGGCGGCGTGAATAATCACGCTAAAAGGAAATCAATTATTCCGGGACGGTCGTGTCATGCAATTTTGCGCAATACCGAAAATTTAATTCAAATCACGGCACCGGAGGAGAAATTCGAGTGCTCTGAAGGAATCCCAAGTTGCACTCGAGCTGGGCTTAAAATGTAAAAACCCTAAAGCTACCTATTGTTTGCGTACTTTGTAGCAACTTCATTTTCACGTCTTCTAAGTTTAGAGTTTGTCGACTGTACGTGATTAACAGCGTCGGAATGGAATTTTTTTTTAGCAATTCTGTTTTTCCCTTTTCCCATTTGGATGACATGCGAGCGAATTGTGCAATCGTGACTGTAAATATGCGCGAAATTTGTTATTTCATAGAAATTGAAGCTGTAACGAATTTAAATTCTTTAAAGAGGCTGCTGAAGTAGGCGAAAACATTTTTGGGTTTTTTCTGTTTTTCCTTTGACGAACTCAAGGTATGGCATTTACAAATTTTTTATGTAATATTGGTCAACTTGTCCGATTCTCATGAGCTACGAATTTCAAATTTTATCTTATACACGATAATAATATAATACTTTTAATAGTTGTATGTACATACATATATGTATGTACATATATACTAAATTTTCGTTACAGTATTCATATTTTTTAGTTTACTTTCTGAATTTCGAGCCATCATTTTGAGTTGAGCTCGAATTTGAGACCAGTGTATCAAAAAAAAATAAAACTTAATAAGGACTAATTTTTCTTTATTTGCCATTTTTAACTTTCAAAATTTCATGAATCGGAAAAACTCCCAAAATTTGTATACTATGTGACATAGTTTGTTACCTCGTGCAGCCTAAACTATCGAACCGATTTCAACAAATAAGGTGTTGTTGGATTCGCCCTAATTCAGAATGTGTTTTAGGCTATATGACGTAACAGGAAATTCAATATAGTGGAGGTTAGAAGTCATAATGTAAAATCGTATGTCCAAAAGGTTATTCACTATAGTGTCATAGCATAAAAGAGTCAATTTTTAAAAATAAAAAAATACATGAAAATGAAAAATTCCTAGTTATTAGTATGAGCTGCTTGTTACAATTATGTTATGACATTAATACCATTATTGCATGTAATTAAAGAAGTTTAATAAGATTAACTGCACTATAAAGCCATCTCATCATAAATCATTTAGCGAGGAAATACGTTATAGCATAAAAATTAAATGTTCAATGCGAGGCTCATTGGCATATATTCGCCACTTGTTCAAATAATTATTCTCGTATTTAATCCGTTCCTTTCATTTTAAGAGTTAATGGAATTTCGCATGCCTGCAATTTTATCGCCTGAGTTTTTATATCATTGTTAAATAGTCTTCGGATTTAGTTTAATCAGAATCGTGCCTTTTTAAAATAGGAATTCATGTTAAGAGTGCTTTAATTCTTAAATTTCTTGTGTGCTTTAAGCTCTTTTTCTTTAAAAAGTATTGCTTCATTATGGTCTTTATTTCAGTGCGTTGCTCCAGCTTTGTGTAAAGTCTTGCGTTATGTGGACACTATGCACGACTGCAACAAGTGTTTTTAATAAAAACTTATTGCATATGTCACCTTTTGTGTTTTATTTTTATACCTATTATAAAACAAACCTTTTGTTTGTTGCTCATGATACGGCGACATGAGCGGGACGCATTCAAGTAGCAATAATAAGCAAACCTCATTCCTTGGCACTAGCTTGACGTGGACAGCAGATGGTCAAATTATTGAAAATGTCTAAAGTTCATAATTTTCTTGACAATTTTATTGAATTGGTGTAGCATTTCATGTGGTTCGAGTTTCCACGGCGGCGGCTCAGTGGATTGTGGCAACTTGTGGGCACCTGACCCTCGTAAGGAGGCTAAATTCCTTTCAAAAAGTAAATCACCTGCTTTAATATCACCTTCAAGCTCGAATTATGTTAAGTGCCACCGAACTGGGCTTCATGTATTCTTGCATGACTGATAACACTTAGTCTGATAATAATAAATAATCTATCTAGCGATCTTTCTCCTCTTTTAAAATCGCTACAACGTGAATGATGATTACGAAGATTACGACGGTTATGATACTATTGTGCGACAACGGACAGCGCAGTGAGTAAACGCATCAAATGAGGATGGAATGGAAAGAATTTAAAAAGACTGCTTAACTAAATTATACTTAATTACTAAGACGATGCCGTGATCTGTACTTTGTGCAGAGTTTACAGTTTTGAGATCACATGAATACTTCTTGGCGCTTGCTTTTAATTGAGACTGCGACTGTCTGGACCAATTACAGCCGCTTATTCATGAAGGCATGGGGTAACTACAGCATTTAATGCTTTGTAATTCACAAGGTCAGAGAAGGTAGTACAGCGGCAAAAAGATCACATCTCGCACTTGCTGCAATATCTTTTAGTTTTTTGCCTTTTTTTTCCAAGACATTTAATGCTGTTGCATTATTATTGCAGGTAATAATCGAATTTGATAAAGGTCAGAATCAATTTATTCGCTGACGGCATTAAAAGGTTACTTATGAGTGTTAGTCACTTAAAGGCATTCTTGAAATGATGGAGGTTAAATGCTGTCTTAATAGTGAGTAATGTCAATTTTCCAGTATATTTCAAGTACACACTAAGTATAGTAATATTGCAGCATATATTTGAAAAATCAAATAAAACAGCGGAATTGTCGAAAACAATATTAAGTGCAACATCAACCACAATTACAAAATTCAATCAACTTCTGTTGCTCAAAGGAGTTTGCTAAACAGTTACTCAAAACGCCCATATCCGATCCCCGCTGAAGCTTTCAAAAGCACCTTTTGATTTGAAATTACTTAACAAAGTTCAAAATTTTTTAACACATTCATTTCAGTTACTTTTGAACAGTCATTTTTAAATTCGAAAACGTCTTAAAACTATTAAAATTGTGCATGATTTTGAGTTTAAATAGTCCATAGAAAAATTTCCTGAACTCTTATTGAGTACAGAACTGTGTGAAATAAAAAGCTGTATACGTTACGATCAATATTAATTTACGCCGGACGAGCGTAAGATCCAAGAGGAAGGCAAAGAACGCAAAGATTGTAGGAAATGACTGGAATCTTTCTGCCTTTTTGGAATTCGTGTCCAGTTATGAAATTACGCTGCGGTAGCCTAGTGACTTTGATGAGAAACTCGAAAGACAGATATCGTCACTTATGAGCAGTCACTTAATTGATATTTGTCGCATTTTTCACCTTTTTTTTTTTTTTTTAATACCAATTTGTCTCGTTGTGCTTTTACCAAAGTAAATAAAAATTTTTTTTTCCCGTTCCCACAGTCTGCAGCATACTCGCATAAGATTAAAATTACCTGCCGATGGAATATCATCGAACTTCTCAGCTGATCTTTTTCTCATATTCTTCCTCTGTTGAGCTCGATCGGTATCTTAAGATGGTATCGTGCAAATTCAGAGATGCGCTCAATCTCATTTAAAATGAGTAATTTTTATGAAGAGCTCTGCCTGGACAGATATTAGGGCAACTAGCAAGACTGAGTCGATCTAGCGAAAATAGCTGTTTTGCTCTTTCGATCCTCGTCCCATTTTAGCGTCGCTACTTTAGCTCGCTAGATGGCATCTTTGGTACGCAATTAGCGTTTCTCTCTTGGATGTGTCTCATCCGATCGGCGTTTATTTGTCATGGGGCCATCCGAGCTGCAATTTCCGACGGAATTTGCATTTCAAATGGCGGAGCACCACTATAACGATACCTGACATTGATGACAATGATCTCATTTCTAACAAGGTGGAAGCTCGCAAAAACCCTAGTCTAAATCTGCGCGAGGAATTCCTCTGAGTCAGTTTCATTTTCCAGGCTAGCGCACCGGGACGATCGGGCTGGATTTTGTTTTGGTTCCCTACCACCAGCGAGATCGCCGGTGTTTAAATACTTCTAGCACTCGCGGCTAATTCGATTTCATAGTTCTCTCCAGATGCTAATTTTAGCATAGACGAAACAAACAAACACCCGTTCGGCGGGCCGAGGCACGCGGCACGCCAGGCGCGCAGGCCTTGACATCGCATCCACCATTGATCTTGACGATCTTGACTGGCGAATGCATCGGCTAGTCACGGTAATCTGCTCATGATCGGCTTGAATTAACCAGCCATCGGGGGCATCATTCGGTGTGTGCGGAGCCCCTCCGGGCCCCGTGCTCCGGATTTAAGTCTTTCCGGTCATTGTTCAGCGTACGAACCAACGATCGGCCTTTTTGTGTAATTAACGCAACTCCACACACTGTGACCGAAATCCCTGCAAATTTCCGCTTAATCGAACTGCTGAATCGTCACTGCGATCCGCGGCGAAAGAGTTAAATGACATCTAAATTCGGTTCGACAAAAGTACGACAATTTACAAAATTCGAATATTGTGAGATCGCAGTCGTCTCAGTACGATGCTCCTATTTCGCAGGCCATTTAATTTTTTGGTAATTCTACGGTAATGGCTGCGAAATTCCAGGTGTGGTTGCGAGCCCACTGGAAATATTTTTCGTTGCGAAACCGATTTCTAAAGAGAAGTTTTAAATAGTTTACCAATTCTATGTAAGGAGAGACCACAATCCGTTTTCCATTAGAGTTCGGCATGTAGTTCACCAGCCATCGGCAATCACGTACAATTAGCTTTTTAGAACTTGGCTTGCTTTCGATCTAGAGCACAGACATAGCTGCTGGCTTACCGCATTTAGATTTTATTAGCTTTTTGGCATCGGCATTCCTCCTTCAGATGCACTACCTCACGAAAAGTGAAATTTTTGTATCGCATTAGTTTTTGAATCCGACAACATTTTTCCAGTTAAACTAGGATTCTACCTTTTTTACCTAAGTTTTTATATTACACATGAATGTAAAAATTGTTTTTTTATGTTAGCGCTCAACTTCTAAAATTCTCAATTTTAATGAAGTTTTGTATAAACACATAGGGGACTATTGGTAAAAGAATAGGGTGAGTACTATCCGGCTTGAGTCCGGCTTAATCCACATCGAGCCGAGCTAAGGTTAATTCCGTTTAAGATAAACATAGTCCAGTTTCAACCAAGCTTGTGCCAAAAGTTAAGCTTAGACAACCTAAGTTTGATCCATAAGTTCTGAAATACTTAAACGATTTACAATGCAACATTTTACACAGAGGGGACTATTAATCAAAGGATTGAATGCATATTATTATATTATATTATATGTATGTCGGCTTAAACTTAACTTATCTCTGCTAGAGCCGGGTTTAGGCCAGGTTTAAGACAAACATTAAAAATTGCATTGTAGATTTGAATTCGTTATATTATACATATGTATGTATCTTCTGAACAAAATGATGAATCACCCTAACTATCGCCGATTGGTGATAAAGTAGGGTGATGATATCCCAGAACTCGTCTCTGAAGTAGATTAAGATAAAGTCATTCACCTGGCCAAGTAGCGTAGGTACTTCACAATTTTTATATTTAGTTTTTATCAGACAAGTTTTATACTCGATTGAAGAGGTAAAATAAAATAGCGAGTCACTGCCGACAACAATTCAAGTGCATGGATAGAGAGTAAATAGCAGAATAGATATACATACATATATTCATAAATTTATTATTCTAATTTAATTTAATTCGATCAAACGTATATTGATGGAGTTTTTCTTAAATTTCAGATGATGTGTTTCTTTGCGGCAATGTTTCTGGAGCAACATAAAAATACTTTTCACAAGCCAGCGAAGGAGAATTTCGATCAACAGTCTTCTCATTTGCACCAGTGAAGGGGAAAATTAGCGCCAAAACACCTTTAGATTACACCGTCGAGAGTTTCCTAAGGATTTTCAGCAACTTACCTGCAACGATCAAGACAACCAAAATGCCTACCGAAAGTGACACGACGTCTCCAGTGCCGCTGAGCAACGCCAGCAACATGGAGAAAAATAGTGGAAACAAATTGGTAATTTAATCATTACATAATGACACAAATTATGCATTGCACCACTTCGTCTGGATCCGAGACCTGTGTTTAAAATCTACCTGTTCACGAAATTCAGCACACCGCCCGTTTCGTTCCGAGGGTGTCAGCTTGATGAACAGAAAGAGGTCACTTTTACACGTTTTAAAATGCAGCTGCATTAAAATTTTCTCAATTAGTCAAATCAGCAGCACTGTTTTGCCGGAAAAGTCGTGTACTGTTGAAAATTTTTCATTTACCATAGTTTACGAAAAACCAGTTTCAGGTGCAACTGAAGGAATTAACCATTTTTTTCTTATATGTTTGCTTGCAAACCATTGCATCTACAGCACATCGCGGGAATTTTAGTATTTTTGTATCGTTTTTTTTAAACGCTTGCAGATTTCACTTTCGCAGCAAACATGGGCTTATGCCGCGGCTAGGTGAAGATTGGCTTGGAATTAGATTTTATTGATCACGACTTGAACAGCAGATGTTAGGTAGATTATGGCAAGGTGAATTTAGTGAAAATTGCAGGGTTTACCAGAAATCTTGTTAACATTTTTGAAAGCTGCTAACATTTCACAATTTTCTTTAAATTTAACTTATTGATCAATTTTGTAAAGGTAATAAATTATGAAGAGTAAAAGCGAAAGTAGAACCCATTTTGGAAATTGTCTCAGAATGTTTAACTATTGAATTTATTTTCATAAGTTTGCACTTAAATCTTGGGACTCATAACAGAAAACTTGATATTATTTGGACTGTTATGTTAAAGAAATCCCTAAATCTAATTGTTTTAATTTAATTTATTTTGAAATTATTAATTGTTTAGTATTATCATGAAATCATCTATTACTTTCAGCATTACGGAATAAGGACGCTGGTGTTCAATTGTGATATCAGATAATTTAGTACATATTTCATTTTATATAAACATTTTTTTTTCCTTTATTTATGTTTTTATTTAGTGAAAGATACTGATTTTTCATTTAGGGGAGCTAAGATTCTATAATTTAATGATGTTTTCCTTGCTTTGCAAACACTTTCAAGACAAGTTTGAATTTCAAAAATCACATCCAAGTTAACATCCCTTAAAGAAAAAAATAAACGGTGTTAATTGAAGTCAAAAAGTAATGTGAGCGTACCAACGTTTTTTTTGAAGTAGGTGGTTTCCAAAAAGTATTATATATGTATAAATATTTTCATAAAAATAAGTACAGTAATACCCCGCTTTACGCGACCCCGTTATGCGCGGTTTCACTATAACGCGAATTTCAAATTTCGCATTCAAATGTCTTGCATTACGCGAAAGAATGTGTATAAACGTAATGTAGTCATTAACTTCTCTTTGGTCGCGGGAATCCTCGCTTCCTCTGAACATTCTGATTGAAGAATTGGGGATTCCCCGTCCTTTGACTATGTTTAATCATAAACCTTGATATACGCGAATTTCAGTTAACGCGATTTTTTCTGGAACGTATCCCTCGCGTAAAGCGGGGTATTACTGTACGTAGGAGTTTTCAGAAGCGCTGATGGAAAATCTGATTGTGATACAAATATTTTCGAGCAAGCATCCTTATATTGTTCGAGCGATTTTGAATTTAAATACTTCCTGTAGAAAATAAAATAATAAAAATGAATTAATTTATTTCAGTCAACCACAGCATACGACCCCACACCTTACATACAGCGGGCAAGAGTAACCCGTCCAGCGCCTCCTAAACCGTCAGTTAATCCGCTTCAGTTTGTACAAATTAAACCCTGCAGCCTCTACCAAAGTGCGCAGGATCAGCTTAAAAAAGCAGAGGAAGTGAAAAAGGTTAAAGAAATTAAAAAAGAGGAGCCGGAGGATTGGCAGAGTGTAAGTGAGCCATTCTTAATCATTAACTTTAAGTATCTTAAAGAGCTAAATTAAAACCACTTCTGTTCGACATTTGCTTCTATTGCATTACGTCACAGTTGCAGCACCCTGCTACACCCGGATGCATGTAAATTATATAATTCCCAAATAAATCGCTTATGTGGCTGTATCTTTAAGATACGTGAAGTACACTCTTAGTCATTGTTATCTACCACCTCAGCTTTAGATATCTTTTGCTCGACTTGAAAATATTTATCTAAAAATAAAAAATAAATAGAAAACCCGTTGTTCAAGGTTACTAGATCAACTTAAACCGTAAAACTGCACTCGTTATCTGTCCCATCGCCCAAGTAAACGGCATTAAAAGCTTAAGCCATGAAATTATTTATCTCTATGCGTCCCATAACACATTCAGACGCTACGATTTAAACTGTGTCGCGACAAAGCCGTTTTTCATCGCATAATTTAAATTTGACGCGCGAATAGAGTGATGGATTAACTTAGTAACGACAAGATAATCAAGCTAATCTGCCCAGTTCTCGTTTCGATACCAATAGAGCACAAGATCCAGGAAATGTAAATACCTACTTGCTTTTTTTCAGTCGAATCCGTGTAGGAGTATAGCTCCAAAAAAAGTCAATTTAATTCAGTTCAACTGAGGTGAATCATGGAAACTGACATTTTATAAATGTTAGCGTGATGTCAGCGAAGGTGAATGTTAACCGGTTTAATGTTCCGATAAGATTTATCATATTTGCACTTTAGAATTGACGTGTTTTTATATCTGTAGAAAATCTGTGTCGATTACTTTCAAGCCGGCGAAATTTAGGCTTTTATCACGCCACTGGTATTTTACGAGACTTTACCTGTAAATGCTTGTTTCATAATCGCAGTTATCAACTCGAAGTTCTTGTATCTTTTTTTCTACTATCTGAGAATTAATCCTTTATAAACCAGGAGAACATTGCCTACAATTTTTCACATTTCTTTTAAATTTATTAACTAGATGATAGTGGGGTATGTTTGATATAAAGTTCTAATCCAAAAAGTATATAAAAGTTGATAACTTTTATATTTTATAGAAACAAACAGAATGGTCATAATTCTAATTTTTTATATTACTTATAACCGCTACTACCCTGATTTTAATTAATAAAATAAAAAACTTTTCTTTAAATCTTAAACTTTAAACTTAAACGTCTTACCTCTGGCTAAGATAAGAAAGGAAAACAGCGGTAATAAATTTATTTACATCATTAACAAAATATTTTATGTCTTTTCCATTATCATTATAAAACTGAGAGCCAAATTTAGGAATAGGAATGAACACGAATCTCCTCTTTCGTATCTTACATAGTTGAATTTAGGCAAGTCGCCGGAGGAAAATATTTGCCTAAAATTGGAGTATTTCATTTTTGGACCTTGGATTTCGAGCGGAAGATATTGAAAAAATAAATAAATATTCGCGAATTCTTTAAAACCTCAATTTAATACATTTTTATTATTCTTCACAAAATTAAAAATATAATGGAAAAAAGAAAAAGAAAATCGCTACGTTAATTTATTACAGAGATGTGCTGAATCAAAGTTTGACCTAAAAATCGAAAATCAGCTTCTGACGAATAAAACTTATATAACTAGGTTTATTCTAGAGTATCATGAAAAAAATGAGAAAATTTACGAAAAACTTGATTTTAGTTTGCTACTAAAAACATATAAATTCGCACAAATTTCTCAACGTTTAAAGCGTAAAATGTTATTGATAATTGAACGGAAGTTTTTGTATAAATTTAATACGACTCGCATTTATATTCGAAATCTACTATGCACCATAAAATGAGTAACGCGATCTTATCATTAAATTTTGCAATTCACATCTTAAAGATTATACGTACACATTCAAATTGATGCGACACAAAATCAATTTGAGTGTGTATAATCTTTAAGAATCACTTTATACGTCGATTGTTTATTATCTCGGCAATAACTCTTTTGTTTTTGTATTCGATTATTTAATGTTATTTGATATTTATCCCTATCAGAACTTGGACAACTGGAAATCTTCAAGAAGAAAACGCGTTGAACACATCATTGACCGAGTGGTGGAGGTGAAAAAATTAGAAATGGAAGAACACGATCGAACGAGGAAAAAATCAAAAACATTTTCTGAAATGTTGGAGGAGCGGTTAGATTAATAGAAATAATTAAAATGTTAATTATTTAATCGGCTTTTTAATTTACAGAGGCTCTCGAAGAAAAATGTCGACACTCCCTGTGTATAGCGAAGATGAACCAAATGATTTGAGCGATTTGGGAATTGGAACAAGTAGTGCCAGTGGGAAGAGCAGTCTTTCAGAAGATTGTGATAATCAAAGTGTTATGGTACGTTATAACTTGGAATAGTTTTGTTTTTTTACTCTTGCTGGGTACAGATTTATTATAAAAAATTTTTAGGAACTCTTCAAAATGAAAAAAATCAAGATGAATTAAAAATCCACGGAAACTCCAATTAATTTTTCAAAAATTTCAGATTGATTGTTTCGCTTTTCTGGCTGATTGATTCTATTTTATTACCATCATTTTGAATAGGTTAATTAATTTTACTTCGCCCAATTAATATGTCCTACAATTGTACTACGGTTTTGTTTTTAAGGTTCTGTAACCAACTAGAAATCTTTCGTTTACCTCCTTCCCATAGAGTGAAAAGTGTACTAAAATATCTTTTAACTTACATTTTAGATTGGGTTTTTTAAAATGTAAGAAAAAATGTTTTAGGGCCTCGAAATCGCTATCAAAATTCTATTTTTTGAGAATGTGCAAACTTGTTAAGATTAATTCCTATTGAAAAACCCACACAGATTTTAAGCTAAATTCTCATGGAGTTTCCCATATGACGAATTCGAATTATTTTTCCTAGGAAACCATTTCTATGCAAATTCATGTCCATGCGTCAACAGGAATCCATAGGATTCAGTTTTAAAGAAATTAAAAAATGTTAATGAAGTCTTTGAGTTGAATTCTGTTCTTGGAATTGGAAAGTCTTCGGTCTTGATGTTTTAAAATCGTCAAGTGAAATTTTTGGTTTCTAATTTTTTTTAGTTGGACAATAAGTCCTATGGATTCTTATATGAAGTGTAAACCCATATATCAAGTTTCCAATTTCCCTATTTCCTTCGTCAGTATGAAAAGCACTTGATACGTATAAAAACTTAAAGACCGTGTTAATGAGAATGTTTTCATGCGTCCCAAACCAATATTGGCCTGTTTTGTTCTATACTTTTTATTTTTATTTCAGAGTGATACCGGGGATAATGAAAAACTCTATGGCATTGAAAACAATTCAAATCAACGTGAATGTTTATCAAATCGTGACTATATATCGTCACCAGGTTACGATACATCAACGAGTACAGCCCCAGCAAGCACCCCCGACCCTTGCGAGTACACCTACGAGGGAGCTATTCAGGACTACAAAACACGGGTTTCAAAGGCCCAGACGGGGTATTACAACAACGGGCTTAGAAGTACAGAATCAAATCCGCACTCAAAAGATTCGACACCCGAAAGAATTCTATCCGATCACTATGTCCCAAGGAGATCTTTTGATAGCAAAATCGAAGATCGTCTTTTAAACTTTGAAGGGAAAAGTGTAAATCAAAACTCTGAAGGTAATGCCCCTAGGAAGGATCTTCCCAAGGTTAATATCCTTAAGCGAAGGGAGTTGTTTGAGAAAGAAAACACTGCATCTAACGATATCAATGGTCAGAAAAGATTTTCTGAAGATTTCAGTAATTCGAAAAGTATTCGGGAGCGTCTTTCCAGTTTGGAAAAAAGTAATGTTGAAACGAAGAAACAAAACCGCCTGTCTGGTGATATAAGCAACATAAAGGACAGATTGCAGAGTTTAGAGAAGCAACCACCTCCTCCGACTGAGAGGCATCCAAAGATTGAAATTCCTGTGATGTCTTTAAAAGATCGCTTGTCGAGCTTACAAACTGTTGCAGTTAAGGAGGAGGTTAAAAAGCCTGTTCCCCTAATTGGTGAACACGATCTTGAAATGCTTCGAAGGGAGGAGTTCGAAAAACAAAATGCCCTAAAGCGTGAAGCTTTCGAAAATGATCAGCTGAATAGCTCCCAGGAAATCTTGAACATCCAAGATGAATCTAACGTAGATACGGACCGGGAAGATAGTGGAATTCATACAACTGATGTCTCTTGTTCGGTTTCACAAACCGATGAACAGCCGGACCTGGTCAACGAAGAAACCCATCACGATATAACTGAAGACGGATTTTGTACAATACAAACTGAATCCTTACAAGATGACCGAATCAGTGCCAAATCCAAACTTGCTAAGGTGCAAGTAACCTTACCGAAAATTTTGGATGACCTCTCGGTGTACCCTGAAGCCCCTGTCGACCAGGAATCAAGTGTAAGTCTATCTTTGTCAGAGTCTCCTACTGCATCTATACAAACAGTAATTTTCAACGATAAACTAACATACGATGCTGAGGACGGTGCAAATGAAAAAAGTAATGCAGTGTCGCAGCATTCGGTGGAGGGCAATTTTGGTATAAGTAGAAATGTTAATTGTAGCAACTCACCCCGTTCACAATGTAGTACACTAACTTCTAGCAGTAAGTTGATATCCACAGTAGGGCAGAAAAGTCAATCAAATAGTAAAGATAACTCCATTGTTTCTCCCATTAAGAAAATAGGGATTAAATTCTCTGCAGGTACACCAAAAGTAGATGAAGGCAATAGACATGTTGTGTACGATTCAAAATTAAAAATGCCTACTAAAAAAGAGCAATTAAATTCAAAAGCTATGGAGGAAGTTGTTAAGAAATGCCAAGAATATTTAGATACTACTGAAGCAGTTGTACCCCAAACAGGTTCTTTTGAAGTCCCCAGGAAAGTAGTCGAGCCTAAACATTTTAAGTCCAATGTGAATTTGGATAAATCTCCCACTAAAGTGGTGACGACCGATAAAATCAGAGCAAACATATCTCAAAATAATACTTTTAATTCTGTAAAAAATTCTCAAGTGGTAGAAGCAAACAATATGAAATCAAATGTAGTAAAAACTATTTCACCTAAAGCTCTAGAAAAACAAGAAGAGGTTGTTAAGAAATGTCAGGAATACTTAGACAATACTAAAGAAAGTGTACCCCAACCAGGCCCTTTTGAAGTTCCAGTAAAAGAGATGGAACCTGAAATATCGAAAATTAATATAACCATGGTGAAATCACCTTCAGACCTTCCCAAAATCGTGAAGACAGACAACATAAAAACAGACGTAATTAAACCTAATTCCTCTAAAGTTTTTAATAACATAATCCAGTCAAAAACTAGACCTAATTCTTTAAAAACATCGCCAATTTCCGAAAATGTAATTCTACGAAATAAGGAGCCAAATCCAAAAATGAATTCTGTTATCAAAAGTGACGAGAGAAAATCTGTTGTTGAAATTTGTGAAAAGGCTGATGTAAGAGATTTGCCAAATGCGGCTAATGTTCCAACTCCATTTTTTGACATTGACCTCAAAGATGAGTCCACTAATTTACCAGTAAAAGAAACAAATTCTGTTTTAAATATCGTAAAAGAAGTTGAAAAGGAATCAAATCAAAATCTACGAACTGAAAATCAGAAAAACGGTGTAATCGTAGCTAAATTTGAAATTGTTGAAACAACAATAAAAGTGACTTCTTCTAATGAGAACTTACCTAAATCTCCCACATTGTCTCAAACCCCCGAGGTTACTTCTCCAACGATTAACCAAAAAACTCATCCTACAGCTAAACCAAAAAATATTTTTGATTTTTTGAAAAAGAATTTTAGCACAAATCCAGAAGAGGAACAAATGAGTAGTGGTGCTGTTTCTGTGGACAACTCAAAATTTTATGTTCCTCTAAAAGAAAAAGAATCTCCGAACGAAGTTAATATCGAAATTACTCGGACTGTGAAAACTGAAAAAATTGTCGAAGAGACAGAGTCTTTAGATCCGGAGTTGACTATTACTTCTGAAATCAGTCAGTTGCTAGATGAGGAATTGGCCAAACTTACGGTGACTGAGGATACTAAGCTTTAAGATAGTTGAGATTAAATGTCGTGACCGTTATTTATGAAAATTCTACATGTTGTTGAGTCCAAATGTTGTTAGTGTCATCTAGTCGCTGTTTATAGTCTAGTTCTACATTCAATTCAAATTACTGTAGAGTTTTAAAATCCGTTTATATCTACCGGCATTAGAACTACAAGACGTTGAACAAGGCAATTTTCGTAATACTAATAATGGGGGCTTTCGAGATCGCTGATTTCAAATTAATCAAGTTATAAGTTGCAAATGGTGGAATACCAAAATCGGGTTGTTTTTGATCCGATATGTTGTAAATCTATTTAAAAAATAAGCAATAAATTAAATTTCAACGTTATTGAAAGAAATGTGGCATATGAAGAAATAGGATATGAAAGTTAAACTCCTCAAAAATTAAAGGCTGCTTTTCAATTGGAACTTGTAGGATTAAAATTAGTGTAGGATGCTAAATTATGATATTCCAATTTGTAAATAGATAAAAGTGCATCATGAACGCAACAAACTACAATAATTTCAGAGAATCTAAAGAAACGTATTGTAATGTATAACCACCATAATAAATGTAGGCCTCATTTGATTTATTATTATTAATATCGAAAATAACACGTCAATAACAGTGATTTTCGTTTTCGAGCATTTTTCTAAATATAATAAATTTAATTGTATTTCCATCTTGTTTATCATAATTAATTCTTAAAGTGTATAACACAATTTTGTAATAAGTAGCACAATGATTTAAAAAAAAAATGCTTCATTAACCCTTGTCCTGTGTTTATGGGTCAAAATTGCCCAACGTGTACTTCATATAAATCTGGCCTGTAATAATTCATACGTGGCAGCCCCTAATTTAGTAACTTTTTCTCACTTTTTGAAATAAAGGGTTTTTATTGGTTCCGTTAATTTTTGCTTATTAGTCTGCTCGCAGCAGAAAAAGTTGCGTTGCTGGTGTTATTGGGTCAAATTTGCCCATATAAGTTTGGAAGCGGTTTTGTTTTGAACGTGAAATAGTATTGTAAAACATTGGTGAAAAATGAGTAGCCAGGTAAATTATTTGAAGATTTGATTTCTCCAAATCCTTGTTCACTATGTCGTAATAGGACAATCAATGAGGAGATAACGCGTCGAAAATCATGCCCAAGAACATACGAAGCGCAGTCAGTAATGAAATTTGTTTGCAAGGTTACCTTTGCCCCCAATTGCCCAATAGTACGAAATACTCAAACAGATGCAATCAATGTAGTGCATTCATATGCAAAAAACATTCTAATGTAACTATAAAATGTGTTAAATGTATTAATAACGAATAAAATTCTATTGGGCTGATTTGACCCATAAACACGATGTATGTTAGTTTTTTCGAACACAGGATAAGGGTTAATTTGAAATTATGCTAGCTTCACTGCATTTTTTTTTGTGTTCAAAAAAATTCTAGTGGACTAAATCTACTGGGACAAATTTTTGATTAAAAAGATGAACAATTTCTATTTTAAATGAGAAATATATTTAACAGTAGACTATAGACCGTTAAATTGTAAGATCAAATCGAAAGGAAATCAATAATTTGGTCTTAAGCATCATGCAGAGTAGAGATCCGGATTTTGATGGTACTTAATTTTTAGCCTGGATAAGTGATAATCGTTTATAACACAAGTCAACATCTTTTTTTATGCTAAACGTGCATATGATAAATTAATGCTTGTAGATATAAACGGAATTTATTTGATCTACTTGGCATGACTCAACAGAGAATGAAAAATTTAATCTGATAATTATTAATTAATTGTAAGATCGGAAACGGCGGTAAGAAATTATGTGAAAAATAGTAGTTATATAGTGGCTCTGGATTTTTTTTTTAAACTAAAATATTAACTATGGAAAATTACAGGGATAGAGAGAAATCATTGTATTAATCTAGTTTTTTTTCTGCAACTATAGAGTGGGCATAAATAGTACAACAGAGGATATGATGGACTTGTAATCATCTCCTGGTTTATCGTTGGAGCTGATAAAGAAAACCAGTTTTTCTTTATTTAAAGATTGTTTATTCACATTAACGACTGGCTAATAAGACAATTCTGTTTTTAATAATTTCAAGAATCGTTCACGATGTCCATTGTCATCATTATTTCTGGTGATGTATTTTGCAAAAAACATAATCACACAGCAATTGCCAAACGAGCATAATCAAACATTTTACTAATCGAGACGCGGGAAGATGTTTTCTTCAATTAATAAACTGAAGGACTAACGTTAACAAAGTCCTTTACGGGCAACTTAGAATCTAAAAATACAACGCTCCTTATTTTTACACACATTACTTACACATGCAACTGCAAATGAGAGAATTTTAAGTCTTTTAAGTAGATTTTACGGCAACTAGTGATATTTTAGTTCTGTAAATAATTTCAAGAGAATTTTGCTAGAGGTCCTGTGTCTTTTGTCCCTGCAATAATACTGTAAAAAAATCATTGTTAAATTCATGCTTTGTGTCCCTTAGTCCAATGAGAAAATGTACATTAATTTCATGGGTTGATCTTCACTGTTTTGGTTGACATAATTGTAAAATAGCCTTTGTGTTACGGATGCGATGTAATCGTTAAGTAATGATTTGAAGAATTAAATCGATATATGGATGAATATTCTTGTTTCTTCTACTTCTAATTTATTTTCTTCGAGAGTGTTGTCTTTCTTCTTCTGGGTGCTTCTTCAAGACAACGAGGCTTTTTAGATATTTCTATAATAAATAATTATGTACATATATGTTGTCTGGCCACAGTAAGTGTTTTAAAGGTGAAGGTGTGAAAAAGTAAGTTGGAAATCACAGTAAGATGTTAAATCCAATTTTGATTGATCAGTTTATATTCACTGATTAAAACAAAATAAAATTTTATGCGTGTAAATTTCATTTAAGCAATCTGATCAATCCTAATTGTATTTTAACTGTGTTTATGCTATTTGTCTAGAACTACACTTCTTATTTAGTTTGCAAGATTAAAACGGTTGTGAATGGAAACAAAAACAAAAATTTATTAATATGGGCTTCTTTTCATAAAGTATTACTACAAGATAATGATGCTGTGGTTACCTAACCGATTTCTTTCATAAAAGGCAATTAAATAATTTAATTAGATTACTTTAATCAATATATATATGTATATATATATGTATATATGTATATATATATGTATATGAAAACAACGCATTTTATGTGTACTGCAACATAAAATGACCAACAAACCTTAAATTACGTTTCAAAGTTTAAAAACTGGAAAATTTTTAGTAATATTCTATAAAAAGAATTACTGAAAATTCTACAATATTTGGAAATTATGAAGGCTTATGTGAACGGCAAAATATTTCAACAAATCGATGAATTAATTTGTTCGAATTAATGGTCATCAGTGTAATAGACATTATTTCGAAATTTCTAGAGATACAGCACAAGTACGGATGCAAAATTTCAGAATAGATTAACTTATAAATTTGGGGAAAGCAAAATATGTAAAAAGTTTTTTTTTTATTAACGCATCGTTATTTTTGATTCTAAAAAAATAACTAGCTCAAAGGTTACAACAATCCTGAAGTAATTTGCCTAAATGAAAGAAGTCCCATATTATTGCTGTTCGATATTATTACTAATTTTCTTATTTAACTTTTTGTATATTTTTAAAATGTATCGTATATCTAAGCTTAACAAATATTTCTTTTTTTAACATGACACAGTAACTGCTCACATATTTGTGGTGTTAGCACGTTTTGAAACGAATACTCTAAAACCACTCCTTCTTAATTCTGAACGGAAGCGAAACTAACAAGAAGACTTTTGCAACTACCCAATCAATAGCCATAAGACGATAGCCGGAAAAAAAGCAGTTGATTACCTTCACGAAAGCCTCTTACATTCGGCTCTGAATAAGACGCTCTGTCCATGAATGTTATTTATATTTTTTTTTTCTAAATAAGACGCCCTTGCACATTTCAAGCCCTACTCACAAGAACATTTTGTAATCCTCTTAGCTCACAAGTAACTTTACTTCAATTGGTGTCAAATGGACCCCTTGTGGACCTCCGACATATCTAAAAATTTAAATAATTTTTTTATTTTGTTCTCTATTTTAAATTATAAAAAAGATAAAATTTTAAAATTTAAAAAAAAAAATACATGCCATATCTACCTCTTGGCCGTTTCGATATTTTCTGCAAAATTTTAGTGGTATGACTATTTTTATTGCGCGCGCAGAACGGTTCGACAAGATACAATTTTTTTGAGGTGGTTGGAGCAGTAAGGTTTCTTGGACGTTAGTCAGATGGAGGAAATTCAGGGCTGAAGACATGCAGAGGAGCACTTAGCTTTTTTTTCTGCTTTATTCGTAAAAAGGTGTCAGTCTGTGTTCAACTTTAACGCTTATCGTTTATTTTGTGGCTTACAAGCACTTTTAAAAATGGAATGGGTCAGTGTTTTTGTCCAACTTGTTTATATTTTAACAAATTATTAAAACATAATTTTAGGTGAATGAAGCACTTGAGTTGGCTCTTCAAGCTATTGATAGTGAAAAGACCTCAGATCAGAAGAAATCGGGTGCAGAAAAAAATGGTGAAGAGGGACGGTATGTGCAAAAGAAGGTGTCTGAACCGATCTATGAAAATGTTGATAAACACACTCCTGAAAATATCGAAAGCATTGAACAGGAGACCATTGATCCCGCACCAATTACCCAAACGATGAAAGAAATCTTTAATCCGTCCGAAGACGATGAACCATATTACCAAATACCAAAGTCTTCCGAGCCCTACTATGAGGTTCCAAAAAAATTGGTTTCGAAACCGATTCCTGTCTATGAAAATGTCGAAATTTTCTACTCGGAATCGTTAATCACAAATGGATTGCCATCCAGACCATCCGTTCTGGAGCCACCGAAAGAGAAACCCCCGCCTCCACCGGTTGAGGATCTAACCGACGATGAAGGAGGTAACGACGAAGCTTACGAACCTCTCCAGCAAAAATTCCAGAAAACGAAATTGAAGCAGAGCACGTCCCTTCAGGAACCCATCAAGCGGATGAACTCTACGAAGAGGATTAAGAAGGAGCTCCGGAACAAGCGCTCCAGCTTCCTGGGCCTCGAGGGGAGCAATGATGAGGACAGCTACCTGGAGCTGACCGTTGCTCCTCCGCCCGACATGGTCCAGCTCCTCCAGGAAGAAAAACGGCTCGAGAAGCAGCTCTACATGAAAGCCGGCCTCTACGAGAGCTCAGACACAGGTAGGTGTGAAATTTTTCAAACTTTGCTAGTGGACAGGGTCAGTCCGGGGCGCGTTTAACTTAAAGTTTATTGCCTGTAATTGGACTCGTTTGGTCAGAAACTTGTAACAAGATTAAGGGTAACAAATATCGCTAATCCGGCTGCACTTTACACCCCGCCTTCAGTCGGTTTCGATCGATTTTTACTGGCAGCCTGCTATCTGGCGAAATAATGAACACGTTCGAGATGTGTTTATAGGACAAAATAATTGTGACATAATTTTACTATTCCACTTTACATACAAATTTATCGATTATGGATGCATTTTATTAGGTTGCCAGATATTTGCAATTGTCTCATATAACAACATTTCTTATTTATATTTCAGTCGTTGTTTTTGAAAGTGGTATAACTCTACTTTTTTAACATATCAATTCAATAACTTCTCCAATTAAATCTTAACCTGTAGACAGCAATGCCGTGCCAAGGAAAAAAGTGGTTAAGCGCCAAATTTTTCAAAATTGAGTTTTTGGTATCATTCGATTCGTCCGTAAATTCTCTATTTAATTTATCTTCAATAAAATTGTTATCACGATTCAATTTTGTTTTATAACAATATTTATTTGAATAAAAATGATTAAGAAATCTGATGTAGATCAAAAAAGATGCTAAGTAACTCGAAAAATTAAAAAGAGAAGCGATTCGAGGTTCGAATACAAAAACAAAAGACCTTTAAAGGCCTTTACGTGTTTTTTTGACTTTAAATATCTCGCATAATTCAGAAGCATACAAAACAGAAAAGCCTTATGTACTTAAGGTTTTCTTGTTTTGTATGCGGCATCCCTGGAGCGCTTGAAAACAAAACTAAACAGCCTTAAGTACATTTTTTGATATGAAGTTAAAACACTGTCGTGCCAAGGAAAAAAAGTGGTTAACTCCAATCGAAGTGATTTCGAGACAAATGAGAAAGAGTTTGTAGTTAAAAAAATCCTAGTTAAAAACATTCTTTTTTTGTGAAAATTAATATGTTCATTAATAATGATATTCTCTATCTGAATATTAAAAAAAAATTGAAAATTTTTATTAAAATCTATGCAACTGGTACAATTTATTTGTTACTTGTTTTTTGAGAATATCTTTATTAAGCGCTCCATTGGTTGTTAACACTTTTCTTGATTTGTAAAGCACGACTTTCTGTATGTTCATTACAAATTCATAGCTACTAAGGTACTTTAGGGGTCTTTTGGATTTGTATTTGGAAATGCAAAAAAACCTTATGTGCCTTTTTGCATAGATTTTAATAAAATAATTTAATTTTTTTTTAATATTCAGATAAAGAATATCATTATTAATGAACATATTAATTTTCATAAAAAAAGAATGTTTTAAACTACGATTTTTTTAACTCCAAACTCTTGCATTTATCTCGAAATCACTTCGATTGGAGTTAACCACTTTTTTCCTTGGCACGGCAGAGCACTGATGTGAATTTGTCCTTTTCAAAGCTACTAAACTTTGGTATTGTTATAAAACTACTTTGGCCGCACAATTCTGTTCCATTTAAATGTTTTTTTTTTTCTAATAAAATAAATATTCTTTATTTACTCAAAGGTGAAAGTCGAGATTCAGGAGTTTCTGAAAATCACTCTCGTCAGAGCAGTGAGCCATTCACAAATTCATCAGAGGAGCAAGAAGACTTTTTGGGAGATAAAGAAAAGGAAATTATGGCAGTTCTCGAAAAAGAGGAGGAAAAGCGGCGATCGTCAAAGAATTGGTCACAACTGAATGAGAATGCGTCAAAAATGCAAAACATTGAAGACCAAATTCGGGAGCAGGAGGAGGTGCTCCGTGTCGAAAGAGAACTCCTTCAATTGGAGCAGGAGGAACTGCGGCGGCAGCGCGAAAATTTGGTATTTAGAGAAAATTTGGCTCGTCGGGAGCTGGAGTATGGTGCCAAAATGCTGATGTCCGCCAACAACCATTCGCTGCAAGACTTAAACACATCAACCAACCACTACGCTAATTTACCAAATCAAATTTACCAACTTGAAGCAGACTACCGAAAGTCCATGTCGGATCTTCAGGACTTCAGCCAGAAGCGAGGAGCGCCCCCCGTGCCCCCGGCGAAGCCCCTCCGCGCGATTCCCTGCGTGGACCCAAGACATTCTGCCGGCCTTGTGAAGATTGCCCACCACTCCCGGCTTCAGCACTCCCAGTCGACGGATGACTTTGCGCCCCTCAGGAACTACCAGCCCGCGTCGGCGATTCAGCACGGGAACATGAGCAGGCACACCCTCCACGCCCTCAGCGCCGCCCCCAAGCCTAAGTTCACCGACGGGTGGGTCAACCAGAAGAACTCCGTCGAGGGGAACAGCAACTCCTGGCTGAGCTACCAGCAGAAAAGGAAGTCGGTTCCGGAGGAGTTCAACTACAACAAGCACTGGCTCATCCAGGAGGCTGAGCAGAGGAGGATCGACCAGCAGAGGTCCCTGAGGAGCAGTGGGATCAACGGGCGAGCGAACCCAGCGGCTATTCCGCGGAACGGCAGCTCCGACAACAAGCCTCTGCCTGACGCGGTCATACAGACCTTGACCCAGCGAGTGCAGAATAAAGGTCTCGGGGAGAGGAAGAAGTAAGTTGCATATTTCGATTTTACATTTCATTTTAAAAATAAAATTTAAAGGGGCAATCGCTTTCAAAAGTGAACAAAAATCAATTTTTTTTTTTTTACATAAAAGTGTTCCTTAACAATATAGAAATCATCTCCCAAAACCGTTTTGAAAAATTAGGATGGCTGATTAGTGGTAATAAACCCAAATAAATTATCTATACACGGTTTTACAAGTAAAAATTATTGTAAGAAAACTTTAAACGCGATTTTCCCAAAACTACTTTTTTTTAACTCGTACACACCATATCTCAAGTTCTACTCAATGGAATTAAAAAAAATCAAAGAGCATATGATTCGTTGACATAAATACTAGGTCCTAAACCTATAAAAATGCATAAAAGTACCCCTTGTTTTTTTTTATAGAGATAGTTTTCCGCAAAAACATGGCCGATTTTTTAAGTTTTTCGAAAAACAGTGATAAAACAATTTTAAAAAATTACAAACTTAATTTTTTTAGGTTTAGGATCTAGGAAAAAGCTTGAAGAACAGAACCCATTTTGAATTTTTCATTTATCTTTTCCCGGAAGTCCAAAGTGATGCGTACCAGCTAAAATGAGACTTTTGCAAGACACCCTCTGCCGCCGCCAAAACTTACTAAAAATTAAAAAAAAAAAATATTGTTGTATTCTTCAATATTCAAAAAATAGTGCCCAAAACGAATTTTTTAAATAAATATAATAGTTTTTTCAAAAAAAAATCTTGAAAATGTGCTTTTTTTCTCAGTTATGAAAGCGATTGCCCCCTTAAAGCGATAAAAAAAATATTTTTACTATACACAATATCAAAAGGACGATATATTATCAGAATTTTTACGTCTTCATAATATTTTATTTGTTATCGAATATGCTTTTTTTGCAGACTGGACTTGTCTTCGAGTGACTCGACACTCTCATCGAACTCCTCACTCAATCCACTTTTACTGAACGCGACTGTGCCGGACGGCCAGCACAAGGACAAGATTCTTAGCGTTAGTGGGAAAAAGAAATGTTCGCACTGTGGAGAAGAGCTAGGTAGGATTAATTCTAGACTTAAGCAAAATCATAGATGCTTGATCGCTTTTCGGTAAGCAATACGATTTAAATTAGATCCCCTTCAGAGGAGCGTTGTTTTGTCGTTCAATTTGAGCAGAAAAAATGGTCTATGAATGGCCGTATCGCCAGAGTTCCAAATCGCTAAAAGATTGGTTAAATTATAATTTTTATATAATACATTGCAATCATTAGACCTTTTTCTTAATTCCAACGGAATTAAAATCTGATTGAGACGTAAAAGATTTTAAACAAAGTCTCAAGTGATTTGAATTCGGTTGGAATTAAGAAGACGGTAGAAAGAATATTTTTATAATTTTTGTGCAGCGTGCACTGAAAACGGTGCACAAATTAAATCCCCTCTCTTTTTATAATGCATTAGGTTTTTGAAGTTGCATACTACATAAATACAACTCAAACAACTTGAAATTAAAATAATTATACCTAATTCTATCACAATTTAATACGAATCATTGTTTTCTAAAATACTTAAAATCATTAGATTCAAGCATTTTGTGGCCAACTTTTTAGAGATTTGGAGCGATGAAATAAAAAATATTTTTTAGCTAATATTCATACAAAATCTACAATGGTTTTATTGCGGTCGAATAAACGCTCATTTGAGAAGTCAACGCTTTTTTTTTTATCGGCAATAATGGCAACTGCAAGCGGACACGATTCCGGCGATTCTTGAACTTTGGCGAGAAGTTAAGAAAAAATGCCGCAAAAGCAAAGGAGCTTCTGCTCTGCTTTTACGAAAATTTTATTATTAACTCTGCTTCTGCCAATGTTTTCTTCTTTTAAGGTGCCAAACTGCCTTAAGCTGCTAGAAAACGAACCCTCGCATTCCCAATTAATTTTATTATAAAAGCTTTCTAGCGATTTCAGTAGATTGCGTTGTTGATAACAATTTGTGTTTTTTTCTTATTAATGCATGACCCGGTCTTATGGACAGAGTGTGCCGTAACGTGTAAGAGTCATGAAAGTAACGAAATTGAAATCTGGGTATAAATTGGGTTTAAATAGAAAATAAAAAAAAATACGAAAAATTTACGTAACGACCAATCAAACTTGCTAATAATTGATTGTATCTGCCAGGTCGAGGAGCGGCTATGATCATCGAATCCCTGAGACTCTTCTACCACATAAACTGCTTCAAGTGTTGTGTGTGTCACGTCCAACTTGGCGACGGATTGAATGGAACCGATGTCCGCGTGCGGAACCACAAATTGCACTGCCATAACTGCTACTCCAGCGACGATGGCATCAAATTCAGTTGTGTCTAAAAACATATTATGCTTAAAAAATCAGCGATCCCCGTCTTCCTGTTGTGTACAGTTTTAATATTATTACGTAGAATTTAGGTTTGAAACTAAATCAAGAACACAAGAAAATTTACGTTTTCGGTTTGAGCAGTTTACGTTGTTATTATTTTTTCTCGTTTTTTTTTTTTTTTTTACTTCTGTAACTTATGTTTAAAATGGAGGAGAGTTAGAGTGTTGACTTAATTTAGGTGGTAATGTAAAGAGGTTAGATTTAGTGAATAAAACATATTGTAATGATTTATATTGTAAAATAGATAATCTGGATTTGAAAATTAATGATTGTTTGTGTTTTATACTTTCTTACTTAACATACTTAAGAAAAATTATAACCCTAACCAAATTTTTACATAAATCCTTAAAATCCTCTGTAGACCAGTTCGAATAGGCACAAAAAAATAAATAAAATAAGTCAATAAGGTCTGATTAACTCTTAAATAATATGTTCTTAAGAGGGAAAATCACTGCGAAAGCAGGAAAAAATAATCGATTTTAACAAAAAGCAAAAGCTTGGAACAGGCGGCGAACGGAATAAATAATTTTCATTTTCTTCTGTTGACCGCTGTTGAAATAGAGTCGACAAATTAACTTGAATCGAGTTCGCAATCGGGACGAGTTTGAGTTGTTAAAAACCAGCAGGCCACACATGGTATCTCACTAATTTTGTAGTATATCTAGCACAAACGTTAAATTAATATATTAAATTATTTCATACCTGAATGCTTGCATACCATGTTTTTTTTTGATGCCATAGTATTTATTTTTTGGTTTTTGATATGTAAAAAGTAGGTTTACGGTCACGTCTGCGTCTACAATAAATGAAATAAAATTTGTTAAGCAGGGAATAGCAATTAATAAAATTAGATGAATTTGAAATTTATTTTCGATTTATGTCACTTCCTTAGTACAGTAGTTATTTTATCACTTTGAACTTAAATAGGACAATTATGTGTTTACAAATTGCTTAGTAGTTTCTTCGTATTTTGTTTTGGTTTGTTTTTATGATTAATTTTCATTTTATTTTAGTAAATCTTTCAAATTATTTTCCTTTTCTTAAATATTCATCGTAAAATGTTCTCTTTAAAATTTTCTAAACACTACTAAACTTCTTGTTATAATCTAAGACAACAAATTAACACTTTTTTTTTACTTGATTAATATCTCTTTTGTCTCTTTATAAAATATACCATAACAAAAAACAGCTTCATTATTTTTAAAATTTTCATTAAGAAGAATAAAAGGAATTCAGTTAGATCTGAGTAAAATATCAAAAAGATTTCAATTGAGGGAAGTTAAGTTTAAAGTTCTACTCCTTTAATTGCTTCCCCTTCTTCTAGATTTATCCTGATACAAAAAGAGGAATCTACAAAACTTCGCTAAGATTATAATCTTGTTATTAAAATTGATTTATATTTTAAATATATTAATTGATCCTTTCAAAAAATTCCTTAAATTTTGGTCCAATCGATGTACAGCAGCGTGTTGCTAGCTCCGTTAGTTGTTGCTTTGCTAATCTTTAGTTTTACTCTAGATTACATGTTTTTCTATTCTTTCATATTTTTTTTTTCAAATTTTTCCTACAAAAATACATGACTAAGAATTTTCTGCTACGTTTAGATTTTGTGTATATAATTTACTAAACAAATATTCTGGTTCTCTTGATTATTTTAGAAAAATTCCATAATTTCAAAATAAACGAGAAAAAATTGGTCTTTCATAAGAACTTCGTTGCAGTTAATATTTTGAATGGGTTCCCTTCTGCGGTTACTTACTTTAATTATTTGAATTTTTTACGCGCAGAGGGGCTCCATTTGCCTTTTTCAAGGATTTTGCTGAAAATTGGAGTGGTAATTTTAGCCTGGTGGGTCGGATGAAAACTTTTATGTGGAAGTTTTCATTTGCGAAAAATAAGAATTCATTTTTAACTGATAAGGTTGCAGAATTTCGGAAATGTATTACTGCCGATTTTAATGCATGATTTAGAATTCGTTCTAAGAAGTTTTGAGTGTAAATTTCAATTATACAAATATTAAAAATTTCATAATTTGTCGATAAATAGGAAATGGTCATATAAAAATGCTCGTTTATGCATTTTAAAACTTTAACTTACACTGCTAAAACCTCTTCAATTTATGAAATGTTTTCATAAAAACTTGTAAATCGATTTGTTTAACTTTTCGCATTAATTGTTGGTGAGTTCTCTTAAAACTTTAATTAACTATTTTTTTTACATTAAAAACACCGGTAACAATTACTTTAGCTTACCCCATTTGAAATCGGCAAAAGGATTCATTGTGACAGTAATTCATTTCCAAATTTACCCACTTTAAAATTCTGCTCTGTATGCAATTTTCTATCAATGACCTCATTTGGCTTAAATTTTCTAAAGCGAAATTACATTTATTTTACCTTAAGCGCTTTTGCACTTGATTAAAATATTAAATATTGTGGCTAAAATTTTATAAATTCTTTTTGAAATGTTTTACAAATTTAGCAGTAAATAGAAATATTTTCCAAAATTGAATTGCTTTAATTTTTAAAATCTATTTTGAGGCAATTGATTAAAGCTTTCATTACACATACATACCCTTCCGTTTGCCGACAAAATATAAAATACAATATAAACAGTGTAAACTGGCCTTACACTAAAACGACACACCACGTAATTTGTTCGATATTATTTTAAGTTTTCACCCCTGCGATGCAACTGTTTCCAAGTCGATCTGGTTATCGTAATAGTGTAGGATCAAGTTATTATAATAAAATCAAGATCTTGTTTCTAGGGTAAAAAATTTCAACTGAAATAATACAAAACTCCTTAAGGAAGGTGATAAATAAATAATGTGAGCATGTACTGGAATATTATATATTTGTTGCAAAACAAAAACAAAGTTTTTAAAAAGGAGAAATTATTGTAAATTGGAAGTGTAAAACAAACACTTAACTCCATAAAAACTAGAAACGTAAATTAACATGCTTAAGGTTGTTTTATGTTAAAAATTATTGTTAAATGCGAAATAATCGTAAGGTGTTAATTTAATAAAATAGTGAAGTCATTTCAGCGGGTATCGCCCTCATCGTAACTCGTAGTTTGCTTTACATCATATGTAGTTATCGCTTTGCTCTAATGTTCATGTTTTTTTTTTTTTTTTTTCTACCTCTAAAAATGCATTTTATGAAAGGAATTTATATTTATAAGTTTGCTTTCTCTCTTTCTGTCTATCTTTACAAAATACATACTCTATGTAAAGAATACTTCTGGCTACATTTTCTTTTCTTTTTTAAGACGATGATATATGGTTGCCATTTTTTTATGTATGTCTAACATAGTCATATTTATATTTATAATTCTCATTACTTGCAGAGTTTACCATCAAAATATGTACAGGAAACGAGAGATTAAAGAAATAGCAGTAAAACATAATTTTAAATCTCAACATATAAACATAATAATTGATTTTTACTCAATCCTCTCCAAATATAATTTTTAGTGAACAGCGTCAATGTCGCGCTGTGCTCGAGATATCTTAAGTTTATCTTTTGGTGTTTGATTTTCTCCGGACTCTAAGGCAAACATTTTCATTTTTTCTTTAAACGATAGCTTTTCTGGTACGGCATCGCTCGATTTTTGCTGCTGTTTCTGTTGTTGCTCCTGTAGACGCTTTTGTCGTGGATCGCTGTAAGAAGGTGCAAAGTTAAGACATTAAATGAAAACATAAAGTAAGGTGTATAAATATCCGAAATATTAACTTGGTATTAAGAAAAATAGAAGCTACCAATTAAATGGATTGTAGTCTAAATAAAAACAAGAAATTGAAGAATGTTTAAAAAATAGTAAAATTAAAAACATACCGATATACTTCCTGTGCACCAATAACACCAGGTGTCGATTGGATCGTATTATTCCAGACATCGGCTTCAGGCGTTGTGGGGGATTGTAGGATAGCTGTGGTTTCTTGAATAAACCGCTTAAACGAAAAACAAAAACGATGAAAACGAACATTCGAAATAAAAATTTTATAAAATTCTTACATTAGGATCCTCCCGGATGACCTCAAGATCAGCTTGTTCCGGTGTGAATTCTGGGGACGGAATCATGTTGTTTTCCTCGTCATGGAACGACACGCGTTTGTTGTCTCGGGTCATCCCAATGGAGTTGGTGTTTGTCATCTGGCTGCTACTACTGCTGCTGCTGCTACTGCTGATGATATGCGAAGATGAGTTTGGAAGATTTCCAGGATTTCCTCCAGGTAGTCCTCCACCAATGTTGTTGTTATTTGCATTTCCAGAGTTATTATTGTTGTTATTTCCACCAGTACCATTGCCTAAAGCGGTCCTCTTGTGACCACTAGGAATGTACCCAGGGGCTGGATTTGGTGGCTCCGGTTTTAGCACCTGCGGATTGCTATTTCGTATTTTGTGTTGTTGCTGAGACATTACCAAATAAGAGCTGCCGCGCTCTGGAGGAGGTGGAGGCGGTACAATAGGATCGACAACGTCCCTAGATACTAAAGGAGGATTTATAATTTCACTGTTTAAGTCGACACCAGCAATTTCCTTGGTTATCTGCGATATCTGGTGCTCCGTCTGCAATTTATGATCATCAGCGAAACTTGCTGATTTTTGCGCTTTTGACGGAGACGATGGCATTGTCGTACTACTTCCATCGTAGCGATTATGTTTTAAAATACTTTTCGGTTGTACAGTCGGAGTCGGAACTATCTGGCTCTGCTGGATGGGATAGCTCTGATAGGACTGATGAGGATCAGCCATAGTCGTTGTCGTATCCTCGGGAGGAGGTACTGCAGTCGGTGTAACTTTAACATCGACTTGCCGGAAGTTCGCTATTGGTGTTTGGATGGTATTCGCTTGATTTGCTAGCCGAATCACCTCCTGGACATTGTCTTTGCTGTAGTTAGTCTCACTGTCGTCCTCCTGGTCTTCAACCTCTAGAGCGCGTCTTTCGAAGTCACGTTCCAGGACAAGGGTTTTCAGCTGCTCCTCTTGCTGTGGAGTCCTGTGTTGAAGGGCTGAAAGTTCAGATATTTGCTGGTCACGCCATTGGCGGATATGTTCCCTCCTAATTTCGTTTTCTTTTTCCCTTTCTTCCCGCTCCCAAGGGTTAGTACCAATAAAATTCTTCCCTTGGTGGCTAGATGCTGTCGTGGCTGTGACGGGGTAGTAGGCTGCTTTAGGAGGGTCAAGGGTGCTGGCTACATAATTAATATCAGAGCTGGTGGTGGTTGTTTTGAAAAGGGGATGAGTTGTAGTCGGAGGAAGAGGAGGTGTGGATTCCTCGTGACCATGAGGCTTCTGCATATAGGGCGGTGCTTGGGGCCGATTAACTTGGGGCTTCGGAGCCGTTGGCGGCAATTGTTTCACAGGACTCATTCGCTGCATATTAGGATTATGCATTGGAGGCATTCCAGGTTTCGGAATAGTTCCTGTACTGCCAGTCGGCGATATCAACTGACCATCCAAAGCGTGCATTCCCATGTCATGCCGCTGATTCCTCCGGTTGACCAACTCACCCATTTCTGCTAGCTTAGCCTGAGCCCTCATTTGTGCATTTACGGGATTTTGAATCCTTTGCTGGCCAGCAAAATCAGATGGATGTCCGGTGAGCATATGCAAATTAGGCGGAGTATTCGGATACTGATGAGATATCCCGTCCGAAGGTCCCTGTCCTGGAATCATGTTCACATTCTGCATGCTCTGGCTGGCAGATATGTTCGAAGCATATCCGCTAGAATGAGCAATGTTCGGCATTGATGGTGCCATCATTTGGTTCAGTCGGAGGCTGTGCTGATTTTGAATGTCACGAGCGAAGCTATTTGAATTTTTAGATCGACCTCCCAGACCCATCATCCCTTGCGGGGGCGGCACGTGAGATTGTTGCTGCTGCTGCTGCAAGTGCTGGTGATGCTGATGAGAGGCAAGCGGCGGCGGACCAGCTGCTGATATGTTCCCATTTGAGGCGGAATTATTGCTTACAGTGTTACTTCCAGGCGATAGTAAGTACGATATTGAGTTTGCTGAAGGCATAGTGTTTACGGTGTTATTGCTATTATAGTAAGCGGATGTTGGACGGCTTAGTACAGATTGATTGATAGATGTCGTTGTAGCTGTTCCTCCAATAGAATTTATTGTCGTTTGGGATGCCATCTGAGGTCTGTAACAGAATATAAAATTTGTATAACCTACTGATTTTAGATCTCTACATTGCTTCGAGTTAGTAAGAAATGTGTTCGACAAAAAAAAAAAAAATATGCTGCGTGAACGTGTTTTTTTTTATGCTGTTGCATGTGAGATTTGTGAATGTTTGCATTCTGCATGCTGTGGAAAGCAAGGCTACTATCCGCAATTTAACTTACATATTTCGTTGGCAGGGGAATAAACACACGTCTGAAATGGACTATTCCATTTTGAAAAGATTTGAAATGTATTCGACTGCTAGAATGTATTAGAAATTACAGCATTAAAACTAACTCAAGGGCCGTCACACATAAGAAACAAAACTCAGTATAAGAACGCAAACAACAAATAACCTCCCAAAAATGGCAGTGTTTTTAAAAGTTGTTGTGGCATTCTTCAACTCTTTTTGCTTCTAAAGAGTCATGATTTGCAATCAGTTTTCGTCGAACACAGTTCTTTATGAGTAGCGTTGGCAATTTATCGCCGTTTTCTACTTACCTCTCGTTCAAAACCGGTTGGCTTTGGTTTTGAGCTCTGTATACACTCAAATTTTGATAAAAACCTTGCTCATTATTATTCACAAGGCTGTGAATGCTACGAGATTTCGAGCCTGACATACCTGAAAACAAAAAATATAATATATGAAGTAAAACGACATAAAGTTATGCAATAAGGACATTCAGGAATTATAAGAATATGAAAAAACTCGTGTATTTACTTCCTACTTTTAATGGGAATCATTTGGTTAATATTAAAAACGAAACCAAACACAACAAAGTTGTTAAACTTAGTTCCTTTTCAATTATGAATTGAAATTAGTAATGAGAGAATTATAATCCATCATTTCTACGCACGTAGAAATTCCATCTGCAGGCGATATACAACTTTTAAAACGTTATAAAGATAAAGCAATTATAATCTCTAAACTTGTTTTTACAACAAATATGTTCAAAACATTCACCATTTAAAACTATCCAGGACATTTTCTTAATAAAGTATAACCGATAACAGAAGTTTTTGGCTTAAACTTTAAAGTAAAAACAAAAAATTGAGGTAAATCTACTTTACAGACGACTATAAAATATGACCAATAATACCAATAAATCCTAGAATTTTTCAATCAGCTAAGATTTTTATATTTTTTATAGTTCAATGTGCTCTACTTACCAATATTCCCGACGTGATGTAATGCTGGAACAGATTTGCTATTCGGTAAATGCTGCACTGGACCTCCAGCTGATCCTAGGGGAGCTTTCTGCCCATCCGTACCCATTCTGCTAATGTCCCTTTCTGACATCCTTCGATTACCTGTGACAACGAAAGAAGTAAAACCTTTTAAAGAAACAGTAGACAAACTCTAAAATAGTGCAAAACTGCCCGTTTCGTGGGGCAAATTGTAAAATGTAGCTAAGGTTTGTGTACTTCGTTAAGAAACGAAAGTTACAAAAGTAAAATAATTGCAAAAAATTGCACATGCAGGCAACAACGAAACGAAACTCCGTGCTTTTTTCCTTAAATAAATAAAAATTGTGAAACTGAAATAAATACTGATTGTTTTTTATATAAATATATATAAAAATTAGGAAAAAGAAGCAAAAAACAAGAAGTCGACTATGAAGTGAGGGGGTGGAAGACAACATCTATGGGTCCATACTCTGTCATCTCGGTTCGATTTCGTCGGATTCCAGGGTTAGTAACGATGACAGGGAGCAGGATAGGGTCCTACTTCCCGACATCTTTTGCTTTTGATTTCTCTTAACCTTCCTGGGCGTCATAAATTTTGAGGAATGAAATGGACTGTACGATGGCGGAGATTGTTGATGTTGGTACTTTGGCGGTTGGTAGATCTCGGGGCAGCTTTTGTAACAAAAAGTCGTGCTACTACTAACCAGAGGTGTACAGTTAAGTGAGGATTTTAGCTTTTGTGCAGTGCGCAGAAGACACTGAGACGAGGTGGAATCGACTTTAGACAAATTCACGTCACTCGTTGCAGTAAAACATAAATCAAATTGGTCTAGATTGGGCTCGCTCCTCCAGCAGGATTTCGTTTTCGATTTTGATTTTGGAGGCAATTTATCGATTCGATTGAGGATGTGCTTGTCCTTTTCGTTTACAGTAACCACGGTGTAATAATGGTGATGATGATGGTAGTGAGTATCTTGATCATTTCCATCTTTATCCGCATCTTTTTTCCCTGTGGTGCCATACTCGCTCCACTCCTTCAATTGTCTTAAAATCTTCTCCTGTTCGGTGGGTGTTAGTTTCTTCCGGTCATCTTTAAACTGATGAAGTTCTGGTGTCGATTGGCTTTTTTTCTTCGTCATACAACGCGGTTCGACAGAAAATTTTTGCCGCTCAAAGAATTCAGCGAGTTCTCTTACCTTGCCTTCACCAAAATTCTTAGGCTTTCCATCGTTGCGCCTGAGCGCTGGCAACCATCGAACTTCAAAGGAACTTTTACACTTTTTTAGAGGAACTTGAATGTTTGTAATTCGTTCTTTTTTGAAAACTTTATCAGCGTTTTCCTGCTGTCCTAGCTCTTTCTGAATATTATTATTAATATTATTATTATTATTCGAGGAACTTGTCGGCGATGATGATAACGATCTCAGCCCTGATAGGTCCAAATCCAGTTCAGACTCTTCGACAAGTTTTATTGGCTGAGTCTGAATTTGTGTGCGGCTACTGTAGGTGGGCTGCTCTGTATCACTTGTATTCGTTGTACTAAAACTATTGTTGGTCCCTAAAATATCAGATCTACTAACACTCGTAATTGCATCACACGTTTGAGATTTATAAAATGCTGTGCTATCAACAACACTGCAATTCTTCTTTTCCTTGTAATCGATAAGATCGAAACTAACTGTTTTTCGGCAACCAGATGTTGATCGTCGATTTGACGAACTTTTATCAACCATAATACCACCGGAAGATGGTGATGCTTTTATCGAGCTAGTTACGTCCTTCATTGCGGTCACGGGAACATAGACCTCATCCTTTTCATCCGGCGAGTTGTCGTCGATGAAAGGAATATCGTCTGAATCAGCACAAGAAGCTATACCGTCTTCATTCAGCGGCTGATGCGCATCTGAGTAGGAAACATTGTTGAACGACTCTGTAGAGTTATTAACATCTTCAGCGTCATTATATTGCTCTATATAAATTGACGGATTGTTGTCCCACCGCGATGGACTATCTGTCCTTAATAAGTTGGAGGTACTTGCGACAAATGGCCGATTATCTCTGTATCTCGGGTCCATGGGAAGCTGGTGACCCTGCAAACAGAGTTCTTCTTGCAACGATGACGAACTACGTCTTCTTCCTCTATTGTAATCGTAGGTATTTGGCGACATAGAACGTTCTGTGTACCGCGATAGAGGGTACCTTTCGAATTTTTCACTCACATAGCGACTTAAGCTTTCTTCAGACCCTGAAGCATAATTTTGTGTTAAGACATTTTGTTCGCATTCTTTTTTGAGCTCTTCTTCCACATCTTAGCAGCATATTGGGTTTGATTTAATCAAATTCGGAATTAGTCTAAATTTCTAGCTTAACAGGGTTTTAGGCTACAGCAAAGGTACAAAATGAGAATTCATCTTACCTCTTTGAATAATTGGACTCGGTTGTTGGAGTAGTGTTGCTAAACCGTGGTAAATAGCGCCTTGTTTTGCCACTTCTAGAGTCACAATTGGGCCTGTTCGCACTAAATAATCAGCAGCTCTGTAAAATAAAAACAACGATATTAGCTACAGGAATAAAACAGGTCTAAAACGAAATGGCAACTTTTTGTATTATATTTGTAATTTCAACTCAAATTTTAGTGGCATAAATTGTAATCTACTTTCTATTCACAGGTAACAGGTAAACGTAACGTCAAATTATTATGATATCATCTAAAAAGAATTATTTTTAAATGGAGTTAAAATACAAAAATTGTATCCTGAATGGAAAAATTGTCAGACTGATTTCGAACAGGGTCTATCGGTTATACCTCGTTATAAAGAAAGCCCTTTATATGAATTTCGCAGATAAATTTGTAAAAGTGGGCTTTTCCGCACTAAAACAATTAGTAGTTATCGATGTTTAGATATTATTTTCTATAAATAGAAATATCGTAGAAAAACGTAAAATTTCTTTAATTCGCTCTTTATATTGAACCCCGAACCAAAATGGCCTTACAATGACCAACTATAAAAATTCGAATTTTATTTAAAACAAAAAGATCTCTATATGTGGAAAATACATCCTTAAAACAGTTTTCTGCTAATCAAATTTGGTGCAAAACCTTTTTCTGCATTTTGAAAACGAATTTCTTCAGATTAACAAAAATAAATATGTTATCCTACGAGGAAAAGTTGCCAATGCGTTTCAAGTTTTAAAAGAAAGATTATTTGTGATTTTTTTTTTCCATCGTAATGATGGTGAAATGACTGATTGACCTTTTTGTTAGGTATGCGCTGCTTAATGATCAGTTTTACGATATGCAACATAATGAAACGATCCTGATCATGACATGATCAATGGAATATGAACTGAAACCATTACCAAAGTCAAACGTAAAAGGCAGGGCGTAAAATGTCGTTTTAAAGGAACAACATAAATTTGTCTCCGATATTTCAAAATTGCTGAGCGGCTCATCTCAGACAATCAAATAATAAACGTTTAACTTTAGATTACGATGCAATAGGGATATTTAGAGAAAGCCACCACCATTGCTTCCACCGTAATTTCAATAAAAATGATCTAGGTGAACTAGACATTTTCTAACTTACCGACACTGCACGAGAATAGCATATCGATTTTTAGCATCTCTTACTCTGCTTTTTAACAATGAATTTGCTTTTTTATATAACATAAAATTATTTGAAGAATTGTGTCGTTTATATCGCCTCCATGTTTTGTTCTTTTCATCTAAAAGTGTTTGCATATCTTCTGTAAACCATGGAGGTCGATTTGTGAAGGCTTTTGCATTCCTGCAATCGTAAAAGCAGCTTATAATTGATTTTTGATTTTTTTTTTAAAGAAGTAGGAAAATGAGAATTGCTTATGTCATGTTTTTCTTTTATTAGTTTGATTATGACAAAGCAGTTAGAAACTTAAGTTGTGTTCACGAAATTATTTTCATTTTATTTGACTCACTAAAAGTGAATTCCCTTTCTTTTTTGTTGTCCACAAAAACGCTGCTTTTATTTTGTTGGCCGATTTATCTTTACGTCTTTCTCGAGTTGTTTCGTTACGTTCTCATAATTAAAAATTTAAAGCGTACCTTTCTTGCGTGATTCCAATCAAACTCTGTCCATCGACTCGTAGCAATTGATCTCCAGCTTGAAGTCTACCATCAGCATCGGCAGCTCCTCCTGGCACAACTGATTTTATATAAATTCCCAATCGTTCTTGTCCAGCACCCTTAGCAGCTACAATGGACAGGCCCATTCCATTAGAATTTTTGTGCAATTTAATCACCTGAACTTCTGGCTGCGGTAGCTTATTCGACATAGCACTTGGAGATCGAGTCTAGCGATAAATTTTAAAATAATTAGCTTTTACTAGGAAACAGCCGTGTTTTATTTTTCTTACATTAAATTGATGCATATAAACGGTCCAAAGTCCAACACTAGACGGTTGTGCTGCAAGTCTGCACATTCCTGCGGCTTGGAGTGGATTCAGAAAGTCCACTAAGCCTGAAGGGATACCCCGAACAACATCACAACTAAAACCATCATCAGGCAACAAAAGAGCTAAATGAAGTTCTGGAGATTCTTCTAGTCGAACTTCTCGCCCATCAGCTCGAGTCAATTCATCGGCTACAGATTCAGCCATTCGAATCACAGTATCGACAAGATTTCGCGGAATTTGCTCCTGTTGAAGTAGTGCTGCCATTTGAAGGGAATTTAGGCGAAAACAGGAGCATGCTAGTTGCTGGATCTCTTCTACTGTTGTTTTAGGCGCCTGTAAAATTTTAAACGTTAGTTGAATTGTTTTTAAAGTAAGTATTTTAAATTATGTATTTAGATAAATTCAAAAGCTGCTTTGAAGTTTTGGTCTGTTTGTACTATTATAAAATAAGATTTTTAATTACCTGCAAAAATTGGGCGCACTGGTTCATCTTCGCCAAATGGCAATCTGCTGCAAGTTCCAGCCCTTGTCGTTCTGCCCAAAGCTCAAGAAGTTGCAGTCTCTCAGACATGACCCTTCCCCATTCTGCTGTACACATATGAGAGTTCGAGACAATTGTATTAAAGCAGATCACGTTAATGTAGTGGAATAGCTGCGAAAATAGCTGTATTGTGAGGGCAGCATTGACCCTACACCGTCTTAACAGTGCCATTGCAGAACCAAGCACTGTTAGGACCAATCCAGCGGCTGAATCGTGATCGATATTCTCTGATAGGAACTGATTCAGAGTCTGGGATAATTCTACTCGGAAGCAATTCACCAAATTTCTGAAGGCAGTCTGTACGCATTCAGCGAGAACTTCTTGAGCTTGCACACTAAAGGCAGATATGTGACGATCTGATTTTAGGAAGTGTAAAAATTCAGAACTGTTCGCCATCCAGAAAGCGAGTATACGGGGATCTGTATACTGTTCTTGAATTACTGAATAAATTAAATTGGCAACATGATGAAGAAATATTGTCAATTTATGGGCACGTTCTGTTGGCTGGAGCTCGGGGCGGTAATGCGTTGATGCACGATATCTGAAAATACAAAAGTGAAATTATTTCTAAGATAGTTTTCAAATCAAATAAGGCCGTAACACATTTAATGTTTTGCAAGATTTAAAATTACGATCTGTAGAAAGCTTCTAATTAATAATCCGCAAAGGCAGAATAGAAGTTTTGAATGGATCTTTCGCAAAGGCAAAAATTTTCAACTATTGATCTGTTGCAAACGACGATTCGAAACTGAAGCTTTAATCGATGATCCGCCATAAAAGCCGAACAGATTTCTCTACAAATCTTCTGGTTGTCCTGTTTTTACAACTATTATATTTTTATGCATTACGGCCTTTAAATAAAACGCTGATTTAGTAAGATTAGTAAAGCGTTTACATCGATATATACTTTTTTTTCTCATGCGAAAGACTTGCCTGGCACATAAATAAAGTGTGTAGACTGGAGCAAGTTTAAAGTTGGGCGCATTTACATCCAAATCAGTTATGACTTGGCGTAAAAAGTTTTCCTGATGAGTTTCAGGAAACTCAAGGACTGCTGGTAAAATGGGTTCTTGTCCAACCTGCATATCTGGTCCCGATGCGTGTATGGATTTGTTATTCCTTTAAATAAATAATAAAAATAATTAATAAAAGCAACAAAGTTTGAGTTTGCTGTTCAACGATTTCTAGCGAATAAAATTAAATTTTTACAGCGTTACGTTAACAGATCACAATTGAATCGAGGGGATAAAGTAATAAAATAAAAGAGTGAACAGTTTGTGAACATTTAATGAATTGCCTTACCTTGTCCCATCTTGATTAGATCCACTTGATCTTATACTTGAAATTGACTTTGTTTCTGTTTCCACGGCATTTTCAGGATCGTAGTTAAAATCAGTTTCTTTAGGTCTTCCAGTTTCGTTATGCGTAATAACGCCACCATGCGTTCCAGCAGCTCCTCCAGGACCAGGAGGTGGGGCATGCCTACTATTTTTTTCATCATTCATCGACGCACTTCCCTGATCGTGTCCGTGTAATTTTTCAAAATCTGTTTTAAGATTCTGCCGTGATTTAACGCAATCACAGGTATAATGTTTTTTTATGAGTATTTCTGTTCTGATGCCTGCTTAAAAATACAAGATTGCTTACCGGACTTAGGGCACGTTCATCGTCATTCCAAGATGTCGGCGAAGTGGGTGAACGACTGTTTTATTGGTGTTTGGTGATTTCGTGGGGTGGTTTTTGTGTTTTATTTTTCGGTAGTTTTAGTTTTATGCATTTTTTTTTTAGTTTTAGAGATGATTTGAATTTTGTAAGGTGCACAAACGAACAAAACACGAACAAAAGTATGAAAAAAGAGTACAAAAAGTATAAATAAAAATAAGAAAGCGTGATTAGAGCTTACATACTAATTGCTACGCTGCAAAGTATTACGCTGAAGGGATTCAGTTGATTGAAAGTAACATAAAACCCTTTCAGTATTAAAATAAAATTATTTTTGCCAAATATGATTAAAAGCAGTACAAAAAACTACATGGCACATATAGCTTCAACGACATCGACTTAGTTTGGTTTAAATTTGCCTTCTACATCAAATTTTAAAATCTCATACCTTTCGTAGAGACACGCTGAATCTAGTTGGGACTGAGACAGGGCTAAGTTATAGCGTCCATCAGATGGTGAATCAACGAAGCGATATGATGCAACTCGTCCAAACATAACAACAGAACCGTTCTGAAAGTGTAAATCGTACATTTAGTAAAATGAGGACTAGAAAAGGGAAATAAATATTTTTTCACAGAATATAATCAATAACCAAACAAAAGTAAAAAATAATTTATAACTATATGTAACCCTTTGCAGTCCACTGTCCAGTGTTGAGACCTGACTACGAGCGGTCTAATATAATCAATGGACCGCAAAGGGTTCAAAAAAAAATTGTCCTTAAGCTCACCGCATAAACTATAATGTATAATTTTAATTCTTTTTTATGCCTTTCAGTAACTGACACCAATATGGGTCTAGGCATCGCATTGCCAGCTTCTGGCTGCGTGCTAAGAGATTGTATTACAGTTTTTTTTGGAATTACTTAAAAATTTGTTTACTTAAATGTTTAGAGTCTCTACTATAATCAGGTATCTGTATTTATTTTTAGTTTTAGTTTAAATGTAGTTTCCCATTTTAAAGAATTTCTTGCAAGTTTTCTTTATAAGATTAAGTTGTCTTGTATTGATAAAAGACGTGGGAAATAACGAGCGACAAGACGTAAGGAAATCAATATACTCGCCAAAAAAGGAATGTTATACCACATTTGTGTAATACACCAAATTACCGATTTGCGAATTCATGAACAAGGATCGAAGTTCAAGACAGAAATAACTTCGTGTCAGCATAATGTGATTAGATACGTGCAAAATGTTTAACATGACATTTAAATATTCTTTGAACTCAATGTTTCTTTTGCTGATGAATTTTATGATAATATTTTATAAATATATGACTACACCTCCTTTTTTAAAAGCTTATCTTATTAGTATTACGAATTTAAAGAAAAAATGTCATTCAAAACTTTGTTGATCCAAAAATATGTATTACTCTTTCAGTGGGATATAATTATTTTCACGGAAGCGATTAAAATTTTAAATTTGAACAATGATATTTGTCTATAAAGTTAAATAGAAATCCAAGATTCTCCTTAATTTCTTAATTCATTGAGCCATGAAAGTTTAATGTGCAATGATGTGGAGCACTTGCATAAAAATCAGAAATTTTGTATTATTACGAAATGTACAGAACTCACTCTTTCGTATTTTTTAGTCTTGGAGTGATACTCAGCAATCGACATTTTTGATTTTTTTTTGATTTTCTATAGTAAATAAACTTAAACTGCAGACTAAATATGAAATTCTTCTATTCTCACGTATCACACCGAATGCACTGGAGATCACTTCAAAATTATTGACACAATTATAAAAATTCTGATTCAGCACCTAATTTCCGGCCAAATATTTCGTTTTAATCAAGGTTAATGCTTTGCGACCAATAAACGAAATTTGCGGAGCAATAGTACAATTAGTAGTTTCCAATTTCAGAACTGTTGTATTATTTGTTCATTGTTTATTTTTTAAACATCGAGGTCAGTAGTTTACCTAATTTATCAAAAGGTAAAAAAAATATCCAATGATTGTTGATTTACCTTATTTTATTCACCACAAAATTACAATTCACTATCTTAATTAATGAAAATAAGAATTTTTTCCTAAATTCGATGACAATTCCTAAGAAACTGGTTACTTTCACTGCAGGCAGCTAATTGAATTTAAAGTATCATAAAAAGGGGCGTAGATGCATTTATCTAATTGCAGCAGATAAAAATGAAATGCGTGATATGAAGAGCTTATTTTTACTTCTGGGCAGTACGAAGTATGTTGAAATTTCTATTTTACATTCAAATTTTAAAAACTATTTATGATCGATTTAATGATCAGACACTCTCGAAGTTTCATTTTATAATAAAATCTCTAAAATGGGTATTCTACTGTTTTATTTTATTGCGATTCATACCCATATCTCTAGAATTTGAGATTAAATATTTTTTGCTTAAAATAAACCATAGAAATTTGCGAAGAGTTAAATTAACTCCTAGTCCTAAATAAGGTTCAAGTTCAACAGACTACAGATATCAAAAGTATTACTATTATTGCCGAAAAGATCTACAAAAACAGAAAAACGGACCTTATTTAAAAAAAAAAAAAAAAAAAGGAATAATTGCGTGGAAAAGTACGAAAAATAATATGTTCCGAAATTCTCGAAGGACATGCAGAAAAATATCAAAATAACATCAATGTTTCTACACACAAAAATAACAAAAAAGCTATATACAAACACAAACGCATATAATTTTTTAAGAAAAATAGACACAAGGGAAAAACTAGATAAAAGCCATCTGCTGCTTCAATGGCTAACAAAATGCACAATTAAAAGGACTAATTGGTCCCAACGGAATAGGTCAACGTCATTATTAGCCAGAAACGCTCGACAACCATTCTTAAAATAGCCAGAACTATAAACTCATTAAATAAAGCCGAGCACTTATAGCTGATGAAAAACTAAAAACGTTCATTAACCTCTTCCCACCGAAGGTTTCACGCAACACAAGTTTGGTAATGTTCTTTAATGAGCGACTTATCCTCATTACTTATCCTAAACGATTTGATTTTTGTTTAATGTCCTTGGAAATTAACTTTTATGCGCATCCGAAAACCTCATTTGGGAAAACTTTACTTACATGAAGGATAGTTGGCTGGGTTATGTGGTGTCCATTTACGAAGGTTAACGCATCCGGATGCAGCGGGGTTACAGTGCACACGCCGTCGAGCAAAGATATTAGACAATGTCTAGGCTGGATGGAGGGACCGAACAATTGTAGAGTGTTGGTGTTAGCAGATCCAACCTGAAATATGACGTCTTTTTAATGATATATATATTTTTTTAAAAATTTCTATAATAGCTCTTACCTCGATTGGATCACCTCCCAATTTAAGTCTACGTCCACCATCGCCGCTGTGTGTCACCTCAACAAGCATTGGTCCCTCCCGTTCGCTCGAAATGTTATTGGTCCCATTCGAAACTCCGAGAGGTTTCTTTTTCCTACGTCTTGGCTGGGAATCCGCTGGCCGTCGTCGTACATGGAACATGATTGAACCTATCACAAAAGTAAATGAATTGACCATCAAAAGTCCAAATAAACAACTAAACCTAAACAATTTCCAATGTTCTTTTATTTATTTGTTCTTTTCTTTTCTTTTTTTTTTTTTAAATAGCACTCAGAACAATAATAAAAGTTGGATAGTAGTAGCAAGATAGAGCTCAGTTGTGAATACAAGAGTCAAACGAGGCAAGTAGTAGTGCAAAATTTGGGTTGAATTCAGTCGTACAATTATTCATTGAATTTTCAATGAGAAATGGATCTCAGATAGCTTCCGTTGTCGTTCTTAAATCAATCAACCGTAAAAATGTTTATAGGCTCGAGTACCGTCGACAGATGCACGGAAATTACTCAAAATTTGTTTTGATATCTTCCGTTCCCCGGGATTGGTGTATACGTAAACAGAAAATGCGCTTACTTAAAATATTTAAAAAGAAAGTATAGAGTTCTATAATCAAGTAGACTCTTCATGACGCATTTTAAGAACCTACACCTAAAATTAACTTTTGATTAGAATTAACGAAATGAAATGTTTTGAAAATGTTAAACATACACCTGCCCTAAAACATTTCTTGTATTGCAATTTCGTTCTCTTTTAGATTTGAGTTTATATTACTTCCACTTTTTAACTCATTAAGGTCTGACGTAAATTGGAGTTTTTTTAGTACTATTTAAATACTCTTTCATGTTGCTAGAGCGGGAGAGTTCTAGCAAGAGATAAAACTTATAAAATTTAATCTCAGACTAAATCTTGTGTTTTATCAGAGATGACAAGACGGTTTTCTTGTGAAAAATTGTGTTAAAGTGGTGCAATGAAATAACAAATTTAATTTCAAAATTACTGACTGGGAATAAATTTTTTAACGAGCGCGAAAATTTTAGTGTGTGATTTTCTTAATATGTGGCTGAAATCTTAAAAAAGGAGACACACGAAGGAAAAACTAGGGATTAACGTAACAATTTTCTCATGTAAGTCAATTATTATTTCGTTGTGGGATAGAGATTTATCAAAATGTTATAATGGAAAAAAATGTGGTATTGTGAACATCGAGACTTGCTTTAATTTCATTCAACCCACGAGAGTTCTTTAAGATTGAAGAATAAATTTAAATGATTTAACTAATGTGATTGAAAAAGACTAGAAACATTTAGGAAATTTTTTTAACCAAATAATAAGTTGTTTGTTATTTTTGTGGCACTCGGAAAACCCACAAGAAATTTCATTTATCAGGCACGATATCAGAAATGGAAAACTAATAAAAACGATTCTTAAGAAAATATTTATAAATTTATTATTAGAATCATCCTCTAACAACAAATCCAGCCATTTAAAGGATATTGTGCTGTGGGGAGTCGCATTTAATATTTCCTTCCTGGAAAACGGAGATAATCTTAGTATGCCTTTATACTTTATTGCACATAATAATACATCTTCATGAAACCAGGATATGAAAGAAACAAAGCCCTCTCAGATATTTTAAGCAACCTCTCAGCATAGTAAACAAGTAATTAAAAATCATAAATAACCATGCACATAATCCATTCATTTTGCTAATTATCTAGGATGACAATTATATGAGTCATTTTACCCTACTTAGGAGACATGGTAATTAGATTGGTTTCGACTGATACGCAAAATGAGAATTTTACCAAAATGACTAAATGACTCAAACAAATTGAGCTATTTTACTATCTATGAAACCGGTTTTAGTGCTCATATTGTGGAAAGACTGAAAAACAGTGACGAATCATCCTTTTGTAATAAGACCAAGGCATGAATGGAAAATATTATGTCATATTTAACAGCCCTTTTATATCCTTTTGCTTTAAAATATGGTCCCTCATTTACGTAAGCGGTGATTTCTGATATTCGTTCTGCGCGAATTTTTCATTTTATGAAAACACTTTTTATTTTTATTATAGATACAGTATTAAAAACGACAACTCAGCACAATTAAGAATTCTTGTTAATTTTTAATTGATATTAATTAACTCATTTAAATTTTAATGAGAAAAAACAAATGATGAATGTTAAATACATATATTTCTTGTGTTTGTAGAATAGAATCTATAAAATATTTTCTAACAATTTATATACGTCAATAAAAAAAAAAATATTTTTTTTTTTGCGTAAAAGACATAGCCTCATAGAAAAGCCCCATTTTATAAAACATTCTGCTATGAAAACATTTCACTCTTTTCTCTGAAAAACAGCAGTAATTAAGAGACTTATTCACTTTTTCAATTCATCGTGTCAAAGAGATTTTCACAAACATTTGAATTATTCTTTTCAAATTATTTCTTTCTTGCATTTAGGCCCGACATACTTAAAAGAAATTATTATTTTTAGGATTCTGAAACTAAGCAGTGTGCGAGTGAGTTGGGGGCTTGGGTGCATTTTTCCATTCATCGTTATACTTTTAAAAGGAAGACAAATTCCTTTTTTAATATAAACGTACTATACAAAATACTAAACAGATTTTTACAACAGATGTTAGAGATTGAATTATTGGCTTTCCTCCACAATTCAATCTCGAGTGTAACTTGAACATTTCCTTTAAATTGATTTTCTTTATTTCGAGGAGAAAATCCTGGTTAACCGGAGAGAAAAATACCTTTATTTCTTTATTATTACTAACACAACTCGTATAATGTTAAATTCAAAGTTGAGTGTATTGTTGAATTTTAAAGCTTAGGAAGAACCTTACACATGAAAATATTATAATTAAATATCGAAAGAAACGTATTTAATCAACTGACCGTCTCCTTTAAGGGTTTTTAAGATATATAACTTCCAATAATTTTAAATTAAAGTAAGAAATAATAAGAAATTACAAAAAAAAAAGGAATTTTAAATTATTTAATACATAATACTTTTTATATATTTTTTCCTATAAAATTATAGTCCAAAAGCCAGGTGCTTTTGATCGTATATACAAAATATATCGTTATTATTATAAGTAACAGTAGTAATTTTCAATTTAATTTGATTTCTTTCCTAAACAATTTTCCTCAACTGGTTTGTATACTTAGGGCTCGTTACTACAACTCAAAAAATAAATTACATGTTGGGAATTTAAATTACCAATTTATCCTATCCCACGATATCTGCATTCAATGCTTTACATGAAATTTGTTTTTTTATTCACGACTTCCCTTGAATAACGAAGGGCTCAAAAATTGTTGTACAATTTTCTTACACTTTTTAGTATCTAAAATATCTCCCTTTATGCCTATAGAATTACATTAAAATTGGTTGTAAATTTCAGGAGCTGGAATCGTTTATGAATTGTACATGGTAAAATTTTAAGGGTTCACCTCCTACTACTTAAGCTATTGAAGCAAGAAAAGTAAGAGAAATAATTCAAACCAGACAAAATAGGAAACAAAATAAAACTGGGATCGTGAAGGGTTCAAATTAAAGAGAAATTTATAGAGCCAGAATTCTAAAAATTAGGAAAATAAACATCTTGAAGAGATATGTAAAAAGCTAAGTGTGAAGTGAAATTTGTATCTCAATTGAATCTTCACACGCAACATGGCATGATTTGCATTTGAACATTTTATTACACTCTCCGAGAAAAAACGAATTTAACATTTAATGTGAACAACTTTGAATTGAAGTTAATTTCATTTTTATGAAAGTTCTTTTTTCAGCTTTAAACATTTTCGATTTAATTAGAGTTTGATATATTGAAACAAAAAACATTTTGTTTTATAGTGAATAATCTTCACTTTTAATTTCAATTTGATGCCTAATTTCATTACATGCATGACTTATATATAATGAATAATATTACTATTCTCTTTTAAAGACGTTACGTATTCAAATACGAATCGATTGAAATCTGAACTACATTTGAATCATGATGATTATATTATATACGAAATATTTTAGATTCAAAACATATCACTTTTAAATTTAAAAATGAAGCATCTTTGAAAAACAATTTTATTTAAAAGTTGAATCATATTTAAATATAAATCGATTATATCTCCGCAGTGTTACATTTTTGATTTTAAAATGTTCGTTTTAAATTCACTGTCATAATGAAAATGCTTTGATTTTAAGCTGTCGGGTTCAAATAAACACAATTTAAAGAGTGCCTGGTATTTCACTTAAAATTCATGTTCAAATACTGGCTAAGAGATGGACTCTTAAAATTGAACGAGAATATTTACAAAACCTTAAAAGCTCTTCTAAGTTAGAGTGTTTCGCTACAAGTCCCTACAAGTAACAAAATATGTCAACAATTTCACTTAAGATTTAACACATAAGTACCTGAAAAGTAAAGTGAACTTAATTGCTTTCTATCAGTAAATATTAAATCAATTTAAAGTTTCCTCAAAGTTTAATTAATAGTCAGCTTGACTTCCTTGACTGACTGACGGGCTAACAGGCAACAAATCTCCATTGACCTAAATTCCTTTGTCGAGACTTTCAAGCGATTTTCCCCATCGGGAAAATTCCGACTAATGAGACACTGACTGATTTGGATATTTTTTAAATGAAGAAGCATTTTAATTATCCCCTTGTGGGATGCATTCTCTAAGAGCTGAAAGGACCTAAACGGATTTTGCTGCGCTAACAAGAGGCGATATTTGCAATTTTGCTATTTAATTCGCGTGGACGGAGACACTTAACATTTAAAAGGATACGGAAAGGAAAAAAGGTCAAATGTTAATCGATTGGACTATCTTACCGGAACTGGGGGCACTCAAACAACCTAAGGATCGACAGTTTGTTCCAGTCCCCCAAAAAGCCACTCGCCCAATTTACGGACAGTATGTGTGCTTGTTTTCATCTTATTTTTTACATTTATCTCTCACATTTATTCCGCTTGTATCTTCTCCTTTCCATTTTTGCGGTTGTCGACTATCGTCGTATATAAAACCAGCCAGCAAAAGCAAAATTTATTTGCTCGGATGGGTATCACCTTCAAAAATGCGAATGTCGCCTCATAGACCAAAAACCGGGAGGGCAAATAAAACTACGGAAAAATGAAGCTATTCTGGCCTCCTTTCTTATTATTGTCGTTTTTACACGACCAACTAAACACCAAAGTATATCCAAGATCCATTTACATGGAACGTTTGTGGGGTGGGCACAGGGAATAAAGACGAAGGAGAGCTCTTTTAATACACGTGTACAAAAATCGAATACGCCGGATAAACCAGCAGTATCGATTGCCACAAATATTTCACTTAACAAATTACAACAATACTAACAAAAATCGAGCACGACAGTGACGAACTGAACTACTAATGACTTGAATCTTGTGTGATTTAAACGCGATGCAGGAAATATGCACAATGGAGGAGTTGAGTCCTTCGACAGAAGAAAAAGTAGTGGCCACTCGAAAACATGAGAAAAAATTACCCTTCTAAAGGGCCGCACCGCAATTTTACTCGCCCTGCAAAGAGCAAGGACAACAATAAGGCAAGAGCAAAAGAGGATAATGAGGATAGTCATAGTTTTTGAGAGTGAGCAGACAATCGTAATAATGCAAGAAAGTAACAACAATTTGGAATAGTACATATTTTTTTCTCTTGTACTATTGACCAAAGTCCCTTTAAATAAGACCTACTGAGGTGAAGGATAGGCCTGCTTCAGTTGCCTTCACCGAGGCAAAGGGTTCACGCTAACCCAATTTCTGGGTAATATTTCTGCTTTTGTGCGTCTCTCTGGCTTTAACAATTTTGTTGGAGGAGTACCAGCAATTTTTAAATGTCAGACTGTCATTCTTGTCTGTTTCTGTATACACAGACCAATTGGTTGACTGACTCTCCATCTTCGGTTCCATCACCACCTCCAGGAATTTATAAAAGGGCACAAAAAATAAAAAAACTTTTGATTGGCACCTTAATGGAAGGGTAAAATCACCCAGTAATATTATAGTTGGCCAGTCGGTCACACAACAGAAATCAGATCTAACAAAGAGATCCCTTATCTTTTTTTAGATTCATTATTATTTCCTTTTATCAAAAAATACTATCTGCGTACGGAGAGATTTTATTTCGACTAAAAGAATATACTTACGACGAATGCCCCAATCCATCATTTTTCTGGTTAATTTTCTGTAGCAAGCGCATTAACTATAGATAACTAAAATTAGCACACTGAAAATGAAAGTATCGATAGTGGCGATAACGATGAAAACAAACTTCTAGCATGACACTACGATTTGTTGTTGAGATATAGAAGATACTGAAACTACTATATATCTATTTTGGCCACTCCATTACGATGAGAAAATTTTTACTAAAAACGTCCTTATCACAACGAGCACCGAACGGAAACTAAAGAGAAAGGATATCGTCGTCGACGACAACGACGACGCTGACTACGAGGACGACGGCGGCGAAGTTGGGTGAATCTAAAATTCCTTTCATTTCTGAGACACAGCGGCACTGGAGGCATAAAATAAAATACTACAAAAATTCCTCGAGACCGAATAGATAGATAGATATATAGGCTAGCCACAGTTGAAGTGAGATAGAATGCGAACCTTTTTGTATATTATATATTTTTGGTGGAGATTGCTATCACCAAAAATTAAGGGGTAGTTAAAATACTCCGAAAGCTTTATATTCACAGATGCACAGCTTACATAAATGTCGCACTAATGTAACCCTTATCAGTCCTCTGGCTCAGCGACAGTACATATGGAGAAAAGGGCAAACTTTGCCAAGAACAAAACAAGAGCCGCTTCCTTCCTGCGAACGGAGCCCGACAATGCTCAGTGGTGCTTCCTTCGGCCCGAGAACAGATGATAATAAACCCAGAGAAATTTGATAATGGGGATGCACGCCCACGCTCTCTTCGAGGGGAATCAATGAACAATGCTGGAAAAAAGTGCTGCTCAAAAGCCCAAAAACGAGACAATTCCCTTTCTAGAGATAGATATCTAAGCTTTGTTGTAACCGTTCACTAGAAAGCTCAGAAAACTTAAATTGTGGTTTTGACCTGGGAAACCCTTTTGAAAAGATGCTCTACACTGAAAATACTGAAATCGCAAATAAAACACAAAATATGTTATAAATTTACTTTTCCAAAGTCTCTGTATTAGCATAGTTAGGATGAAAATCAATCAATTTCTTTAGATTAGTATTTCTTTCGGTATTTAAACCAACGAATTTTTCAGTGTAAAACTTCCACTGAAAAGCCAAAAAACTTTTGACAGAAAAGTCTTTAGCTACAAGCTTTGCAGGAAATATTCGACGCTTTTATTAAATTTGTCTCTTTAACATTTACTTTGTAAATGAATTTTAGGCACCTTTAAATTTAAAAAGGATAGTAGTTGTTTACGTTCGATGCGATTTTCATGGATTAAGAAATTTAAAAATATACGTGGATCAAAACGGCTAATAATCTCGAGAAATACGATTAAAATTAAAAACTTTATAATATAACAAAAAGTTTATTATTTTGAGGAGTTTTATTCATTTCAACCAAAATTAATCCTCCGTGGGCTGTGAAGAGAGGAAGATTGCAGCTTTGAATTTTATGAAAAAGCTACTACATTACTTTTACTTCAAACATTTTTTTCTCGACTCATGTTATATCATATGTAGTTATAAAGAAATTCGACTTCATTTGTGATAAACACTTTCTTTCCATAGGGTATGCTAAACAAAATATTTATTTTTCAGAGACTAGTTGCAGGACTTTAATCAATTAAGTGTCTATAAATTCGCAAACATACGTTACACAAAAATACATACAGACATCTATAATACAGATATCCGTGAAACTAGGACAATTCAATATTTGGCTATTTGGCAAAATGTTTTCTTTAATGTTACAGAAAGGGTTAAGGAAAAGAGTATTTCTAGACATAAGTTGTATATTTTTGATGCTCTATGTAGTATTTTTGGACACCTTCTTGATTAACATTTCGGACCAGCTTCAAATTTTCCTCAATGTAAATTAAATATCAAAAACACTACACTGCACTGATTATTAAGAATTTTTGTACTAAGTATTTTAGCTACTGTAAGCTTTTTTGTGGCCCTAATATTACTTAACAAGACTATTTTTTATAACTTATAAAATATTAGACCGATTGAGCTTGAATTTGCACATATGCAAAATGTTGTGCGCATTAAAATATGAATTATTCCAAACAATTATAATAAAGTTATGCTTCACCATACAAAAAATTATTTATCCACTAATTTGAACAATTTTTGTACTTCAGTAGTTTAAGTACTTGAAGCTGTATGAATTCGTTGACTATATTATTGATATTTCTTGTGATAGTTGAAATTTGACACTTTATTAAAATGTAAATCTTACTGGATTTCTTAAATGCCATTTCTAAAATACAATACATAAATAACCTAAAAATCTTACAAAACCAGGTAAGAACATAGTAAACAAAAAATCAGTGCACCCACCTGACGAAACACCGAAAACAGAGTTATCACATAAATTCCACCACAGCTCCTGATAACTTTATTCCTAAGTAAATAAAAATATGCCCGCCACTTTTTGCTTTTCTAAAAAAATTCTATACTTTCTCTTTATTTAATTTTCAACCTGCTCAAACACCTTACAGATATCACTGAAGGAATTCACAGACGTCGACGGTATCTTATCACGTTTGAATTAAGGGAGTGCCTTGTTGGAACTTCGTCATTATTTTTTTAACGCAAAGATTCTCATACCGTGCTGGATTTGAACGAGGAAGTAGTAACCGGATTCCGAACGAAATTCCCCTTTTTCGAGGTGTTTTGTTGATAATATCAAAATTATCGATAAAACTTATGTAAACACAAATTGTCGGGAATAAATCAGGTAAATAGGTCACAGACACATGCTAGACACGAAACGTTAAATCAATTATGCTCTCAAAATCCTGAGTAATTTACTGCTTTTATGTTGTCGGATATAATTCCGTAAAGTAAATTTGAATGGTATGTTAAAGGAGTGCACTAATCCAAAAATAATTAACGATAAAATAAAACCGTCTTGTTAAGAACTATTTACGTATTCAATTTTTTCCTTTGACTTTTTTAGAGCTTATTATAGTCACATATGTAAATTTTTAAATAAATCTAAATCTAAAGTTTACAAACCTCTGGATGTCGGGTGATTCATTAAAATCGACAGTGGACATTCGTCGTCGTCAAGAATGTACTCAGTTCCGTCGCTGTTTACCTATGAAGGGAAACAATTAATTTTTCAAGATGTTTTAAAATGAATATCGAAACTTTACTTGTACTAAACAGTAGTGCAAAGGATCCGCTTTATCAAGGCCGTATTTCGACAACATTTCTCTCACCACCGCCTGGGCACAGTCTCGAATTGATAAGAGAAGTGTTTTATAAGGGACATCTCTACATAAGCTCTCACCATATATTTTGAGAGTACCGCCTTTCATAAAAAATAATTATTTAGAATATTTCTTAATTTATTTTTTGAATATAAAGCCAATTACCTGTATCTGGACCTCCATCTTTCGATCGAAATTGCTGCAATTTCTTCTCCAACTTTTGTTGCCGCCTTCTTCGCATCACTGCCTCAGGATTTGATATTGATCTTGTAAATGATGTTTCTGGTAATTCTGTGTACAATTTTTCAGCAACATGATTTTCACTATCACCCCCAGCATCTGAGTTAAGTTTAGCCAATTTTTCTTTTTTCTTTTGTTCTTTTTTCTCGCGTTTCGATAATTTCCTTTTGAAATTATTATCTGTGCTTTCGATTGTCTGAGAAAAAAATAAATAAAAATTCTCTTCAGTTTGGAAAATTGTAGGCATAAATTGGACTTACATGGCTTTTTTGGTCAACATTCCTAAGTAAAAACCTGCCTTCCCTATCGTCTATGTGCCAATTTAATTGAACAAGAAGTGGTTTCTCATCTGGATTAAGTCTGCGTTCGTCACCGTTTGCGTGGACCTCATAGAGGGCATAATTTGGTACAGAAAGCATTCTCATATCTGGACGAAATTTTTCAATAAGGGTTTCTAAAAATGAATTAAATAATTTTTTTATTATTAAAAACGGATACAAAAATATGTACATATATGTATAACGAATCGCTCACCTATCACATCGGAAACTGTAGCATCTGATGCCACACGTATGCATTTTGTAGCAACCTTTTGTCCTTCGTCTTGAAAATAAAATCGCATTACACCGTGGAAGAGTAGATTCTGTAAAAGTAAAATGTGCGCAATAAGTATAAAATTAATATTAAAACACAAATCTATTCAACAATTATGCCCATATGGCAGCAATACTTTGAAACTTAGAGAAGCAGTTTTGTTTTTCTGCTTCTGCAAACTACTTTCAGTTCTAAAGCTGTAAAAAGGAACTTTCAAAATATGTTGCAATTACAAAACATGCACATTTTATTTGCAGTTTAAAGAAATATTAAAATTTCAAGCAAGTTTTACATTTAGAGGTCGAGAATTTTATATTTTTTAACGAGATTTTATTATTTCATTACTTTTATTATAGCTTTAAAAAATATACATGGAATTACTTTCATAGTATGCATATAAAATAATACAGTGAAAAAGTTTAGTGGCCTTTAATTTACTTCGGCTACAGTAGATAGCCAATATTGTTAAAAAGGCCTTTGTTTTTAAGAAAATGCCCTACGGTTTAAAATGCAAAGAAACTATGGTGAACTGAACGCCAGAAAATATTTTTGTAATCATTATGAATGTACTCAGCCCTAAAAATGAAGAATCCTAAAAACAATAATGAAAAATCACAAAATAGTACTGTACAAGCTTGTTTTTTTAGAAAGGAATTTGAATTGGTGGTTCTAAAAATTTTTTGGCTACAATTTTCAAAAATATGGTCCTGGGAAAGTATTTTTTGAAACTTTAAAGTTTATTTGTAGAAACTGCTTGGAACTTTTAAAATGTTAAGGTACATACATACTTAATTCAATTCGTACATCATCAAATAAGTAATTTGGAAAATAAATATATACATATGTACTACGACTCACTTCATCCGGTTCGGACAATGCGAACAAATCAAGACGATTTGCATTCCATTGTTGTATCACGGATCGCACTGCTTCTCGGTCTAACATCTTTTTGTCCTGTGATGACATTCTGGCGCTAATCTTGTTCTGTAAATTGAAAAGAAAGCATTTTTTTAGAGCTCAATCGTAATCCACTTGAAAGCAATTTGAATTTATACTTAAAACTAATAACAAATCAAGTCATAACAATTTCATTCTAAAAAAAACATAAATGACCTAAACGAGACCCCTGAGGCACTTCTTAGTTGCAGGCAATAGCCCCTTTCATTCTGAATGTCGTAAAACTCTAATCAAGAAAAGTGGTAGTATCAATTTCCTCCCAAATATAGACCCATTTAAAAGGCATTGCTGGACCAAATGGATTTCTTCAAACCAGATGTGCTTCTTGGCTTCGTCTTATCATTGCAGCACGCTCCTCCATTAGGAAGCAGCACTCTTGATCTCGATTTTACTAATTCCGAAACGAGTCCAGAGGACCAGGCACAAAGCATTTCTCATTTTCGTCCGCCGCGGCGCCCATAGGCCTTCGTTGTTTTGATAACCAGGCACGATTCTGAGAATACCGTGAAGCCCCACGTTCCGGGCGGAATGCACCCTGCCATGCGATCCCGTCCGAATCTCAAGTCGCGCTGTAAGTTTTCCTGGCCAGCAGCGGAGCGCTAGCTCTGACCAATGCCTCCCGTCGAATACAAATCACAGTCCAGCAGCGTTCGGACAAAATTATCGAGTGCTAGAAGATGCCAACGAAATGGTAATTTGTGAATTATGTCAATTGCCGCCGCATTGCTAATCGTAGCAAATCAAAATTCCGGGCATGAGCGTATGAGTTATGAATTTAAAAATAAAAAACAAGCTTCGGACCTCGGTCTGGTGGTTTTCTTGACGCTACTTAAGCCCGGCTTGGCGCAGGGACGGGGGAGGTGGAACTGTAACGAGGAGGGCAATTACACCGATGAGCGGTGGTGCATGAACCCGTTCGTCTCTCCAGGTGCACGAACCCGTTCATCGGTTGACACAGGAAGACAGTGACCACGACGGTTATTAAATACGATGGTGTCCATACCACAGTCATAGACCCGCTGGACCATGGCTGAATCTCGAGAAAAGCAGCGGCAAAAACTGTTATAACTTTGATAAAAAAAACAAAATTCCATGTTTATTATTATTACTAGCTCCTTTTCACTCGATGTTGCTAGGGAATTTAAATAATTATTACTAATATTCATCGGTTCAAAGGTTCCGATACAAAATTGGTCTCAGGCTCCTTAATCATTATTTTTGTACTAGAAAAAAAATCCAGCATTCGAAACTGTATAGTTAGCATGATGCGATAGTATATACATAAAATTATGATTTTTGGATTTCCAACTTATAAAATACCTGTAGTTCGAAGCTTTTTGAATAACGGAAATTTCAATGTAGGCATTTCCTTTGTATCTTCTACCACTAGAAATACATATAATATCAGCGATCCCTCAAGGTTCTGTTTAAGGTCCAATCTTATACTGGGTGTAACAAAAAGGTGGGGACAGCAGAATATCTCGAGAAATACACATCGAATCGAAAAAACCGAAAAACACGTATTACATATTTTTCAAAAGACTATCCTATTCAAGCCCCTGGTTGGGGTATATTTAAAATTTTAAATAAGAACCCCAATTTTGTAAATTTTGCAATATCAAATGCATTGTCACTAACCGTTTAATGGTAATACGAGTTCAGTTTTACTGCCACTAAACCATTTAGTGATAGTGGAATTGCGTTTTTACTAACACTAAAAGTGATGCAAAATAACAATTAATGCACTACCCTACAATTTGATGACAATCACAGGGTAAATATGAGTCCAATAACTTTCGATTAATATAAAACGGTTCAAAATTATTAGGCCACAAAAAGGAGATTAACATAGCCCTAGACGAATTTTCCTAAGGGATAAATTGTTTCCCACGAAATCAAAACACCCACCCAAATTATTTAAAAGTATCCCTTGTATGGAATTTTTGCTGGTATTTAGGTAAAATGATTAAATACGATTATTTATAGAAAAATTACAATATTTTCTCATTCATGTGTGTACGTACGATTCTTTAAAAATTCCTTTAAAGTAGGTCGAATTTCTTTAAAGTGAATGCAATTTCGATAAAGTTAAAAGAAAAAGTTGCAAAAACAGAGCTGCACTGCGATAGATGCCGAAGTAGCTAACTTCGGTTAGTCCAGGAAAAGTGGGGAAAGTATGTTTTTTTTCTTTTTTAAAAACAGCAGAGAGTATGGTACTAAAGTTAAATAGCACTTCTACACCGAATAGGTTTTACGGCGCATTAGTTTCTCACAGTTGAAACGGAAAATCGCACTTAAGCGTCTGAAGATAGTCTCCGGCAACGGTTTCACTTAAACCGCTCCTAATGGGACCAGGAAAGTTAGACCCCGTTCACATAATTCTCGGAATCGTTGTCAACTTCCTTTGTGCAATCCGGTCGTTGCCGGTCGCGTTGTCTGTCTGTCTCCTCAAAACAAAACCAGTAGCCTCTAGTTAACTTCCATTCACCGTCTATTTCTATCTACATTTTTTTTTTCTACCTTAGCTACAGCAAGCGAACCCCTTGAGAAATCTTCGAGCAAATTGCCGGAAATCAAAAATCACCTCATTAGTAATCCATGAATGAAATTGTACGGCCTAAATTTTGCTACATTTAACATCCTCCCATTCTCCGCTAAAACTGTGCCCATTTGCTGCTGTCCCCAGCGGTGCTCCGGCGGCGGCGGATGGCGCTCCGATGGGGCAGGGGGCACCAACAAGCCACAGCAGCGCCCATTAGACAAGATAATGGAAAGCCAGGGCCAGAAAATTGAAAAGATAAACAAAAGAAGTTGTAGAAAAAAAAAAAAACGATAGAATCGTTCAAGAGTAATTTTCACGTTGATTGCAGACGGAGCACCGCCTTTTCTCGTTGACCCCAAAAACATTACAAGGAAAATTAAATTAAAATTCCGAGAAAAGTTGGGAGTCATGTCGGTGGCCAGGCCAAGTACTTGCGCCGCGCAGAGCCCCTGTCTTGGACGCGAGCAAAATACTATGGAAAATGTTTCAAATTCGCAACGAATCGCACGTAGCTTAAGGTTAACGCAGCATAGCTACCAGCTACCGTCGTGTCGTCTCAGATTGGAATGGAATTCACCTCGCGTTCATGTTGAGACGATCTTTCCGTTACTACGGATGAAGATACCCGGCGAAGTCTTCTACTTCTTCCCAGCAAAACTGTTAGATCGCCGGATTCGCTTACATCGGGTTTCTGCATCCCAAGCATTGAAGAGAAAAGTGGACCATGTGACTGAGTCTATGCAAAAAGTCATTTTTACAGAAGTTAATAATAATAATTAAAAGTATTTATTTTAAGTGTAACTTAAAAATAAAAATTATGCAAGTAAACTGCAAATTTACTACCACTAACTATGTGGTTAAAATTTAGTGTATTGCAAATTCACAACCATTAAATTGTTTAAAAGCACAAATAAATTTTCTATATCAGTAAAAAAAACTTTATTACGTTTCCGATTGTAAAATGCATTAACACTTTACGTAATTGCACTTAATAGTAGAAAACTTTCTGCAATGTTAAAAAAGTCTTATAATTTATCCAGAAAATCTCTTTGTACTGTCGCTAACAGCAAAACAAATTTCTATTGTATGTAAATTAACTTTGATGATCAACCTTTTTAGTGAAATTATCACTTGAAAATTTAATGATACTCGCTCTGTTTAATAAACAACCACTATTTTAAAGTTTTAACACTTTTCTAATTAAATTACATATAAATAAGTGCCCCATACTCTATACACTTACGTATATACATAATTTAAAATAGAAAGTGTTAATGACCGCAAAAACATCTAATTTCACTTTTACTGTAGTTATCTTCTATTATATTCGTATCTTCCATTTCTGTAATAAATTGTAGGTAGAAGTATCTAATTTTTCAATTGCGTAAACCAGTCCTTTAACGTAATGCAAAGACATCGCATGCGGTCAATCAATATCATAATTGCTTGATTGGGACACTTATTTATATAAGTTAATGTTTTGAGAGATGTATGACACGAGGCATCACCCTGCCGAAATTTAATACAGTGGTTCATGAAAAGCTGGAATTTAATACGCGATAAAATGCGAACCGATGATCCAAAATATGGACCTAAAGGAAGTTGTGGAATCTAAAAGAATATTCAAACCATCGTGCAGCAGCGAAGGTCGAATAATAAGTTGAACAGAATGAAATCTAATAATAACAAATCCAGAACTCATTCTTCAACTCACATTGTTTCAATGCAAATAAAGCACGTCCCCTCGACAAGAAAATATCTTTGAACCTCATAATTCCTATCACACCTATGCCGGCAATTTGAGACATGCACTTCCACACCCTTTCATGCTTAAAAACAAAATGCGTAGGGCCCCAAGGGAATATTTTCACATAATAAAAAAACAATCTTTACATTTTTTCAGAGGCCTATATCGCGTTCTAGACTACGTGACAAGAAAATTATTTGCAGGCCGGAAGCCGTAATTATTTTTTACCTGCAAACGAATGTTTCACAGGTGAGTCATAGAGACAAATAATGCACTAAACGTAAAACAGCCGAACCCAGGTGCGATTGCGGCAAGTGCCCCTTGGAAGATAACAAAGAAAGAGCCCGCGAAAAAAAAAATAACAGCGTCCATTTCAGCTTATGCTAGCTATGCTAAGAAAGAGGCTGTTGGCGCTGCAGAAGATAACACATAATTGCTAGTATGTTAACCTTTGAGCCGGATTTATTCCGAGGTACTGCGGTAGGCTTTTTTGGAAAAGCTAATTAAATGTTTAATTGTGGAATTTTAAATTTGGGTTATATTTACAAAATTTTAGTGAAAATTGTGGAAAATCGTTAAATTAAGCCTCTTGATTTCTGTAAATAATTTTGCCCAAGTCTTTGTAATCGTTGATAAGTCGAAAATTTGTTAATTTCGAGGATTATTGCAGATTTTGGTTTTTGTACAATTTAACTTAATATGTAGGTACTTATAATGAAACTTTACAAAAATATTCAGCAAATCGTGATAGAAATTTTAAAGTTCACATCTCCGGAAATATTTACGTAAAGTTTACACATTCATCATTTTTGACCTCAAATGGACGTTTATTGAGAATTTTATAAATTTATTTTGAATTAGTTAGTTTAAAAAAAGTGAAAATTTAAATATTTTCTCCTGGGAATTTTAGATTAAAAGTTATAATATTTTTAGCGCCGCCGTCTGAAACGATTTCAAAAACCCTTCAAACCAAGGATAATTGAATACGGTTTTTAAATTATTAAATTATATAACTTTACACAATCAACTTAGCAACAAACAACTAGACATTTTTACGATTTTTGATAAAAACTGTCGCTAAGATATGTAGAATTAAATTATATATAGCAAAATTTGTATCATGTTGAGAAATTTAATTCTTTTACATATTGACTATATTGTCGCTCAGTCGTGCTTAATTTTATGGTTTACAAACACAAAGGGTTTTGCAGAACCTTCCATGATTCAAAGGTGTTACACTAAGGGTTCAATTCGTCTATTGGAATAATGAAATATACATGCTTACAAATCCAGACGTTTATTATTTGATATTCATTTTTTGGAAGTTAGTCGGTTAGACGGTAGTCGTAAAGTAGTTTGAATGATAGAAGTTATTACACTTTGACTTATCCTTATTATTACTGAAAAAAAAAAACCTTTTCTGTTGTAAATTTTATAAAATATAAAAGAAATCTGTGTCAAAATTTAATGTTACCAGAAATCAATTGTCTTAGCTTATTCTAAAGAAATTAGCCATCTTTTATATTTAACGCTTTGCAGTCCACTGTCCAGTGTTGAGATCTGCCTACAAGCAGTCTAATAATATCAATGGACCGCAAAGGGTTAAAATTTAGCGAACTGAAAGCCTCTTGCATAATAAACTCCTACAGAAATAACCAAATAAAGAGCAATATGTATCTTATTGCATCCATTAGATGGATTTAAACTAGTTACTTATTTATTATTCTTTACTATGTTACTTTATATTTACCTACATAAGATCGTAATATTATATCTGGTCTGACTCCTTATAATAACAATAAACTGCGACCGCCTCTTAAGATATAGTTTTCTTTTTCGCAAAGTCCAAACACAGGAAATGGTTTGTGGCTCAATTGCCGTCAATCTGCCATTGGAACGAGCTTAAGACCCCTCGGACGTCTTAAGACATCACAACTGAAAAGGAGATGGAGAAAATAAAAACAATATTTTTTCTTTTCAAGTTTTTGTTTAGAGCGGGACTCAAGTTGCTTATGCGGGCAGTAGAGCCATCAATCGTCCGGCGAGGATGCGAGGAGGAAAATTGAATGAGTCCGGCTTGAAGATATTATTTCAATATTCCAGGAGGGAGGCAGCACATCCACCCATACATTTCGCCATCCATCCGGCTGGGTGTCACGTCTTGATGAAGAGCACAAAGTCTTCATCGTCCGTTAATAAAATAAAAAAATAAATGGATATGCTCTGGTGACAAGATGCCCGACATGAACCGGCCTCGTCTGGTCTCTTGGACCATATTCTGGAGCACGAATGCGCACCACGGCCGCACCATTTGAATCTTCAAGATGCCCAGACGGAGTACATCACACACGCGGCGGGCAGACGAAGCATGTCTTTGATTCTGACGATGATTCAATTTGCTGCCTTTAACCTGTGGCGTTAACCTCGTCAGCGCCGAGTTGTGTGACCTCGGACATCGAGTTTGATTGACTCAATTAATGCTATTGTCGAAGCTATTGTTAGGTCATTAGGGAAATTGACTTAGTTATGGGGGCCGAGTGGACGATGGTCGCGTGTGAGGCTGGATGGAGCCCAATTCTTGGAATCCCTATTCGATTTTAAAGGGTAATTAAAGCATACAACTCGAGAATAAAATATTTATGTAGATATGCCCCTTCAAATAAATTTGAATCGTCTACTCATATTGTTATATGACAGACAACACTCAACTGTGAGTGCTTTGGCATTCATTATTTTCTTGAAATTTTACATTCGTTTATAGAACTAAGTACCTATACTTTCCACCTTTTACTTAGAAGAGACGCGAAATTTTATATTACTAAATATTCAATTAAAAAAGTTATCAAATTTGAAGTTAAGATATTTTCAGCAGTTGAGCGTTGTTTATGGTAAGGTAATTGTATTATACTCTGTCGTTCGTTTTCAAGTCCGTAAAACACTTGTGCAAAACAATAGCACGGTATTAAAATGTGTAATCACTTTAGCACATCTGTGTGACATGGAATGTGCTAACTTAGTAATAGTATCCATTGGTACTTTCTGCCAGTAGATTTTGTTAGTTTCAAACAACAATTTTTTTGCTATGGAATTTCTGTTCGATTAGTGTGTTTCGGGTCGTTATCTTGTTGAAATCCCCAAAGCAGGATTAACAGTTAAAATTTTGATATTTTAGTCTTTTAATATCTTAAGGGTTAAATTTTTTAATAAATAGGTTGCAATAAGAATGAAGATTATTTCGTGTTGTCACAGGACTCAAATATTTGAATAATCTTAAACTCTAATACACCAACACTGCTGAATTGAGTAACTACTCAAATATTCTCTTACTCGGATTATCGAATAAGTTTTCTGTCAAGTATACGGACGACACTGGGGTAGGTACTCGTTTACTATGAGTTCTTGAGTAATTACACAACTTGAATTACTCAAATATTTAATTATCCGAATCATTTTTAGAACCCTAGAATGAAGCTGGAACCATAGTTTAAACAGATGTCATGGTTTTTGAAAGTACACTTATTTAATTTATTTTATTTAGGATTGTTCCTTATCTAACATGATACATTATGACACTTTTAAATTTAATTTAAAATTCGTGAGCGCAATTGTTGAATCTATTTCAAAAATTCTTTCAGACTACATATACTTTAATAAATGCATATATCCAGCTAGCGTCTCGGAAGACGCTAAGTCGGCAAAACAACGCAATTAATTATGCAACGTCCAATCTTCTTACATGCAAACTCGATAGAACCCATTTTTTTTTCCCACAACGCAACTGTTTCCATTATGACATTATTCGCACGTAAACCACTCGAGAGCGGTTATAGGCTGTGAAAAAAACGGGAACTACACATAATGCGGTTAGTTTACTCCCTCGAAAGGTTAATACACCTTCGAACGACACCTTTCTGCCCCCGGGGCAAAATCAATAAAACATTGAAGTGCCGGGGGCCGAGCCGGCATACCAGCGCCAAACGAACGAACCCTCCGCCGCCGAAACCAGCAAACGACGTCATTCATTAAAGCCAGTAACGAAGTCGGCCGGAGGGGCGGGGGCACTTGTAAGTCGTTTGCCTGCACAGTTGCAGTTGCATTTCAACCCCACTCCTAATGGGATTGACTCAAATATAATTTTCCCGCTCAATCGACCAGTTCGGAGTGGAAACAAATGCACCAAATACTTGGATGCATTTATTTTTATGTTTCATTTTTTTCTTCTTCGCTGCTCTGAGACTGAGAAAGTTCCCTTGGCTCGTCACAGTGACTGATTAGGTCTTTCCCCGATAAGGACTGATGGAATGTCGAAAACGAGTCCGCGCCGCTCTGGGCGATTTTTCAAGCACAGAAACACCCGAGGCTAGCAGGAGTGCATCATGCTTCACTTGCATGCAATTGAAGTTGCAGTTGCAGTGACGACAAAAAATCACACGATGATCGTGTCAATGTCAATGGTCGTGCGACCATCCAGACCCAGTACCATCCCATCCCCGTTCCCGCCCTTTAGATGCATTTAGGATGGGAAGGTGAGGGCAGGGGAGAAGAAAAATTTCCCACAACCCGGGCGAAGTGCATGCTGCAACTGCAACAGGGCGCTATCAACCGCAGCGTTCTGCGCTAGCCCCTAGCTCTAGCTCTAGCTCTAGCATTAGCCTCTATCCCGAAACTCTGACTGACGGACGGATGGATGGATGGATGATGATGATGATGATGATGATGACGACGGTGATGCGGTGCAGCACCAGAAGAGTCGCTCGCGTCCCCATCGCGTGCATTTGCATTATTTTCCTGTCGTTATAGTGCAATTCGTGTGCATGTTACCTGGGCCTAGCCTCCACTACGGGCCTATTTGGCGGCGGGAAAGACAGGAAGTCTTCATTCATCCGCAGCAGCCGGTTGTGCTGTGTGTCGCTCCGCTCTGCCTCCTTCCCCTGCGTCTTGGGGCTTTTCAAGATGTAACAAAAGATTTAAATTGCCCTCAGGCCCTCCTCAAGACCGCCGAGTTGCACTTTATTTGCGCAGGGCCCCGGCCCCGCGGGAGTACCATCAAATGGAACCGCACAACTGGTGCTCTTCAGCTAGAGTTACCACCTGTACTCTTTACAGCTGTAATTTATTGAAGGTATTAAATCGGGAAGAATATTATATACATACATATGGATGTGGTCATTAAGACCTTTCAGTTGATACCGAAAACGATAGATTTATTTTAAATTCAAGTTTTTAGTCATAAGTAACTTGAATTTAAAGTGATGTCACATAGCCTACGACTCGTGGAACATCAAAACGCATCGAATGATACCTCATTTCTTAAAATCCGTCTAGTAATATAGGGGCTATGAGGGAACAGATGAACATAAAAACATAGACTATTAAAATTATAACGTATATAAAATGAAAAGTTTCTCCTAAAGTAAAAGGTATGTTCACCTCTGTATTGTAAAAATATTTTATATAGCTTTGTTAGTTAGAATATGGTGAAAATTACAGCGGAAAACTGTAACGTCTCCAAATTTTAATGTTAAATATTCAGAATTTATTATTATTTAAATAAACTAATATAAAAAGAAAGAAGTCTGATAAACTTTGACAAATATTCATCTCATAAAAACTACTACTACTAACTGACTAACTACTTAGTCATAAATAATTAAATAAATAATATTATTTTTGCGTTAGAAATTCGCAGCCGTAATTAATAAAAGTGGCTTCTAAACATTCACAACGCTATTCGGCGTTTAAAACCTTTACTGAACAAATCAGTTTTCACATGTTAAAATTTACCCTGTGCTATAATTTTGTAAAATTTATTAAGATTAACAAAAATATAAGAACAAATACAAATATGTAGCTCTTAAAAATTACCGAAAGTTAAAATGTACAACAGAAATTGTTGTTCATACTACCCCAACGCAAAATAGTTGGTCTATCCGAAAATTTCAACACGACTTTTACGTTCAGCTAACATATCTCTCGGAAATATATAGAATATGAAAAACAAATTCTTAATTATGCATCTGCAATAATTAGTCATCTTAATTACAAACACAAATAGCAAATTTGTTCATACCAAATAGTAGTAATATTACATCCAAGTACTTGTCAGCTGCGCAAAAAAGTTGGTCTACTCTGATTTCCATGCAAAATAGTTGGTCTACCCTGCAATTGTGATATTGTGATCCCGCTAATCTAACGGAATTGCTCGCAATGCATTTGCAACTCATTCAATGTATGATTCTACTTGAGAGTGGTCAATAAGTTTAACGTAATGCCTCGCGGTAAGCCTATTTGTACCGATCTCCGGGAAAAAATAATTCGTTTTTCAGAAAAAGGAAATTCCACCTACGAAATTGCGAAAAACTTAGAATTACCGCGTTCTTCTATTCAAAATATAATTTTACATTACAAAAAAGAGGGTAACGCGAACCTAAGGAAGAAAACAGGACGTCCGTGCATAGCTGATAGGAGAGACAGAAGGGTTTTAAAAAAGATAATTAGAGAAAATCGGCGTGCTACAGCTTCAGCAATTACTGTTACGTGGAAAGATCAAATTAAAAAGGACTTATCAGTGGACACATGCAAAAGGGAAATAAAAAAACTAGGCTACGGGTTTTTTAAGGCAAATTTAGATCCGCAAACAAGAGGCAAAATTGTGACGCAATATGTTTAATTTTAAATAGGCAAAGAAGAAGCCCTTTCTCACCCCAAGACAGAAGAAAGCACGCCTAAATTGGGCTAAATCTCATAAGGATTGGACCACTAGACAATGGAAATCTCTGATATGGAGTGACGAATCAAAATTCCAGGTATGTGTGGGTGATGAGAGGAAAACAGTAATTCGTACTCCAGAGGAAAAATTTCATAAGGACTGTTTGAGAAGAACTGTTAAGTTTCCTTCTTCATTGATGGTCTGGGGATGTATGTCCGGCCAAGGTGTGGGCCAGCTTTGTTTTATAGATGGTTGTGTGAACTCCCAAAGGTACCAGGAAATTTTGGAAGAGGGGCTTTTGCCTTCTGTAAGAAAATTGCAATCGCCTCATGGAGAATACATTTTCCAACAGGACGGAGCTTCCTGCCATACAGCACGATCCACGATATCTTGGTTAAACGCCCACAACATACCATTGCTACAGTGGCCGTCCAATAGCCCTGACCTTTCCCCAATTGAGTCTCTTTGGGGTAAAATGAAAAAAAAACTGAGGAGCTATCCAGCTAAAACGCGGCAAGACCTTCATTCATCAATTAAAGAAGTCTGGAACTCCATAACACCACAGGACTGCGAAGATCTCATAAAAACTATGCCGCAAAGAGTTATGGATGTCATAACCAGCAAAGGTGATGTCACTAAGTGGTAACATAGTGCGAAACTAGTGAGATGGACCAACTATTTTGCACGGAAATTACAGCAGACTAACTATTTTGCATTGTTTGCAAATGATTTGATGTAGTATTACTATTATTTTTTGGAAGTGAATGCTATATTTTTGTTTGTAATTAAAAAGAAGAATTGTTGAATTTTTTGTTGTCAAGAATTTGTTTGTATTATTTTGAATATTTTCGAGAATTACATAGAGTAAAGTAAAAAATGTGTTTAAATTTTCGGGTAGACCAACTATTTTGCGTTGGGGTAGTAGCAGAACCAAAATTGAATTGCGTGACACTGAGGTGAGAAGGGAACGATTAATCGAATGGGTATAATAATCGATTAATCGAATTATAATATGTTATTTTCCTTTTTGATAAATCGACGATTAATCGACTTTTTTAGATAAATATCAAATGAATACTTTCTATGTTGACTGTCCCACTGACAATTCGTCATATGCCATATTCATCGATTAATCGATTATCCAATATTTAGTGTTGGATGCATTTACAGCCAGAAATAAAAAAATACGTGCCTCCTGGATTTTGATGGAGACTAACATATCAAAAGAAAATATACTACTGAAGTCTGCAAAATGATGGCAACCCTTCTCTCGGCGTAAAGTTAGACTGTTTTGCACAGCACAGTCAAGGCGGACGGATACGCTGAACGTGAACAGGAACATTGCGGTGTTCCACCATGGGCCTTTTTCCGCGTTAATCTCAGCATCGGCGCGAAACCACTTGATAATAAGAAATGGATACATCTTGAGAGTTAAGTCTGCAGTCGAGGAGATGGGTGCCTTTTGTTCCTTGGCTTGTTTTGTGGAAAACCACACTCGCTCCGGCGATATGTATCTTTGCATCTGAAGTATCTAGACTATGAAACCACTTGACATTCCTCCGCCATTCCCCGCAGACTCCGGCCGGAGCGCCAGACCAGACTATTCGTCCGGTGGTTGGTTTGGTTTGATAGTCGTCGTTTGGGACGGATGCCTGCCTCTTTGGGTTTCTGAAGTGCACAAGTGCACTGAACTGAGAAGGTGGAGGCGTAACGGGGCCAACTGCGCTAAGGATGACGCCGCCGCCGCCACCGTCGACCGAAGACGACGGCAGTTTCAAATGGTGGCGCTCCGCTGACGAAAATGTGTTTGATCGATAGAGCGAAAACACGCCAAAAATTTTTCAGGAAGGAATTGATCCATAAACTTTTGACTTGAGCTGCTTTTGCGTGCAGCAGACAGAGAATGCCAAGGTAAAGGGGTGAAAGGCCGAAAGCAAATGCCAATTTTTCCTGGCTGAGTTAATGTTTTCCTGGGTTCATGGCAAGTGGGAGGAATTCCCTGCAGTCGGTGCAGATATTTGGAGTAGTGGCGCTGGGCTTCATTTTGAGTTATACTGAAAGTAAAGTATATCATCAAGATAGTCCGCCACATTTATATTAAAGAGTAATTTTTCAAATGCTTTAATTATATGGGGAACTAAACTCTGTTTGCGTTGTTCACCGATTGATCTATGAGTTTGAAATTTCGGGAGGATTAGTGTTAGATCTAGAGCTAAAACATTAACCTGTGGGATCGAAAAAAGAAAAAAAAAATACACTCTAATGTACATAATAGTTAGAAATTATACTCTAGACAGACTATGAAATAAATTTCTTGGTCACGCTTCACTTAGCCGATGTGGTGTGAGATTAAATTATGTTTTATTGTTCGATTAGTTTTTAAATTGTTTTCCATCTATCTTTTAAACTATATTTAAAAATTCATCCGAATCCGAGACAGACAATATTTAGGGTCTCTTTGTTAGTCTAACTACTCAATTTTAAGCACGCTAAGTGCAGTGCTAGCAAGATAAGCGTTTCTAAAGCCAGGAGAAGACTAAGGAAGGTGTGTCCTCCATCCCAATCACTGGTGATCACCGATGCGGTCACGTAATCTCCGTGCTTCTCCCTGATCTGGTCACGTTTGCAAAAAGTGCGGTGGTACCCACCAGAGCCAGGAATTTACGCTTGCATTGATTCCTATCAATCGCCGGCCGCACTTTTCCGCCGATGTGAGCTCAAGGTGAAACGAAAACCACGTGTCGCCGTGCTTACTTAATGAATTTAGAGCTTTGGCCTATTTTTGCGTTACCTGTCTGGAGAATGTGCCTGCTTAACAGCAAAGAACCTTTTCGTAAAGTCGTTGAATTCGCCGAATCGAGGAAGCTCCAATTAATCGAAATTTCGCCATGCAAATTAGCCATTTCAGTTTCGCGACACCACCGCAAAGTAAATTCCTCGCAGTCACATGAACACGAGGAGACCTGTGGGGCTCCGTGGGGCGGAGGTGGGTGACTCACAATTGAAACAATGCGGCAACCGAGCGACGAAGTTTTATCGCACTGTAAAAATCTTAAAGCAAACAAAGTGGAGAAAACGAGCAAAACGGGGCATAAAACTGAATCGATTCGGTTGACTTTCCTGGAAGAATCTGCCCGCGATTAAATACCGGTCGCGCGGTGCGACGACGGTCTAAGGCACACCTATAAAAAAAATTGTGTGAATCTAAAATCAATTCTGAAACTGCAATTTAAGGTTTAGAATCAGATCGATTAGTAACTTTTTCGTAACTATAAATAATTTCATTACTGGCTTATCTCTCATTAAGCAATATATTTGTGATCGACTATATCTTCATTAATTATATAATTTAAAATATTTCTCCCTTGTATTATTAAACGGTTGCCATCTTTGCTTTAAAACTAAACAATCGCACAAAAAACTCTCTGCTTCGAGTGTTTCCATTTTCAATTATCAAAAGGAATGAAGATCGTCGTGTGTCAAGCTTAAAATGAATGATCATTCAGAGCAGTCCGTGTATCGGTAGTTTTTAAAAATTTCTAAATAACGACGATGCGGAAAAGTTGTTTTCATTAAACGAGTAAAATTTTGTTAAGATTTCTCTTTTCTTAGATACGTTTCATGCCCTAGCTTAGTGTGGTTTCATACGCACTTGACCGATTCTTTTGAGTTTAATTTCAAATTTGAGAACCAATACGTGTCGTTTTATTTCGACATCGCCTAACGTGAATGGATTCATCCAAATTCTCAAGGTGATTGCCATTTACCTTACTCCGATCTTTGCCAATTTTTTCGGTAATGTGAACGTGCCTTACCTTCTCTTCTCTCGGCCGTTTTGCGGCAATCAGTCAGCCACATTGAGACCGGAGCCGAAGCCGAAGCAGGCTGGCATGCCAGTGATTCTGGCGAAAGGAATTCGCTGGCCGATTGTCTTGTCTCCGGGTCAAGCGCCCAGACGACCAGCAGAGGAAATTCCGATCTGTTTATTAGGCCCGTTGCACACAAGCGAAAATCATCTGGGCAAGTATGGCAAATTTCATAGGTTTTAATCTAATCAGAAAACTTTATCGAAAGTAGTTCCAAAACTTCAGTCAATGAAGAAGGAAGAAAAGGCACCTTTCAAAAGTCGACAGCTAATCACCCAGTACCAACTTCTTATTCTTTTGAATAAGGTATTTAGGTATAGACGAAATATACATAAAAAAAAACAATTTTAGTATTCTGTTTAGGCTCTAACAGTATTATATTGTTGGGGACATGTTGTCCGCCCATCTTTCGGTCTGTCAGAGGCTTCAGGATATATCGTTAGAAAGACCTTTGCTAACAGAGCCCAAATATACTTTTAAACACAATTCCCCTTTAAAATATTATAAAGAATTGAAAAATTACATTATCGATCATTAAGTTGAGATAATTTCTGATCATGATTAAAACTAAACTAAAACTTCTTACTACTATATACTTTTTATGATTTCCCACAGTATGGAACCCCTAATACACAACTCCGACTCACACTTGACCAGTTTTTTCGTCAGTCCCAGTCATTACTTTTACATTTATGAACCGAAATCCATGAAATTTTGTACAAAGATACTTTAGATGTTAGATCTCAATTCAGAAAAAATAAGAAGTAATAAATTTGCATTTTTAGGGGTACCTACCGCTCCATAGATGTAAAGGGGGGATGAATTTTTATTTTGAAGGCACTCCCTAGTGCGGGATATGGTTGAAAAAGTATTTTCAAATTAGGCAGTGTTTCCATAGTTACGACATATTTTTATCATCCGTTGTATTTACGAGATTTATCCCGCCAAAATCGTTAACAATGCGCTTCCTTCCCTCTTTTAATTTCTAATCTGTTTGATCTAGAAACTTGTAGTTGTAAATGGGCCATGGTTGGAACTCTCAATAAAAATTATTTTCGGTATTCCGTAAAGAACACTTGGCAAGCTATGGATAAAATAAAAATTATCGACTTTTCACAGCTACTATCGAGTTAACGAATCATTGTTATTTCATTTTATATCATCGTGCAATAAATATGCACCGGTTTCAAGATAAATTACTACGAAACCGTAAAATATGCGTGGTCCGAAACGCACTTGGCCGGTTTTGTCTACTGTACACGTACATTTTCTACCAGGTTTTCGAATAAAATAATTGAGATTAAATTTAATCTGTGGTTCTTTGTCGTCTCGCGTGCATCATCGACGCGAACTCTCGCGAGGTAGCGATGGGTCCACGGGTAAAATTCTCGCTCGTGTGCAACGGGCCTTACCCGGTTTCGGCTGGGAACCTCGAGTTGTTGCGCACCCTCAAGGAACCAGACGAAGGACGATGTAATTTTTATGTAACAAAGAAGATAATTTGAAAAAAAGGAAAAAAATACGAGGCAGCCAGGTAAACGAGGGTCAGGTAGCACAATTTTACCGAGGGTGCCACTGAGCTCGGTGGCGTGACGACATGGGGGAAGAACGCCGAAATTTGAAAAGATAAGCGATTCAACGAATTCGGAGGGAAAACCGCGGAAGAAATAAAAAAATTTATAACTTTTACCTGTCGCAGGTAAAAGTGAAAATACTGTTTACATCACAACTGAAACGAAAAATGAAAAAAACGTAAAAACCGCCGATTTCGACGATCACTTGAGCCGCGTAGAACGATCGTTTTACGTTTCAAAAATTCCTCGAGAGTTTTCGCTTAAATTTTAGAGAGAAAAACGCATTTAACTCGCCCTCCACCTCAATTAACGTTACCTTGCGCACCTAAGAACAAGAAGAAGACACTCACTTGAAGAAGACGTTGTCGTCATAAATCCAGTTATGCATAGTCCAGTGGTTGTGCGATCGCATGCACTACCATCTCTTTCCCACAATCACCAATGAGGGGCACTGCACCTATTCGTTATCTCGCTCATTCCCATGGGAAGAAATCACTTTGCGACCACCACACACACGGCTGTGTGACACGACCCAATACACACACACACGCACACTGCTGCGAATGCAGCGATTTTTATTTTATTTTATTTTATTTTTTTGGGTAAAGGATCCTCAAACTTGCTATTTTTTGCGAATTTCTCGAATTAAATGCGTGCAAAATTCTTTAAATCGATTTGATTTTAATCCGTTGCACCTGTGGTAACACTTTAATAGGGATTAGTTCGAGTTTAGGGCAGTTATTTGCTGTTTTTTTAGCGAAAAACAATCGACCGATCGCGCCCGCTCGTATAAACACGACGAAATTCCTGTCTCGACTGACGGACGCGACGATCGTCGGTAGCGCTCCCGTCGGCTGGTTGCTTGGCCAGTCAACTTTTGGTTTGCTTTGCTCCGTGTTCTGCCGCCAGTGAACCGCTCCGCAGCGGGAGGGGAACCGAAGCTCACCGTTTCGCCCGTGTGCCAGTGGTTGAAAGTTCGACTGTGAAACTTTTTTGGCATTTTTGTCGCTGAAAACCTGGCGATGTTTTGCTCCGAAAGGAGTGTGTCCAGTCTTGAAGTGGGTTGCTGAATGCGCTGGGGGAAACTTGGGCGATGGATTTTCTACTGCTGTCCCGATGTGGTTTTAAAACAAGATGAACTCAAGTCCCAAATGGTTGTGGCATTTACTGGAAGCATCGCGTTTCTGGGACAACCGCAGTATGAACGAACATTTGAGGGGGGCAAGAATTTTTGATTTTTTTTCATATTTTGGTAGATTACGATGAAAAATTATTGCGTACTAAGTTTGTAAAAAATTGATGTACACCTTTTGAAAATATATAAAAAAAAAAATTAAATTTCGAGATTGCCCTGTTTGTATAAACCCGTAAAAATTTAGACCTGCAATAGAAGCCTAACTAGACTTAAGAAAAAAAATAAGAAGTCGGCAAACTAATGAAATTTACCAACCCGAATAAAATTTTAACAGACTCAAAACAAGCATGACACGCCCGTTCTATACCCAAATGAGGCACGGTGAGCCGGAGCAAAAATTTAAGTTGTTATGAGCTCGAACGCACCCAAAACAGCCTAAATGAGGCACGGTGCACATTGCGTCCGGAACAAACATGTTTAATTAAAGAAATAATTAATATTTTAGAGGTATACTGATCCAAAATGGGTCGCAAAATTCATTAGACAGTTAAAAAATACACTCTGCCTAGCAATTTTCGTTAGTTTTGTAGAAACTTTCGTGCAGTGAACATTTGAGTGTATATCCAAAATGCCAGCGAAATGGGCGTATTTTTGAATTAATGTGCCTGTAGCGGGTGTATTTTTAAATTTTCATGCCTGTTTTGGGCGCATATGTGACTGAAAACCGGGCATATTTTCAAATTTTCATGCCTGCATCATTACTTGTAGTTGAAATGGACAATTACAACTTTTAGTGAAAAATAAAAGTAGTTGTTTAACAATTAATTATTCAGTTTTAATTTTCTCAAGTAACAGCTAACAATTGAATTATTATTAAATCAGTTAGATTAATAAAATATTTAAATTTAAAATTTAAGATAAACCATTACAAAAACATGGATTACGCGAAGGTGATGTTTCAAAAGACCGTTGTATTGCATGATACAAGTGCTGTTTTAAATATAAATCCCAGAATAAATTAATTATAATAAATATGAGAACAAAATTGTAAAAATCGGCTGTTTTTTAAGTCTTCACAGTTCATAACAAATTATTTGATATTGTAGTGAATCCTAATGTTCGTATTTTTTCATAGAATTTTTGAAAATTTTTTTCCAAAATTTGAGGTAATGGTGGATTTTTTACTTAAAAATATGCACAACTCTAAAACTTATGGAATAAAGAGAAGACTATTGCAATAAAGGGAATAAACAAATAATATTTTTCTCTTAGGTAATTTAAAGATTAACACATTAGGACTGTCTGTCTTTAAATTAATAAATAAGAGGAAGTGAAATTTCCAGATGCAATTTAAATTAACATTATAAGATAGACACAACTGTATAAATTTAAATATTTACATAGAAACAAGTCGTCTTCCAAGTTAGAAGCTGAGACATGTTACTCAACACCACTTCTTGGAACTCAAAATGGATTAAGAGTAGAACAGTGCAACAGGTGCCCACAATTTTGTAAGTTTTCGTCTGCTTCGTCTGTTTTCGTTTGCGAACATTCAATTTTCAGCACTAAAGTTTCCGCATGAATTCCACAGGGGTTTAACTCCCCTCTAAATGGATTTTATTATACAATATCTCTGAAGTTTTATAGGTACGTATTTTTCATAGTTTACTCAACTTTACTACCTTTACTTACCAATTCTGGTCGTTAAAAATTGTGAAATTACACGCCGCTACCTCTGCTACCAAAAGGGTTTCATTTCAGTCGCGTCAAAGGAAAATTGCAAGTAACAGACTCGTGCCCTAAGGTGGGTGTGAAGCTGTAGAGAGCATGAGATATAAAAGAACCAAGCAGCACCAAAGGTCGTTTGATTGAAAGGTTGCATTACGCCTTTTAAGGTTTTTGTGGCGCATAAAGGATCATGTGTGATTAAATTTCCTGCAATACCTTGGGGGATCACAAAAACCGGAGCAAATTGCGCGAACACACCTCAGCCTTATAATAGCTAAGTGTAAATTGTAGCCCTAAGCTGTAAACTGTATTTAAAAATAGTGGAAATCTAGAGCCTCTCTCTGCTTACTTCTTATAGCTGTTATAAGAAATAAAATTACGTGTTTTAAAGTGATTCGGCATCCCTAAACTCGAAACGAACGCCTAAACGGTTGGTTTAATATTTTTCATTTTTTATACGAAGGTACTACATATTCTTACTTAACATATAGGCTACTTTTTATTTTCATAATACATAGGGTTTTCCAAATGGCGACCAACAATTTTAAACTTCAAAGGTTTTTCATGGAAATTTGTATTTGGGAGTATTTGGGGATGCTGATTACAAATCTGCTTTCTAAATTTACAAATTCAATACGGCGAACAAGATTCAAAATTGGTACTAAGTGTATTTTAAAATCATTGATTTTGAATCTACTATCAAAGTCTTGGAAAATCATTTTTTCCACGATTCAAATTTTGAAATTTATAAAAGTCGAGATCGATATGATAAAAGTTAAATACCGAACTAATATTGTAGAATTTTAAGTTGAAGGAGTATAAAAAAAAAAAATTTAAAGGGCAGTAGCGATTGAAAACTTTGTTTGCTTATATATAAGACCAATTTTCGAAGTATTGTCGAACTATAACTGAAAGTCTGAGCTGAGTTTATAGAAATTGCAGACAATTTTCTTTTCTTTATGAAATTACTTTTTAATATAAAATTTTTAAGATTCATGTTTGAAAGTGGTTTAATTTTTTTTAAGTCTTGGATTTTGGGATATCACATGTTGGAGGAGTTCTTTACATCCACACAGATAGATTTTGCAAAATTAAAACTTGCATAATTTTTTGAATTCAATACAAAGACCAATATTGGGAAAGATGGCAAAGTAAACTAATTCATCCTTTTACGCGGGAAACAAAACAATTTGAAAAATTTTATTAAAATAAACAAGAAAACAACATTCACCTTAAAATCTTTTTGAATTTATGAATCCCTCCAAGCTCTTAAATCAATTGATGGAATTTTTTCACATTGAATTGGATGATTTCTGTTTTAGAAGTAAAGAAATAAAAATTATTAGTTACATATATACTAGATGAAAAAAAAGATTAAAATCTTATTACTCACCCGTTCAAATCGCTCCTTATAAAAGCAAATGGTGGGGCTTCATTAAACGTGATACGGTCAGCGTTATTACACAAAATCCTAGCAAAAGTAATTTTCCGAATTTCATGCAACTGCTCTTGGGTGAACGAGCCAGGATTTATATTTGAAGGATATTCATAAAAATATCGATCGCCATGGCGAAATCTTGAGAATTGATCGGCAATAATTTCAGCAAAAGTAACCCCAACAACGCCGTCACCGTGAGCGGGCTCCAGTAAGCCTCCGATCCAGAGATCAATGTCGTCTGGATGTTTGTACACTTGGGCGAGCCTCCGTGCAATTTCTGGCTTAAATTCGTTAAAACTTTTTATTCTGCTGTAACCCATAACTTCCAAGTAGTCGTTGTAAGGACGAATTCCTTGATCCCGCCCCCTTTGAATGTTGAGCGATGCTAGATCTAAACCGAATGGATTATTCCCTCGGAATAGGAATCTGCTTAGCTGTTGAAAGGTTTAAAAGAGTCAGATGAATTCCAGGATTAGTAGGTAATTAATTTCCCTTACCCCGTGGGATATTGACTCATCTACCCTTTGCATTGGCTGCCTCAAAAGACCTCGGAGGAGATTATCCAAAAAAGACTGTTTCCGCATCCTGGTGGGATTGAACATGACGTCAGGAATATCTATCACTTCTGCGTTACCGTGACCGTGCGGGATTCTAAAATAAAATAGATATAATCGGTCTCATAAAAAAATATTTACTAATTCCTAGTTTACAAGTTTACACTTGAGTTATGTCTTAAGCATTTCAAAAGTATCTAATCGAAACTTTTCAGTGCAAACAAACAAAATGAGAATTTAATGTAATAAATAAAGGCAAATATTTAAATGGATTTGATAACCTGGAAATTTGTTATAATTTATTAATTAATTGCAGAGCCCCTAAATTATAGAAATATAAATCTACACTTACTCAAATTTCCCGTCTACCGTCGAGTGACCAAAGCGGAAGGCAGCGCCTGTGAATTCATTTGTTACAGCAGAATTAACGTTGGCATCGTAATCTTTTGCATATCCGTGATGCTTTGGATTCAGCCCAAACCTTTTCATAGTTACAGATCCAATAATCAGCGGAAGGTATTCGTTGTATGTGATGTGCTGGAATTCAGCCACGACAATCCGTCGGGCCTCCTGGAATAGTACCTCATCTGAAAAATGGGGATTCAGGCGTCCCAAAATATCTGCAATGTGATTGTGCTCCCGAGCAAAAATCGTATGCAGTGCAACAAGTGAAATAATTTGATTGGTTCGACCATCACCTGTGCAGGTAAAACGAACGATTTTTATTGATTTGTATTTATTAAAATTGTTTTTTTATATTGTTTTTTTCTTTTCATTTGTAATATACATTGAAAACTGAAAAAAAAACATTTTATTAATTTGTTATAGTATTAATGAGTAGCAATTTGGAAGAAGTGGAATAATTTTGAAAACGATAGACTTATTACGTGACAGACTTAATTTGTTTTCCTATAATTATTTTTTATGTAGGGGTTGAAAAAGTGAAAATAGAGAGAGTTGTTTTTCCACATATACAAAGATGCATATCCTTTCACATTATTCAGGAACACTGAGATAATTTCTAGAGTAGTTTAACATCTAAGGGATGGAGAAGTGCAAATAGAGAGGGTAATCTTTCGAAAATGATCGAAAACAACACATCGTTTTATATGTTTTCTATAATTTCCGAAAAACTAACCTTCTAATCTTGTAGATGTAAAACTACATCTATTTACATTTCTTACGTTTTTTAATGTTATTTATGAAAATAATTTTCTCAAAACATAATCTTACCTGATTTGAAGCAAACATTTCTTTCTCGGTCGGTTCCGCAAGATGATGGATCCTTATCCAGAGGGAGGAGGTCTCTCCCAAAATCATCAAGCATTCGTAGTTTTCCCCCGCGGAAAGTCCGCAGTTCATTTTGGGTAGCTTGATTAGATCCGTAAATAGGTGACCCGTCTAAAAAGTGGGTCACCTTGTTCAGCTGCTTCCCGTAGCCCACCCTGCACTCCCTGCGGGGAGCCAGGGAAAGCCGCACAAAATTCATGCATCTCTGCCCGAAAACTCTGTAAAATTCGTCGTCTGGCTCAATTGGAATGGGAAGGCACGCGAAATGGCTTAGCTCCGGAGGCAGGATGCTGGACCCATCCTCGGAGCAGCATTGAATCGGCTCACCGTTCGCTGTAAGGTTTTAATATTTGCATGCCTCTAGATAAAGCAGAATCCGCTGAATAGTTACCTAAAGTTATGGAGGCGGACTGGGTGACGTCATGGGCGATAAATTGCCCGAACTGCATGGTCAGGAGGTTGTTCCGGGGATGAGGTCGGTTCACGTCCGGCAGGACAATCCGGGAGATTCGCCGGGCGCTTGTTAGCGGGGAGCCGTCGACGCTTTGCGATCTTGGAGCCCATATTCCGTCCTCGTACGCGGGCGGCAAAAGGCGTTCCATAGGCTGACCCGCAGCCCCCCATAGGCCCCTGTCTGGCAAAGGATTGTTGCAGCTCCCATCGGGGGAGCGGTAGGGAGTGCCCGGATTCCCACAGATAGGATGCTTCGCACAATGATGTCCTAAAGGGCTCTTGTAGAAGTTACCTATCACGTTGTTCAGCTCGAATTCCTCCATTGGAATGTGCTCGCTTTATGATAAAATAAAATAAAATAAAATAAAATAAAATAAAATAAAATAAAACAGTTTAAACCGCCACTGCTCAGAGGTTCGAAATTGAGAAACAGTGAACTTTATTTCCTTCTAACTTTAGAGATTGCAACTTAAAATACGCACTTTATTAAAGCCCTTCATTGGGTTACAAAATTCGAAAAATCTAATATTTTCTACTCTATCCAATCATTTCATAAAATATTCTTAGGAAATTTTTGTAACGAAATTACTGGAATAAAACATAGATTTTATGCTATCGAATAAAACGAAAATTGTAAAGAAAAGTGCATTATTCGTCAAAAAAAAACCTTAAACACAATTAAATAGATTACTTTTGATTATACACTAAGTAGCTTTGAAATGCACACTTTGCACTTTGAAAAGGATAGTTTTAACGATAATACTAGTTTTATTATATTGAAGATATTTAACAAGCACGCATTTTTGGCGTAATTGCTATTAGTAAATACTAAAAAGAAAAAGTAGTATTATAAGTAATAAAATTTCAATAAACGGATCTTTTTAAAGTTTCATACCAAAACTAATAGCATGTTGATAAATAATACAAAATAACAAATTAATATTGAGTTTAGAGCTGTACCTATTGCATTTTGATTTTATCTTATATTTTCTTATTTGATTTTTTATATTCATCTTGCTTTTCAATTCATAATGTTAAAGAAAAATCACAACCACAAGATTAAACTCATTTAAAATTTCCTTTGAGGTGAAATTCAATTTGAGATTCATAAGCTAACTTTGATTATTTAAATTGTCAAGACAAAAACTCATATTCTAAAAAACTGAGCAAAGGCTATAGTGCATTACTTTTAATAAATTTAAGTGGAAAGCTGATGAGTGCTGATGAGTGATGCACTTGACCGATTTTTATAAATACGATCAATTTTTTTAGAATTATTATTTCAATAAACAAAACTAAGACAAAAAACAGAGGTGGATTATTTCTCAATTTTCCCATTTTGTATTGTAGGAAAATAAAATTCACACTTACTGTTGCTTAAAAAGCTGAGTTGCGAAAACTTGCTCCATTGCCGTGTTGGAAAGTTCCAGATTCTTAAGATAATCGTTTCCAGAAGAATGGAACATTATGTTGTGAAAAAATTCGGGCTGTCCTCGGTGCACCACTTCGCTCGGGTGGTGGAGCATCGCAGCGAACTTAGCACGCGCCTCCTCGACAATCGCCTGAGTGAGGTCAGGTGCGAAGGAAAACACGCGTCCATTGTGATTGGGAGCTGATTAAAAATATTCGTTTTTAGGGTTTTTTTGGGGCATCACCTGTGCAAGCACGGCGACAAAAATTAAATAAATAATAAAATAAAGCAAACCTGAGTGATTCTGTCCTGTTGAACAGCAGTAGCCGTGCTTGCCGGCGGGCAAGTCGCAGATTTGGGGCCGCTCGTACGGCGCCATGCGCACGTGGGCTGGACACTGAATTTGCGGCACGCACCCAACGCCCGGCGGACATGGGTCACATTGCTTCAGCAGACCCGAGGTCGGTTTGTCTTACGAAACAGAAAATTGAAAGCAATCCCGGGAGATGATTAAATACAATAGTCACTTACCTGGAATATCGTTTCCATAATTTGGGCTGGTCGTGGTCTGGTCGTCACGTTCAATGACTACAGGAGCTCTAGGGCTCTGCACGGAAAACGGCGCAATTGGGGCGACACACACTATTAGAAAACACATAATTAAAATTTTACATTTTTCAAAACCCGTCATTTTGAACAGGTCAGCCTGCTGACTAGAGCTGAGGCTGATTACAGGTCGACGGCGGATTGTAGACTAGTCGCTAGCCTGGTTGCTAGTTTCTAAAAATGCAGGATCATCCGCTACTGTAAAAATACCCAGAACAGAAATGGATCCAACTTCAGTTCAGCTCCATTTTAAATATTTGTATATCCTTTATTGTAGTTTATTTAATTTTAGTTTTTTATAAAAATGCACAGTGGACCATCTGTAAATAGTGTAAATAAAAAAAATAAAAGAATTTTATATAAAAATGATTTGCCGGTACCCACATGTCTACACAAATACACTCTGTTGCAAAATTTTAAATCCACTCTAAAAGGAGTTTTGGGAAAATTTCTTCTAGGAAAAATTTGAAAGTAATTTAAAGTGTTTCTGCAATTTTTAATATTGTAAGTGTTGCATATTTATAAAACAATCACTGGGTGTGTTGTAACACTGTTCGGAAATGCGTTGAATTTTACTTTAAATAATATTTTTAAAATTGCAAAGAAAAAAATTTTAACTGTGTTCGAAAAATTATAGAAGATTTGTGCAAGCAATTGTTTGAAAAATCGATCACTATCTTTTTCATTTTTTTGGCATAATAACGCCAATTATATTTATGCAAAAGACAACTGGCTTGTTTCACTTTGCTCAGCAAAAGAATTTCGGCAAACCGTTCCAACAGTCCAACAGTGTATCGATTTGAAATGTAATCACCTATATTTAATTTTATTTCATTTTCCCTTTTGGTATTTTTATTAAAGAAATACATACATATATTGCGAAAATATTACATTCATATATTTTAAAATTTAAAGACTTAAACTATAAAGGATTTTTTCTTCAAAATACTAATTATATACAAGTGTATTTATAGCAAATTTATGATCCAAAAATAAACTTAGAGTGTTTTGTTATCCTTTATAACATTGCGACAATTCGAGCTTTTGAGCTTTCCAACCGTGGAGTCCAATGCCAAATAAATATTTCGATATTTATGGTGGAGAGGATTGCACCAATTCATGAATCTTTTACCTCTGCATTAAGAGCAAAACTTTTAAAATGACAGGGGGTAATCCGGATTATGTACATTGGCATGGATCTTATGATGTAAGCAGTAAGGTAAAAGCAGCAAAAATTACAAAGAAAATATTACACTGGAGAATAAATTAACAAAGCACACCCCAAGGTTTTAAAAAATCAATATCTACTTCGATTCGGAAGCAAATATGTTTGGTTAAATTTTGTAATTTAAAGGTTTAAATAAAATAAATAAATTAATGATATATTTCAAAAATAAGAGATTATATTAAGCCACAAGTACATATATACATATATGTATTTAGATAATATATATAATGCGAAAAAAATGGAATCATGGAATAGAAATTTTGAAATTTGTCTTTAAGTAAGTAGTTCATTCAATGAATATTTCAACACTCATCTTCCGGGAGCAGTCTATTGGCGAAACAGAACTTTAAAACAATAAATTGCCTCTACAATTTAGAATAGACAAGCTATTGACTATATTTGCTTTTGAGCTCTATATTGAGCTCGAAAAATGTAAATGAAAACTGACGAGACCGCCTTCTAGAAAATCAAAGGCGATAAAAAGTGCCACTCAGGAAACTCTCAAAGGAATCTGTAGCATTCCTTACAGATAGAGGAGCAGAAAAGATCCAATAACGTCATGTCCATGGGGAAACCCTAACTGAGTTGTAACACCATTTGATAGCATTTGTTTGGGGCAAACTACAGCAAATTTGATACATTCCGCCTGCACTGGTGATAAGGTCTAATTACGTCTCCCTAGTCGACACAAATAGCGCCAGGTATAAGATAAAACATCGGAAGGGAGGAAAATCTCTTGGAAAAAATGTATTTTGAAAAGTATCTCCATGTGGAGTATTCGGAACTCCCACAGTCGGAGGTTTGAATAATTCAAGAGGACAGAAAGCGTAAGGAAAACTTTGATTTCTTCTCGATATTACCTCTATTTGGTTATTTTTGGTGACTGCACTTGAGGAACTTTGACCTTGTAAAAGAAGAAGTCCTCGCAGCATAATGAGAAAAAAACCAAAACTGCCTGGGTCGCATTTTAAACTGCCTGCGGCTGGAGTTTTGTCACAGTCGCAAATAAATTCACCATTTACTTTTCCTTTTGAATTTTGGTCACGTCAGCCACTTAATTTTTGTAATGACGCCTTTTCTGATTTCGGTTCGGCAAATATCTTTCTAAGAAGTAAGTTTCTTGGAGATTCGCATCTAAACCAATACTTAATTTTTTTAGTATTCTTAGAGAACAATCAGACAGAACGTCACAACTTTTATTCTACTCCTTCTTATTTATAAAACTACAGGAATAACTATTATTTATATATCAACATACAAATAAAACAAAATAAAAAATAAAATATAAATCTAACAATAGCTGCATTCTTTTGTGCACCATACTCCGGGCGAAGCATACTATTGTAATATTTATATACAAACATTTATTTTTTCTCGAATCTATAAGATCCTGGCAGCGATTAATTAAAACGTTTATTTTATTAATCGAATAATTATATGAAACATTCCCTTTTCATTAATCGATCATACGTTCAATATAAATATATTTTCGGAAGTTGATCAATTCAGTCTTTAAAACTCGATTAGTTGTATTATAAATTGATCTTTTATAATATTTTGTACCGATTTAGTTTTGATACAATTATTGCGGCTCGATTGCTCGAATGAACGATTAATCGATTATTAAAATATTTTAGCCTTCTCTAGTTCCATCGTTAATCGACAAATTATCTCGATAAATTTACAGAAAACGTCTAGTGGATACTACAAAACAGGATATCCATCTCTGCATCCATTTCCCAAGTTCAACTCTGATTCAATTGATTGTTTCCATCCCATAAATCCAGAAAATATAATAAAAGTGAAAATAATTGAGTTTAAGTTAAGTTCAAAGTTGAGAATTGAAGGCAGCCATAATAACATAATCCCATCTTTTAGTGATAGATGGTGCTCGAAACAAATAAAACTAACATAAAAGCGAGTATAAACCGCTACGATTTATTGTACGTTTTATCGATTGAGCAAAACAGTTCAAACTTTTGCTTCCCTAAGTTTTGTGATATCGAAAGTGGAGGTCATTACACACAAGTTCTCGTCGTTATTTTTTACTTACCATAAAAATGGAAAACTTCTTTTAGTTCAATGATTTCTTTAAGAAACTCACGTAAACCGTTTTTTGGAATAGATCTAACATATAGCGAACAAAATAATAGATTTGAGGAACGTGAGGAGAATGAACGTGAAATTGAAGAATGCGTTTGCACGTTTCGATTTGTCGCTTATTTTTTCAATCAGACTTCGGATTTCATTCTGTTTCGATTAGATTGTACGTTTTGTTGTTTACACGCTCTGTCTTGTTTGAAACGATATTGATTTCTCCTATTCGATATAGCGTACAATAAATCGTAGCGTGTGAATCCATCTTAACACTACAAATTAAACCTCATCTTACCAGAATCCAAGAAAACGAAATTGAACAACACAAAATAGGAGGTGGGGGTTCACATAAAAGAAAAACTAATTACATGATATAACATTAAGCTCTATTACATTTGTTAAAAACTGTATATTATGAATTTGTGAAAATATAGTAAAGGTGTAATTTCAGAAAGATGTGTTTCAACATACCCATACCGTCGATTCTATGAAGTGTCCTGATCAAATTTTATTGTTGGATATACACCCTGTAATATTACGTCATTACGTAAAACCATTCAATAATTATTAACTGCTTCTTTGAATTAATTGAAGAATAAACCAGATACTTCCCAGAAATAAAAATTAATTCGATTGCGGTCCGGGAAATCTGCATTTCGGTATTTAAATTAAGAAATTAAGGGACCTTTCAAGTAATACGTGAGTATCAAAGTAGAGACAGAGGGTTTTCCTTTGTTTATTTATTTTTTCTTTCTTTACAAAACGGAGCGGTTTTTGAATGCTGATTACGTTTATACGGCTGTAATAAATGTTTTAATTGATCCTTGTTAAAAATTATTTTGTACGAGCCGACTTAAGAATCGGTCCCCTTGTTTTGCAATCATGGTTACTACAATTGTGTAGACTTCAAGACTTGTATATTGCTTGTTTCATTGAAATATACTTAAAATAATGGCAATGAGACTTGTTTATGAATTACCACTAGTATTTGAAAAAATCTATATTAAAATGAATGAATGCTTAATATTCTATTTACGTAACATTTGAACGTACCCTAGTTAATATAAATTATTTTTTTGAGCTCTGCATTTCGCGATTTTGTCTATTATATGATCTTACGACTGAATTCTCTATAGATAAAATTCCTAGACCGAATATTTGAGACTGAAAGCTGTTGCGTTTCTTATGTCTTCGATCGAAGTCCATGTTAAATCCGACATTAATCTTAAATTTGGATCATAAAATTTTCTTCTGCGAAAATTATGCGGTATTCGAACTTTCGTCAAAATGTTGTCGTTTCCCGCGAAGAGCACTCATCTGGTTCCCTTAAATAAATATGTTAACGAACCAAAAGATTAGATTTTTTGTTAAACATAGTCAACAGAATTCTATGAGTTAATTATTTATTATGAGTCACAAAGCACATTCTTACATAAATGATAATCAAGACGATCGGAAGTTCTGGACAATTGGCACGCGAATTAAAAGAAAAAGTAAATAAACGCTAGCAAGATCTCCTCTGTCGCTATTTGCCTTTTCTGGCTTATCAGTTGCCTGCATATGGCACACATAGTTCAAAGTAAAGCTTTTCTTTTTCAATTTCGGCCACTGATCTTATTGTTAGTAAATTTTGTATGCTCTCAAGTGAAGTGGCTTTTCTTGTCGGATTAAAGTGTTACTTCTTGTACTGAGTTATAACGAGATAAAGTAAAAAGCATGTAAGTAAATATCGAGTATGCAAATTATAACTTATTAAAATCATATTTCTTTATCGATACTTTTATATATATCTGTGCTTTTATTTTGGTTGCCTTGTTTGCTATTAGATTACTCTGGTAAACACATTTTTTGCGAATCAAAGATTAACCGCAAGTATGAAATTTGGTTTTTTTTAAAAGTATTATTTTGATAAAAATGTGTATTTATTACTCATTTATTCAGATATATCTACTCAGATTTAAAGGAAAGTTCCATCATTTTGATGTAATGACAATAATTTTATACCTAAATTGACTTGCAAAATAATTATTTAAAATTTCATTAAAAAAAAATATACCCGTTAAACGTAAAAGCTCACGCCATAAAAAGCTCGAAGCGTATTGCGCTAATATTTCAAATGATGCGAACATATCCCTAAATATATTTATAATCAGCGACCCCAAAAGCCCCTGTGTACCATTTTTCAAGAAAAATCGATAAAAAACAATAAGCCATTTTAATTCTCCCTATTTAATCAAAAAAATATAAAATTATATTGTAGATTCGTAATCAACAACACCAAAAACCCATATACAGTAGGTATATAAATTTTTAAGAAAAATTGACAAAAGGCCGTAAAAAATATTAAATCTGACAACAGACTCATAATCACCAACCCTAAAAGCCTCTGGGTAATAATTATAAAAAATGTTTTCGATTAATAGCAAAATCTATTCAGCAAACTGAAATGTAAATAAATACTAAAAACATTTTCCATTCAAAGTCATTTTATATAGTATATGAACTTAGCAGGTGCTTTTAAACCCTCAAATGGATGCGTTCGTTTCGTACTATATTTAATTTTACATATAAAGCTCGATCGATTTTTGTAGTTCCAAGGTTAAAGATGCATGATGTAAAATTGCAAATGTACAAGGATGTGGTGAACTTATTTTCATAGTATATTATCTCTTATCGCGCAGTATCTCCCATTTGGTATGGAATCGCACAATATATGTAGGTAGTCTGAAAGTTGCGTCCAATTATAATATATACCAACTATTTTTACTTAGATTCTTAGAAGTTCTAGTCTAGGTCAACAGCGAAAAAATAATGCATAAAAAAATTCGTTTGCTTTCTGAGAAGTTTGAATTCTGTCGCGGGGGTTAAATTTTATTTTCATAGTTTACCTCAATTGGGGGAGGGATGCCCACATTCATTCAGGTAGTCTAATTAGTGGAATGCTGACATTGAAAGACTTTGTTCCATAAAATTCGAATATGTGGGATTTAGATGCACCACACACAACCCACTCGCAGCTATTTGCAATGCATCTGAAATCTAGCTGGACGTTGCTAGGTTACCTTGATGTGGGTGCGGTGCCTAGAACAACAGGTGCTCCCGGGAGCTAGCATCTTCCGTTGTCTAACTATTGGGCTGGAAATTGTGGGTGGTTGGACTCTGGAATCAAGGTGAACTCTGGAGGGAGGGGGGGCAGGAAGGCTTACGAAGTCCAAAAGCTGTGCGCGTATTTGTTCAGAGCTTTCGATTCTTTCGGTGGCCGTATCCAACAAGTGGCTAGAAATTTTACTTTACGATCTGTGCTTTGCCATTCAGTTTGTTGAACAGTAGTGCCCAAAGGTTCGTCAGGGTTCTATGCTCTGATTTTCGGTGCTCTCAGTTGTGAAGGAGTGTTGTTTTAGTGCGATCACAAAAATATCTACGAGATATTTAAATACTTCCGTGTTGGATGATGAACTTCGACGACAACTGAGTTTTTCGTGGTAAGAGTCTGATAGACCACTTATACCAATATTTTTTTTTTTTTCTTGGATGTGCTTTAATGCAAAGTGTTTGTGGATTAAATAAGACATATTCATGGATTATTTTTTGAGTGTTCCAAAAATTGTGAATTCCTAAAAAAAACAATCTACATACTTTAGAGAATTTTCTTTGGAACAGTGCAATTTTGGTCTCCAAATACTTCATCCTGCAGGAATCGGAGAGTGTATTCAGGTAAGGGCGTAGGTTCCCAAAATTCAATTGAGCTGTTGCCCGGGTGTTTTTGAAATGTAGTACCACACCAGATCTGCTTGCCTTTAGTTTACCTCTGATTTCCGGTGATTTTGAAGACGCATTTAATTAAAAACTGAGTAAATATTATATTATAATAGAAATAATGAGAAAATACACGTGTCGGACAGGACTTTTCCGTTGGTACTATTTTAGTATTGTACTCATTTGAATTCTGTATGTAAAAAAAGAAATTGAGTTCCTGTACGGTCTGAAAATAGAAAGGAGTGTCTTCAAGTTCAAAGCTTATTTGTTTTTAAGTGTCCCTTTATGTTATTAACTTTTCAACTTATAAGTGGAAAGAAAAATGAGAAAAGATCTTGATATGGGGCTTGACCTTCTCTATTATCCTTGTTGAAAAGAGTTTAATTTCATTTAAAAAGTTTTCCAGTGCTAGAATTTAGATATATACAATTTTTATTTTTATTTATCTATTACAGGAAAGTGTTAGCTCAACATTATTTCTAATTTATTTATTTTGCAGAAATCTGTTGAAAATGCAAATATGTAAACAAAATTTAAAAATAGTATCTTACAAAATTTTTCAGTAAAATAATAAGTAAGGAATCTTAGTTTTAGCTCAAAACTTAATTTTTGCAATTTGGTGATTTATTTAAGTTATACATATTTTAATATTCTGAATTGGTTATTTAACCGAGGAATTTAATATATGTTAGTCTTAACAACTTGTAGGGTAAAATTTCTACTATATATGCATAGTTTTTTTTTTTAAAACGTATTATTCATTAATTAATTTAGAAATTAGAACACTTTCTAGGAGCTTTAATTTGAAATAATTTTGTTATTATCATTAAAATTACAATTCTACATTCAAGCTTAATGAAAATTGTACAGAAAAAGGTTTTCAAAAACTATACTTTTCTACACAGTTGTTATGAAATAATTTTTTGGATATGATAAATTCGTCAGTCACTATTGTTGTATTTCGCGAGCAAGTTTTTCGTCATTTCCCTAGTTTTACGTCGTTTAATGCAATTGTCAAAAAAATCCAAATATGCATCTTCAAAAATAGTAAATAAAACGACCGTCCTTTTTTGGACGATATATAATTAAGTATACTATTAATCCATCATATAGCTTTTAATTACTAATTCACTTTTTGGAGTTCGATAGTCATGAAAGAACTGCACTTATTTGTTTTACACAGATTTAAAAGTCGAACCTGGCGACCTGACGAGTAATTAAAATGAAAATTGTAAAGCCTGCATCTCTGGTATAATTATTAGTTATTTAATTTTAATGCAATAATTTATTAAATGCATTAAAATTTATTGAATAAAAGATTGTAGAAAAACAAATACAAAAAATAAGAAATAAATAAAAACAAATATGCAAAACAATAAATAATAATATCATTCGTCTTGTTGAATTTCGTTTCTAAAATAAGACTGGTTCTATTTATAGTTTTTTGCATATGCCACAAACATTTCATGTAAATCATTGGAACATTTTTTCCACAATTTGTAGAATCATCGCTTAATTAGGTCAAGAAATTTCTTAAATAACTCCGGTTTAGTGGCCTTTTCTTATAATTTATGTCGTAAATTTAGAAACTGAATAACGAATAGGTCGTAAATTTTTAGATAGATATTTAGATTGAAGTTTAATTTCAAATTTTTGAAGTATTTAACTATAATTCAATAATATTTATTTATTTAAATAAATTGATTTTGTTAGAATTTCTAAGAACCAGGTTTTTGGTTCAGATGAAAAAAGCCTTTGATAATGAAAACTTTAAGGTATAATTAATATGGAAATATCTGTGTCTATTAAAAGCAAAATGCATGAATTGTAAATAATTTATAAAACTTTTTCAATCTCACATCAAGGCATCTGCGTTAGTTAAAAATATCTGCATTTAACTCCCTCTCTCTGATATTGAAAGAAAATTAATTGAAAATAATGTTTTATACTCCACCCATTTCGCTTTTAATAGATGATACATTTTTTCACACCTTTAGGTACTTAAAGCGAGTATAATCGTTGGAAGTGAAAACTTTCAGAAAATTTTTAAAAGGTTTATTTTTACATCTCAATCTTTTATAAAGTTTATGAACAATTTTTCAACACAATATAATGAGGAAAATTAAATCATGTTCGCCGTTTGTCGTATAAAAATTACATTAAAGTACTTCAATCTGGACACTTTTTTTATGTCTCCACACGCCATATTAAAAGTGGAAAGAAATCTCCGGAGAATATGAGATCAGAATTTCCTCATGCAGGGACTCAAAGTCGGATGATAATTGCACCAATATTCGCTTGCCAAGTAGTTGAGCATTCTCGTGTAGAAAATAAACTTTAATATGGGTAATTGGATGCATTTCCAAAATGTCCAAAGCACTAAGCAATAGGCAACATGGGTATGTTTAGAAGGACCAAACCTTGTTTGATAAGCCCTGGGAACAAATGTAAAGTGGGAATATGACGTTATTTCTGATTAGGCGGTTTTAGGTACAGAGTTTCCTAGTAACAGAGACATCAAAAACAGGGCTGTATTATTCGGGTTTGGACCACCTGGTGTTATTCCTGGTGCTACAATTATGGTGATGATATAATTGGACTTATGGTTTCTACGCTATTCTGCGTGTTACGAGTGTCATGTGCCAACTACATAGAATGGTAGCTGTTCTCTCCAAGGATAACCGAAAGATTTAAAAAATCATTAGAACACGCGCGAAATTTTTATTTCAGAGATGAAAAGAAAAGATGATTGGGAAAGACTACTTAAATTTTAAACATACGTTTGAATTTAAATTTAGATATAGGCTATATATAATCATATTAAATATGAAATAAAGTTATTCAAAAATCTTTAAAAATATTCAAAAATACAGCCTCCTTTTTAATGGAACCTTAACCATGTGGTAGGTGGAATTAAAAGTAAGGCCTGGTGCGAGTTTAACTCGATCGACGAAGATTTTGTACAGATTTGATAATATTGTAAAAAACTATGATAGTCATAAATTTTAATTTTTTATTCAAAACATTTTCGAAAAAGAAAATCGAAGATAATGGGAGAAGAGGACATACATTTCCAGACTTGTGTTTTTGATATATTTTAAACCGATTTGATTCTTTTGTGAAACGGCAGAATTCAAATTAAATTAGAATTAGTTCAGGTGCAATAGTAAATAGCTTTACTATATTTTAAAATATTGAAGATATGAATTTTCATTTCGAATACGTAGGGTATAATATAATGTAATTGGAGTTTACGAGTTCGGACCTAATAAATAAAGATTGATTCATAACTAAGACACCTTAATTAAAATATAAATAGTTATTATAGATGGAACAAAACATTTTTAACAATATATGTATAAAAATGTTTATTCTTTCAAAATGGCTTAATGGATTAGAATAGAATTAGATATTTAAAAATATTTTAAACGTTGTTCAATATTTTAATAAATAAATCCAGGATTTTTACTTTAAATTGTCTATCAAAAAAGCCTTCAAAATATTTTCAATAATTTTCACATTTCAGTACGCGGCCGTTCAGTGCCTTTTTTTAGCTTATGTAAATTACATTACAAAAATGTGCAGATTAAATACGCCCAGGCACTGTCGATTATTTGCTTGCTTTAAATAAGATCTTTAAATGCTTTGGAAAATTTCTACAGCAGTTTGTGGGATTTCACAAAAAATTTATTTAAGCTTAACGACACTCGATTACCAAATTAGAATTAATTACTTTAGGGTCGAAATTCCATCGAACCATAAATTGTGATGTTACAGCTTTATCCAATTTTGTCCATTTATTCTGCTGTTGGCTAGTCCATATTGTGCGAAGTTAGGCGGATTTTCTTCGGGCCCCTTTAACATTGAGCAATTTTAAATTTTCTGATCGTAAATAAGAAGTCTTGATTCTATTAAAGAGGGAAAAATGATTGGGACAGTAACATCATTCTACAATGTGGCAACCACGGATTACTTTACAGAGTTCTTATAGATTTTAGTATAAAATCGTTTTTGGCTTCAAGATTTTAAGTGGTCATTGCGAGCTGTTGTCTTTGTTTATGATATTTGTTTATTAATCCAGTCTTAAGGGTCAACAGGATATTAAGACAGAATTGCGCGAATAAGAAAACATATTTTGTCTTAAAATATAAAAACATATTTTTACTTATTGTAAGATGTCAAAAGTTGTTTATTAAATAAACACGGTTAACAACCTTTGTAATACAAATAATACAATAATTATCAATTCAGTTTCTGAATTCAAGTAGCTTTGTGCATAGTCTAATGACGTGATTTTTAAACGTAAAATAAATAATATTCTAATACTTCGTCCAATTTCCTAAGGTTTAGAATTCATTATTATTAACAAGAGAATTCTTGATTAACTATTAATATTTGTTAGTTTTTAATATCAATAGTTGATTTAACAATTCAGTAAAATTGTAAATCTAATTATTATTTATGGATTAGTTGAAAATCAAAGCTCCTTTCGGTAATGTCATGGTGGTATGCATCGCACATTTAAAAACTTTCTCTTCTCAACAAATTGAATAAAATTGGAATATGATCATACATTCATACAGTGTCTAATTGAAATTCGCCTTTTATTCTTTTTCTGTTTGATGGAACGTTTTTAGTGGCATACGAATATTGATGAATGTTCATTTAGGGTAAATAATATACTAATTTAATTGCTACTGGTAATAGAAAATTCGCTTCAATTTGAATTATAGTTAAAACTATCAATAAAAAAATTATATATTCAGATGACACGGATATCTCCACTAATTGAATGAGCTATTGAAATGCGAAGTGAATCCAAATTCCTGCACAATGAATGGTGTTAACCTGGAATATGAAAATTGGCCCAGTTACCCATGTTAATGTTGAAAACTGGAACATATTGTGCTGAATATGGGTTCATATTTAGGGATATTTTCAGGCAAATAATAAATTCGTCGTAAACAACAATTGAAATTGAAAATAGCCCAATTCTCCCTCTTATGAGCCCTTGAATTCATTCTGCTTAAGTCTGTTTGTTGGGAGTGTCATAATTCTTGATGGGGCCCCTTTCCGTTTGAATTGAGGGATTTGTCCTTTGTCTTAATTAAAAGCTCTTCGTTTGATTCTTTGCCAACACTTTACATTTACTCTGACTCCTCATATGCTGGGAAGAAGGTACCTATCTCACATAAATATGTAAGTATGCATGTGCCTCGAGGCAGTCACCAAAATCCAATTATTTTCTTCAAAGGATTCAAGAACCACACATTTGATGATTTCAGCTTCTGCAACGTTTGCCGTTCGTTGTCTGTCTCCTAAATTTTGAGTAAGCTCGCTTGAAGGAACCGCATTGACTTGACCTCAGTTTACTTTTTCATAGTTGGTTTAGTCCTCCATTGTTTCCCTTTTATTCTGTAGGATGTCACCTTTAATGCGCAATAAGGGCCAGAATCCGACCCTTTTTTTGTATAATTTTCGAGTTTTTATTAATTCCTGGAAAGTTTTGGGTGGAATTTTTAAATTTATTCCGCTTTTATGTCACAATCCGCAATCCTTTTTTTTTATATGAATACTTAAAAGATTGTAACTGGATGAAATCTTTACATTAAATTTCATATAATGTGAATTAAACATGAAAATTATGAATGAACGCAGAAATACTTACGGGCATTTTTGTCTGCTAATTGTGACAAATGAAGTTGATTTGATGAGACTACAAATACACAAAAGAATTTAAATATCGATTGGAAAGATCGAAATTTTATTACAATATAACTGGTAGAGTAATAACAAAAATAGGTTTATCTGTAATTAATTAAAGAAGATATGTGTGCTGATAATATGTTCTAGAAGTTTTTATTATTTTATTAAAAAAGAATTTAATGATCTGGATTTTTATCTATTCAAGCGTTAAATTTTGAAGTGGAAACATTATTGGATAAATATTTTATGTGGGTTGGGGTAAATGAAGCAATTTTGATGTAAAGTTATTAAATCTACTATCTATGAAAAGCTGACCTGTGTATAATGTAATCGCCTTTAAATCTCGGTTATTGGTAAAATCCTAATAGACCTGTGTTACCAATTAATTATGAGGATTCGAAGGCAAATGTTCATACCTAAGATATGGATGGATTATCTAATTAAGACACCAATGCCTATAAACTTCACTGCACAAATTCATTTATAGTGAGTTTCTAATGTAATTATTGTCTTAAACACGATAAATTGAAGCGCATAAATCAGGTTCACAAGAGGATAAAGCATACTCAGCGGAACATTGTCCACTTTTTAATTAAATAAGCAGTTCCATTACACAAGAATACCGCATAAATACATATGTCTAAATTACTACGCGTCCGGATACGTGCTACAAAAACTGCGACTATAGGTGCAACTGCACCAAATAGTTTGGCTTATTAACGCGCTAATCTGGTATCGTTTTTTCCCTCTTTTAAACAGCTTTTTTAAAAGAGTTTTATCAGCTATAAAAGAGTTTTCCTCATATGTCGCGCAAAGGTCGGAATCCATGTTACCGCGCCGACCAACAGTGAGAAAAGAGGTAAAAAGAAATGAAAAAAACGACATTAAAAAAGAATTTTCTATTAAACGGGGAAGCAACGTTCTGCAGTATCGATGGCGCTAATTAGTATGGCCAACGTAACCAAATCAGCTCCATTTAGCACCTGCCGGCCCAGCATTCTCTGCACTTCCAGAGGTAATCCATTTTAGCACATAAATATATAGAGCAGCGACAATTTTGCTTTTTTATGTATCTTAAGCTACGTGCTACCTGGACTGCAGGGGCCCCATCATATAGAATTATCCATTAGCAAGTTAATTTCGTCTTCGGATCAATACAACTGGAAAACTTGTTCGAGAGTTTCGAAATTAAAAAAGAAGAAAAGAATTAAAAAAAAATTCGATATAGCAATAGACCCCAATAATAATAGGGTTAGTTAAAAATATTGACTTTCATTTCGACCATAACTTAATTCATTAGTATATTATCATTTCATCATACTATGTACATACATACCATATATTATTTATGTCAATGAATAACATATGCTTATTCAATCAACTTCAACCTTTTGAAATAAAAAAAATGGACAGCAACACGTTTATAATTCCTCAAAATACATTTTTCTAAAGTGTGATCTAAAACCAAACGGACGGTCGATGAGTGTAACGAGAGCTGAGTCTTAATGATGCACTAATATAAAAATATTTAAAAATCAAATTATTTTTTTCTTTACTGATGTACTCTCTATATAGCCTAGCTATGTTTAACCAAGGCTGCTAGAAAAAACAAAAAATTTCTATGTTGATAACAAATTGAAATTGACGACCACAAAATGAAAATTTCTGATTTTAATAAGGACGAAAAAAATTGATTTGCGCAGAATTAAAATTGCGAAAAATAATGAACATTCTTAAGTTTAATAATTTTATAAATTTTAATATTAATATCTAATCAGATGAAAGCATTTCAGTCTTGGTTACAACATGAAATATTTAATGCGGAAAGGCGATTTTCGTGATATTTTAAAGTCTATAGCTTCATTAAGCAAATATGCTATCGGCGAGGACTTTTTCCACTTTAGTTATAAAGAATAAATAAAGGTATATATGTATTATATAAACTCTAATTTGCTGGAAATTATTCAGAAGATTGATTGCTTTCATCACTTAAGTTACTGGACTCATCTACCAAAACATCTTAACACCTACATTCAATCCTCTTAAAAACTTAAAACCTACATTCAATCCTCTTTGGATTTTTAAAACGTCCATAATTGACCAATTTACGAAAAAAGAAAAGTTAAATACTTTGTAAACATACAAAAGTAAATTAAATTCTTTAGAATAAGATTGTCATGTTGGCTTTAACCGTCGCGGTAATTACGAGGACCTATCGAAATTCGTGCCCTACCGCCTTAGGGTGTGGGGCCCATAACATTAGCAAATAGCATGATGTAGAAATCTGCTGCTCTGATGTTGATCCTTACTTACAGCATCCTCTAAATCCAGGGTATAATTGATTCCACCAATGTGGCGTGGGTGCTCAATAAGAGGGATCAGCAAATTGAACTCTCCTTAGCGTTCATTTGCGGGCGCTAAATTCTGAGATTTGATTATTCATATAAGTCAAGTGGCTTCAAATACCCATTATGCTCAAATTCCTCATATTGCACAATGGAGCCCTGGAATTTGAAATATGCCTGCTTCCGCACGTATTTAGATTAGGATTGGTGGTGAGTCGAATTACGGGCCTATTTTATTTGCTCCCAAAGTCACATTGACTCGCTTGGGGCTTCAATATACCTAGAAAATTTCAAGATACCGATTTGAATAAATCTTCTTGATTGACATTTCTTCTCAATTATTTTGGTCCCTTCGAAGCTAAAAGATCTATTTATTGTGATTTTGCGGGCAAGATAAAAATAAATATATAAGAAAACCATTTTCGACGACTTGGCATTTTGATCTCATTCAGGATAACTGAGAATTTCATCAAATAAAAAGTAAAGAGAACTGAAATGTGTTGGGATGGCGGTGGGATATTCGAGTATTTATATGACTTGTGCTCAAGGTCCATCCTTTAAAATTTAAGCTTAGGGATTTTTGCTTACATAAAAATTCTTTCATTTTACCTAACCAGAAAAAAAGGGAAAGTATTTAAAGGATTTTCCATGCGATGTTTAAAGTCAATTTTTTTTAAAAAAATTCATATTTTTCCAGTATTAAATGCGTAATATTATTCAACTCCTCATATTACAGTCTTAAGCATGTAACTTTTGATGGTCATCAAAGTTCAAAGTAAAGTTTGCTAATATAAATTCACATATTTGGGCGGAGCTGACATAATTCACATATTCGGAATGGCAAAAATGATATTGATTAGCTACTCTGCACGGAATCCAACTATCCTACTCCCCAGCCCTATTATGAGCACTAGGGTTTGTATTCCTATTTACCGTAAGAGGACTAACCGGAGTAGTGCTAGCCAATTCATCAATTGACATTATATTAGACGACACGTACTATATAGTAGCCCATATTCATTATGTACTATCTATAGGAGCGGTATTCGCAATCATAGGGGGATTTATTCACTGATATCCATTATTCACAGGCTTAACCATAAATCCTTCCTGACTAAAAACCCAATTCACAATGTACCGCAAATGTACCGCGAAAATATATATATACTAATTACGTATTATACTATAAAAATATCATATTATAGTAAATTTCATAAGAACTTTTGTCAATGAATTTAATATCAACCTGGGGAATAGTAAATATATAGGGTATTATTTTCTCAAAGGGTGGTTGGATTGAAAAAAATAACCCTCGGGAAAGCACATGGTACTACTGAATCTGTAACTGATAATATTTTGGAGGATTTTTTAACTTTCTCAAGCTTCTTTCTTTGATATCTCGAATAGTAATAATGTTTTGATTTTTACATTAGCACATTCCTCTTTTGCACTGTACAACGTATCGATGGAACAAAGGCAATTAAAAACTTAATTAATTAGACGCCAAATTATACGAGACAAAAAATACAACGTATCCCATACTATGCGCATGTGATAAAATCAATATTTTTCTATGTCATTTCCAATAAGTTAATCCGAATTTTCTGTTAAGAGATTCAAAAACACTTTTCCAAATACGTTGTGGACGTATCTTTTGAAGTCTTCTTCCCAACAAACCAGAGACAATAACCCCATTAACAGATTATTCATCGAATAAAAGAAAAGTTCGATAGAAATGATTTTCTCTGGCCAATACTTGTTAGGTTGTTACTTCCGTCCCAATAGGTAAAAAGTTTGTTGTTTTGTCAGTTCCAGGGCATCATCAGAAAAGTAAGCTAGGTAACATTTGTAATTATGGGTTTAATTTAGGAGCCAAAGTTGTGTAGAGATTGTTTCAACGAAATTTTATAATAATGATGGTGATTATTTGTATGTTTCATTAATTTTGTTTGCAAGATCTATTGTTTAATATACATTATTCGATTCGTTATCAAAATATACTATCAAAAAATATTTTTAATTTATTTTTGATTGACTGATAGAGTAATAAAATAACATTTGATAAACTCCGTAATCACAACAAGAAGGATTACTACCAGCCCAGTAGGATATAAGTTGTTTTAACTCCATAAAATTCCATGGCCTATTAAATTCGTCACCAAAGTAATTATTAAGAGACGTTCTATTGGTCCTAAAATGGTCTATAATTGTATTTCAGGATAAATAAATGACAATCCCAATTAAATTAAGGTATTTAATTTCCGACCTAAACATTAAATCCTATACGTTTGTACGTGTATTTACGATCTGAGGAAGAGTAAATAAAATGTATTTTCATTTTCGTGCTCACGTTCTGCTTCTTTACTTTTTAAATAGGTTCATTTTTGTCGAAAATACGTACTAATTACAAAGATACTTTCTTTAAATTGACTCTTTTTGCATTAAAGCTCAAAAGGATAATTTCATTTAATATGTGCATTATATATCCTTGACTTGCTACCCTTATTTAATTGCTCACTCAGCTTTTAATTAATTTCATAAAGACTTCACAGGATTATGTTTCTTTTTCGTTGCAATCGTCTTATAGTGTTTTTTCCCTCAGCTAGGTGTGGCTAGGGTGCTCAGAATTTTCCACAGGCAATGACTTTGTACGTCGTTATACAACACTACATGTAATTTGCCTTCAGCGCAACATTGCAACTGCTGTTCTGAGATATAATCATATTAGAGGAAATATCTACGCTATAAAAACTAAGAGTCTATGAAAATCGGATGAAAAAGGTTTTTTATCATTGAGAGAAAAGGTTAAGGTGAATAAAACGGTCGACTTAACAGCTTCATAGCGCGGTCAGACTCAAAACTAATGTTTGGAAAATTTTCCAATCAGCTTTTACCAAAACACCGGGCAGGTATTCATAATGTTGAAATGCAAGTATAGATGAATCAAAGCTGCTTTTAAAAATATTTAATTGAAACTAGAAGGTATCAATTTTTTGCATATTCGAAAGTGAAAAGCATCGATAAATCGTAAGATATTAGCAAAAAGAAATTTTTAATTTTTTGTATATATTTAACTACCGTGAATTAAATTTTAAAAACCCAAATTTGAATAGAACTGGTAACCACCACAAAGTTCGATTAATTAAAATCTATAATTTATAATTAAATGACCATTCTTTCGGGTGAGTAATTATAAATTCTAATTAATCCATGTTATTTTTCCTTAATTCGAAAACGTTTCGTCTTCAATGATACTAAATTTTATTGCAGTCCGACGATTTCAAGTTCAGTACCCAATTTTGAAATTTCTAAATGGTGGATCTAAAATAGTACCTACATTTACATACTAAAATTTATTAAAATCTTATATGTATACTTATACCGTAACGCAATATCGTTTACATGTTCCATTTTGGTAAACTTCTCTAGATATAGATTTTTTATGGGGTTTAAGTTCGGACTGCAAACTGGCCATTTCAAAACACTTTATGTAATATATGGCTCAGCCCATTCTATTATTAATTTGGAAACGTAACTTCGTCTTCCATGAAGGGGATTAAAACGCTATCTAACCAACCTCTGTCGTCATTCTATCAGAAATAAAACATATTGGTGTTTTCGCATAGTGACTAAGAGCCGCCCCAACTATAACGAGTCTTCCACCAAAATTTCGAACTTAGCTTGAGCGAATTTTCGGGGCATAAATCGTGCCAATAATAACTAAATCCATCGGGAGCGTATAAATTGTACTTCTTTTCATCTGAAAATATGGCTATATTTATAGTGTAGCTTAAGTATTGGCTTTTTGCATAATTTTTCGTACCTAATGTGTTCAAATGAGTAATCATGATAAAATTTGCTGCACAAGTTTTTTTTTAAAGGTAGTTCCAATGTAGCTTTGATTTGAGCAGTATTTAGATGGCCCTTCGTTGCCATAGTTTTAGTCTAAGTAGACTAAAAGACATCTTTAGTATTACAAGGTGGCGTATCAAAATCTGTCTGTTAAAAATATTAATTATTATTTTATTGATTGCTCATTAAACTATGCTTTAAGTTTTGGAATGATTTTTTTAAAGCTCTTAAAAAGGATTTCCTTGCAATAAATAAACCAAAATATGTCCGAACCAATTGCTTATTAGTTATCAGGATTAGAAAATAAATTAATTTCAGGATTATTTATTCGATTGTATAGGGGTAGAAACTAAACTAAACCTAATAGACTTTGAGTACAATTAAATGCCCTCTTCATCATCTCGAGTTAAAACATCTGAAATGTCGAAATTCTTATCGGGATGTGGGGGTATATAAGTTTGTTTAAGTTTAGTTGTAATATAATCAAATAATTTCTATAGTAAATCCTTCTGGCATACAGAAGTTCATTCAAAGTTTCTTCTTCTTTTCTAATTCTCAAAGTTGATAACATAAATTGCAGCTAATTTCCTGAGGCAGTTGGCCTGCAATCTCTTAACTGATTCTATCAGCAGCGCCGACAAAACTTCTTAAGCAGTAAAATTTTAGTTGCTATGTATCTACATTGAAATTGTTTGATAAAATAGCCAAACGCAAACATTCAAAGTTTGCAAATTTGAACAATAGTTACCAGGTATTAATTCTATTTTCAGATCGTTTCACTAAGTTATAAATCTTCTGCGGTTTAAACTTTAACTTGGAAGGTCAGCAAAAGCCCTCATCAGTGTCCAGCAAAGGTAATGGACACTCATCTCTTTTATCTCTAACAATATTTTAAAAGGGTACTTACCTCATCCATCATCTGACCGTTTTAAGGTTGAAAATTTCCTTTAATTTGCGTCATTCACGTTCACGGAAAAGTTACCCAATTTGCCTGACCAATGTCGGTAAACACCTGAAAGTAGGTAATTCATTAATCTTAAATGTAAGTAAGCTTACCGCGTTATCAATTTGAAATAATTTAATCCGAAAAGTGCGCGGGCAGGCGCAAAATATATGCCTTAAATGTTCTCATGCAATAATACTCGGTATTTTAAGTTCTAAAATTAACTCATCAAATACTACATCTACCTCGGGGCTTCTTTATATTTGCTGAAATAATTTCAGTTGCACAAAAGGCGCCCAATGTTTTCTCAGACTAATTTTCGAATGTCTTCGTTTAATTCGCCCGGGGATTGTTGCATTGAAGGTTGGCAAGAAGTGTGCGCGGAACTGTTCGGAATGGGAAATGTTAATGTAATTTAAGAAAGATCTAAAAAATAAATTTTATGAAAAGACAACAGGAACAAAGTCAAAGTACGTGGAATTTGAATTTCAGTTGTTAAGAGACCTTCCTGTTTTTAATTAAACCGTAGAAATAAGATGCTTGTCGTTCCTTGTGCCAATTAGTATAAATTCGAGGAGTGATTTATGTATAAAAATAAAAAAGCACCCAAATATTGAATGTTGAATATTAAGGTCTATTGAATTGCTATTTTTATCTATTTATTTAAATTGTTATTTCTTTTTTTCGTAATTTCAGAACACAAAAACTGGGAATTTTGGTAAAATTCTATACATCGGGGCTTTTTGGTGAATTTTTACAAGGTGGACTCATTTTTATCCTAATTAAGAAAAATTCGACAACAAACATTTTTTATCAGCACTCTGTATTCACTATTCGATTACTCGAACATTGAACTTTTTAACATATCGATACTATTTCATTTTCTAAATATTTTAAATTAATTTTCAAAAATTACTATTTTTTTTGGGGTAATATTCGGCGAAGGTTGGGGATGTGTGTATAGTACATATATGTGCGAGTTAAGATACCAGAATGAATGTGTTATTATTTTGACTGGTGCACGTTATTTATTATCTACAGGTTATTTTTCAATTTTTAATTTTAATTAATTTGGCTAATTAATGGAACTGAATATATATACTAATATTTCATACGGTTTTAGTTATTATATTACTAACATCTGTTCCGTAATTACATATATTGAAGTAATTAAGAAGTAATCCTCAAATATACTACAGAATTGTAGGTTATAAATAATTACCTAATATTGTTTTAGTTTTGCGGTTTCTGTCTTTTAATTCTTCTTTCGAACTGATTGTATTTTATAATAAATAAATAAAACATATTTGAAATATTCGAATACTTTTTGCAACTCTGATTGTTATAATTTTTATTGTCTGGTAACTGAGACTTTTCTAAAGTTTTGTAGCCAATTAGGAAACTTTATACTCTCGTCATGTTTGTCTGTCCGTCTATCTGTAAGTCACAACCTTAATACTTTCTTATTTGTGCAATAAAACATCAAAAATTTTTTGGAACTTTCCAATTTAAAAGCCTTTTTTTCGCGAGATATTTGCTTTTAAAGTAATTTTTTAAATCTCCAGTTGGCCAAAGAAGGATTCAATTGTTTCAAGAAGAATCGGTTGTATTTTGCGTTTTTTTCTTGGAATTTGCTTAACGCTCATTACGTGGTTACTGATTTATTGAATTCCATTTTTTAAAATTTTTTAGATTTCTGAAAATTATATTTTATTTTTGAAAATAGATGTGCCAGACAGATAGTGCCCTCGTTCTGAGGATTCAGCTAATTTGGGCTAAAGACATTAATGTGAAAGTTTAACTGAATTAGATAAAAGTATTGGTAAAAGGTGTGAACGAGTACTTATCTTTTGGATTTATGTGAAAAGACATGTATGAAGAGCATCTCTAAGAGTTTTTATTTGTCTTTTTGTACTTCCAGATCACGTACTTTTGCCGGAGCAGCTGTAGAGGATTATAAGATTAAGAAAGCTCACAAAAGATAGAACTGACCTGCCTTCATATCCACATCGATCTTATCGAATCTCAAGTGTGGAGCCATGGTGTAAGACCTCCACCTTCTCCGCATCCTGAGGACTCCGCCGATTTCTCAACATGATTACGACTAATGCGACAAATTGAGGCATAGAATGATGAGGGCGTGATTTAGCTATCGGAACCGGGGCTGCGTAGTCGATAACTGGGCTCGATCTAATCGTTGTGAAAATGACAAAATCTTCCGCCAAATTTAATTCGAGTAAAATTAATGTTCAGTGCTTGGTTCAGTGTTGCAGAAATGTCCTCGTATTTCTGGTTGCTATGAGTGCGGTAACTGTGCAGACGACTGCAAATGGCTTGAAAAGCCGTTTTGTCGTTGAAAAAGCCAGCAACAGTGCGCCCGCTGTGGATAATTTTTCTTCTGAGCAGTCAGGCGAAAATCTTCAACATTTTCCAACTGATCGGAGTTCATTTGGTGAGACATCCCCGATGAAGGGCTGGATTTGCCACTGTTGGAATTCAACAAATGAATTTGAGGTAAGTGATAAAACGTGATAAAACAGCATAAGGACAAGCAAAGATCACGCTATATTACGGACGGCTTAAGTGATTAAAATTGATTTTAAGCAAAGCATAAAAAATTTTGTCAATACTTCTTTTGTGCTAACATCCTGGAAGAGGATTAAATGGATAAAACACACCTTTATGCATTTCCGCGCTTTACATATTACGATTATCGATTTCCTAGAAATAGCTCACTAGAAGAAATGCTCCCCATCAGCTTCAGGCAATAGCGTAAATAAGGATTCCACCCTTGGTAGAGATTTTCCACCATTCAAACGTACTTCATTAAATAACACGCGTGAAGTAAATTAACATTCAAGTACTTTACTTATTTAGATGAAATTTGCTACGTCGATGCTGTGATAATGTAGCTTCGACTTCAATTACCCATTTTCTGTTAGGGGTTGTTAGAGAAAAAATATATTTAAAGTTTTTAACATAAATTTTTTAAGTTTCCAACAAAATGATTTCAAAATTCGAGAAATGAATGAAAGACTGCTACTTGTGTCGTCGTGTGAATAAAAAGCGAAAATCGCTGTTAATATGCAGGGTTGTTCGTAACTAAGTATTTAGTATTTCTTATTAATGGTATCATTTTTGAGCGGATCATTTAAGGGGGCAATCGCTTTCAAAAGTGAACAAAAATCTTTTTTTTTTTTTACATAAAAGTGTTCCTTAACATTATACTTAGATATCATCTCCCAAAACCGTTTTGAAAAATTAGGATGGCTGATTAGTGGTAATAAACCCAAGTAAATTATCTATACACGGTTTTACAAGTAAAAATTATTGTAAGAAAACTTTAAACGCGATTTTCTCAAAACTACTTTTTTTTAACTCGTACACACCATATCTCAAGTTCTACTCAATGGAATTAAAAAAAGTCAAAGAGCATATGATTCGTTGACATAAATACTAGGTCCTAAACCTATAAAAATGCATAAAAGTACCCCTTGTTTTTTTTTATAGAGATAGTTTTCCGCAAAAACATGGCCGATTTTTTATGTTTTTCGAAAAACAGTGATAAAACAATTTTTAAAAATTAAAAACTTAATTTTTTTAGGTTTAGGACCTAGGAAAAAGCTTAAAGAACAGAACCCATTTTGAATTTTTCATTTATCTTTTCCCGGAAGTCCAAAGTGATGCGTACCAGCTAAAATGAGACTTTTGCAAGACACCCTCTGCCGCCGCCAAAACTTACTAAGAATTAAAAAAATATTGTTGTATTCTTCAATATTCAAAAAATAGTGCCCAAAACGAATTTTTTAAATAAATATAATAGTTTTTTCAAAAAAAATTCTTGAAAATGTGCTTTTTTTCTCAGTTATGAAAGCGATTGCCCCCTTAATACAGAATACAATCAGAAAGCAGTATGTGTCTATTTTCCAAATTCCCTATTACTATTTATTTATTTTTGGGATTTTGATGGTAAAGGGTTTATTTGAAGAGATCGTCTTACAAACGGTGATCCCAACACTAAATAATCAATTAATATATTTTGCAACACTTAGTTATGAAGTCTGTTGTATGGTATTCTTGTTTAATTTTAATCATTTCTTCTCTGTAAAATAGCAAAAGGAACATCTTCACTTTAATGCATAAGTTGAATTACAACTACACACTTTAATAATTGAATTTGATCCCAAAACGTTGCAATGGTCTAATCTTCGAAAATTATGTTGCAATGGATGCATTAAAAAAAATACCAATTTTTATCTAACTTGTTATCGGTTTGTGGAATCAAATTTTAAAATATCTCTAGATTTTGGTTCTGATCCACATTAACTATAAAAAATAAAAGGACCAAATATGTAAAACAATATTTTTCTTGAGTTCTATTTTGGGATCTCTCTGCAATTTTGTTCTTTCTTTATTTTTTCTGCTTGAATTGCCACTGGTGGTGCTCTCGCCAGAAGCCCTTCAGTCTAATAAATGCGGCATTATATCGCAGCACAACATTTTGGAATGGGTTTTTCTGCTTTTTATGTCCGGGTAGATTTTCACATGGTCGACCCTTTTGTTTCTGCCCCCATCAGGTGAATTCCAGCGAAGCTGTGGTATTATCCATCGATGAATTTTTTCCTCTCAAAACAAATATGAGTTATTATCGAGCTAACAAAAGAACAAACATTTTCTGCCGCCCATGTCAATGAAATTTCTTCCCGAGGGGAGCACTAAAATATTTATTGTTTCTTTCGTGCGATAACTTGTAGGATTCATTAATTTTTCAACTGCTTTCTGCCGATAGAATTGAAAATTATTTTTTCTTTTCGTGTTTGCGAACAGGTTTCTTCTCTTGTAGGTATAATGTAAAAGTGGGACATTTGGCGGTTTATATTAAAGAATTCTTGAAAATCTTATCCCCGGCTTCATATTATGTTACGACAATTTTTGGGGAGTTTTAAGGTTTGAGATGACAATAGGCAAAAATATGGCAAATTTTTCTCTTATAACATCTTTGAATAAATCATAATTTATTTAAATCCGAAAATACATGTAGCAGGGACCGTGGCATGCCTGCAAATCTCACTTTAAAATATATAGGGTGTAGGGTGCTCCGGAAGGGTTCATTCCCTAAACAAGTTTATTGTGAATCCGAGATGTTGTTCAACTTGAACTAGAAAATTCTAAGATTAACTTCTTCAGGGATATTGACATATGTAAGTGCTACATATGTATTATACGTTTAGTTTTTTTTTTGTTCTTAATTAGAATTATTCAAAACTAATAAATTGCGTAGTATGACAGCACGATTAATATTTTATTTTAATTGAAAGTAGGTTTAAGGTCGGATTTGGATTCAGTATAGTTCGGTTTCTGATTTAAAATTGTATAAGCCTTAAAGTATCGATATTGAATACAAAGTATACATCAAATTTTTCATGTTCCTAGGCGCATCGCACTCTAATAAGGATGTTATTACAACAAATAAATGACATGCAAAGTCCTTTGAAAGTATAAAAAAAAAGTATCTTAATGAGAAATAATATTTTAGTAGCTACCTTTTGTTAAAGCTGTTTTGCAGCAAACCAAATATTCCTGGGATAAATGGTGATGATGCTTATATTTATAATCGCCTCTGCGTCGGTAATTTTAATTCTTATTGCGAATTGAAAAAGTTAAAGAAAGCTGTATATGTTGCAAAACAAAAATTTAAGGAGTTTGGGTAGACTAAAATTACTTTGATTTTGTATTGTTTTAATCCTTTAGATATCTGAGAAACACAAAGATGAAAATAGTACCTACCTGCAACAATTGGGTCAATCAAACGTCTCCATCATGCAAGGAAGAAAGAAGATAGATACCATCTCAAAATTTCAAAGCAATAAAGTCCCAATCTGTAGAAATTTCCCGTAGATATTGTAAAGAAGTAAAGTTTATCTAGAACGAAAGTACAAAAGAATTGATAGGATCTCTTTTGAATTAAGGAATAATCAAGAATAATCCAACAAAGAAGATTTAAGGGAATTTAGTAATTAGCGAAGTATGGACTTAAGCTTTGTGAACTAATTTACCTGTAGAGCTTATAATTTTTTTTAATAGATAGGAAATTTCTTTTGTAAAATTGGGTATCATTTTTCTTCCGTGGAATAATTCCAATATTGTGCACAAGGAAGTGAAATTTTGCATTAATAACATTATTCAAATATTTGTACGTACATATAATAAACAAGAAGAGTAAGATGACTTTCCTATTCCAACTAAAATTAGTAAAAGCTTTGTTAAAAAAATTGAAGATATAATGACGTTATAAATAAAAATAATTATATTGCAGACTTTTTTATAACCCTAAAATATGAACATTTTTAATTGATTTCTTTGGTTCAGGTTTACACGATATAGACTTTATAGACGAAAGTCAGTTTTCAAAAAACTACAACGGTTCAGTAATTTTTGAGATATCAGGGATATTAGTTATTAAAATATAAGCTTTCAAAAATTTTACTTAATTGTTACTTAATTTAAATCCTCTGTAACTCGTATAATTTTTGGCATATTGAAATTTTTTTTTACTGGCTTATTTTTAAGAGTTTAATTATAACGATAAAAATAAGTGCAAGCGAATTGAATAGAATAACATTGTGAAGGAGGCAGACGCCCAAAGACGTTAAAAATAGGATTAGTAGTGAAAATGTTGAAAGGTGTTCGTTAACATGTTTGTATCGATGCCCAATCAGTTCTAAAAATTTAATTTGATTAACTCAAAAATATTGATATGCTTTTCAATGCCACTATAGAGGCAATAAAGTTATATGTATTATAATTTTACAACTTTACATAAATCTTCATATCCTTTCATAACGTGTCACATAATGTAATCACACGGATCCATTTTATCATAAAATATCCAGTGCCGCCAAAAATTTCCATGACTTCTTGCCTCCCCTTGGCACATACAAAGGCACCTCGAATGAAGGACCCACGCTTGATGATGTGTAAGCCTGTTGAAGTTTTATTGAACGTGAAATCAAATTTTGTATTCAAACTCCACCTTCTGAAGGATATGCTAAAGTTATTTAATTTGCATAAGAACCATTTTTAATCTCATATGAAGGATTACTTTTCCAGAAAATTAATTTTCACTTTTCGAACACAATTTTTCACATCGTTTCATGTTACAACGATTCTTCTCTGCTGACTTCGTTGTTTCAAGTTAATTTAGTCATTAGCACTGCTACGAAAGCAATGTGCATAATTAATGGCAGAATTCAGTAAACGTTCACTCAATTCTGTTCCATTACAGGCGGAAAAAAGTGTAAACAAACAATTAATGAAAAGGGCCCATGTAATGTTTATGTTTATACGAAAAACACTTGTAAACTTCAAAAATGAGAAGAAACCCCCGGGGCAATGTTAGTCCTCAAATAAAAGTAAATAAATGAGTGTATAAACGGCACACAACAAATAGTAATGGTTTTAACTTTCACCGCAGGAATAGCTGGAGGTAGGGGGAGTGTTTGTCGGTCAACGAGCTTTTAATCGTCTTGAATAATGCAAGAGCACGTCTCTGAAGGAGATGCTGAACATTCATCAAATCTTCAGGGTTTCATCTTAATCAAAAGAAAAATTTGTATTTTTTCAAAGATGCTGCACGAAAAGTTAAAATTTGAGCTGTTTATTTTGGAAGGGTTTTAAGAAATTCAATCTGAACGTATACGACTTATTAAAGGGAGATGTCTCTTCTCAGAAAATGTAAACAAAAGTGGGTGATAGGTGATAGGGTTACCAATTTTATAAATCAGTTCCTTAGGAATATTAAAAATATGTAATTGGTATTTTAGCAAAAAATATGCTAAAGAGAATGCTAAAAATTGTCATCATTTGGGATTTAAAAAAGTTTAACAATATAATATTAACGTTATGAAAAGTTTTTGAAGAAAATGAAATGTACAACAATTTTGGACTTTAATACTATCTAACTTGATTGGATAAAACGAAAATTTTGAAAAAATAACAAAACTGCAAAAGTTGGTTATAAAGTCATCAATGTAATATATACATTATGTATGTACATTTGAGTTCGGATGCTATACCTTAAAACCTCTAAGCATTAATCAATGTTTTTAAATATGATGTTAAAATCATATTAATTCCAGACTTCCAAATATCGGATTTAGAACAAATTTTTCTTTGAATTCCACAGAATAAGAATCAGTTTGAAAACAAAAGATTCTCCAACCAGAACTAATGCTAGCTAGCACTTGATATATTTTGAAAACAAAAATGGATTAAGTTTTAGGATTGAGTCCACAGATCATATTACATAAATTCGAACAAATAAATAATTGAAAAAAAGGCGATGAAACTTCTGAGAAAGTGCAAATGTTAGGTACACCGTTTTAGTTTTCTTATATTAGCATGAGTTATTTCAGATTTGTGGTCTCGCATCATTCTTTGCAGATAAAAGGCGCAGAATAATATGTTTATTTTTGTACATTTTTAGTAACCCACATAACCATTTCATCCATTCAAGCAGTTGGGAAACGTGGCGCCGGCCGTCTTAAATGACCAACCGTAGACATATTATGACGCAATTGTGCTATGAACTTTGGTTTAAATATAAATTTCTAGCTATTTATATGGAGAAGATATATAACAAATTTCATGAAAATCAGCTCATTAATTCTTCAGATATCGTGTTCACCACTAAGCAATTTATTAGAAAAAGTGGTTCTGCCAAAAACGTGTTTAAAATTTTAAGTTTGATATGATACCCTACATAAATATAACGAGATGAATTTTTCGTAACATCAGTACCGAGGTAAGGGTAAGGAGTCGAGTTATAACTTAAGCGTCTCTGTAATTTTCATTCAAATATCAGAACGAAGTCTGCAAATGAAATGTAGATTTAAAAATAATCAACTTTTATTAATTTTTTTTATAAATGCGTTAAAAATCTGGCTGGGTGAATAAACAAATGGAACACCCACTGCGGCCTCCCATGCTCCACTTCGGTACTTAAAGGTTAAAGCGACACAACTCAATCTTTTTTTGTTTTATTCGTAAGATACCTATTACATGCATATATTAAAAAAACATATGTAAAAATCTAAAAATTGATGTTTTGGATCCACCTGACTATAAGGGTTTTGCGAAAGCCGATATGGATCCTTCTAAATTTTCGATAATAAAATATTATAAACGAGGTCCAAATTGAAATATGTATGTTTCCCGATATTTTATTTAATATCGGTGAACAGATATTAAATTCACCCACTTACCGGTGAAATATTAATAAAAACAAAATACTTATTCACAGGGTTATTGGGCCATTACGATTAATTCAAAGTACATATTTGGCAATCCTAATGCCCTTTGCGCAAGGATAATAATAATTTAATAAATAATTTATGTTGCTTTGGGCGTTCTGATAATTACCTGAAAACTGGCGACTTATTTTACCTGGTCGCTCAGACTTATCCTTTATGATTAGTAAACCATACATGTTACTTGAGAATTAGAGTAGCTTACGGGCATGCCTGACTCTTCCAGGAAACCTCGTGCAAAGGATTATTCTAGCCGTAATCTCCTAGCACAGTGAAGACTCCTTCTTCCGGGAAGAAAGAAAAAGGAACTGGGGCCTTAAGCAAAAATATGCATTGAAGAAATTTTCGGAAATTGCGGAAGTGAAAGGCAATCTCCGATTTGTAGTATATTTTCCACCGTTCATATGATGGATAGGAGATGAAAACGTGCAGGATAGAATAAAATCGCCTTTAATGTTTACAAAACCGTGGAAAATATTTTATTTATAACGTTGTTTAGTCTCTTTCCTGTGCTAGCACTTCTATTACCTTTATATTATGTAATTTTTTTTTATAGGAAGAGCTTGAGTGCCGGTGTGAGGGCGAATCCCTCCTTCGGGTGCCTCAAAAGTTACACAAAGAGATGCAACGACTGACGATATCAGCAGCAGGTCTACCACTTTTAAGAAGTACAGGACTAAAGATTTATGCCTCATCGCTGCGGGATATGTAAGTAACAAATATTTATTTCTATTTAAATATATACATATGTACATATGACGATAAACGAAATCCTCTTCGATCGTTTTTAGAACCCTAACCGATTTGAATCAATTCGAGGGAATACAGCCAGGGGCGTTTGAGTCGATAAAGAATCTTCGGACAATGTACGTAGTGCTTTTTTATCAATTTTTCCACGCAGAAAATGTTGCTTGATATTTTTCGTCTAAACCCCAGGAAGACGGGCATTATGATATTATCTACAATAATGTTTATCTTTTCATCCTCAGATATATCTCGCACGCCCCGAAATTGACACACCTGTCGAAGGATGTCTTCACAGGAATATCGGAAAGTATTAAGACGATGTAAGTATACAAGGAAACTGGCGTGTTTTCGCATGATTAAACACATTATGAGGAAATTTTTTAGTCAGAATGGAACATTTTTACTGAGGATCAACTTATTTATTTAAAAAATTTCAATTATGCTAATAAAAAACGATTTGCATTAAAAGATATTGAAAATTTAAGATATTTCCTGCTTAAAAATTTAAGGTTAAAATCAAATGACGATGTCGGCTTATCCTTAGGATTTGGCACTGTTGCTGTCTCCGGCGTTAAAGCTTTGTAAAATTGGATCAGACATAAATCGGGATTAAAATTAAGTAAATTATAATTGAAACAAATGAAGTTATATAATTAGAATGAGTCTCCAAGAAAACAATTAATGAGGCGATTGGGCATCTTAAGTGACAGTCCAATAAGCTACTCTTTGAGATATATATCTACATAAATCGATTGATTTTATTTTTGAACTTTGTATTAATTCGTCTTTAAACAAGCATAAATCAAACAATTTTTTGGGACAACAATATAATTATCCAGGTGTACGAAATTTTCTTCTCGGGCAAGTGACCGAGTGATACTCGTATTTCTATAAGATTCGTTATTTCTGTCATATATTTCGTTTTCAAGAAAAAAAAAAGAGTTAAAATGTATAGTAAAATGCGTATTTTGATCATTATTGAATATTTCAACACTATCAACAAATATTTTTTTGTTATCGTATTGTGTTTTATCGTACGACTTATTTTATAGTGATATAAATACTTATTCATTAATTTGAGTTTTATATGAACCGTGAGAAGCTGCTATCAAAGTCATTATTTTCCAATGCGTCTAAATTGCTTAGATCGAAGTTCGCAATATTGACAAGTACTTATAAAAATAGAAAACTGATATTTTATTGAAACGGAAAAGGTCAAAAACATAATGTTTAATTTCAATGAAAATCCCATGTTATTTTTGAAGTACACAATAATAAGAAAAAGGTCTGTAATTAAGCTGTAAATCCATCGATAAGCCTGAAATTAATCCGATGACTCAGTTGAGCAATTTCCAATTGAGGAATCTCATTTAATGACATCAAAGTACCTCAATGCGAATTACGTTAATGTTTTGGCAAATTACAGGACGCCTTTTGGTATATTTCGAAATCAAATGGACAGCCAATTTTTGGGGTTAATCAAGTGTAATTAATGCCATTTCAGAAATTAAAGCTTAACAGAGCTAATAATCGTTGAAATGTCCTCATTATTCAAACATCAATCGCTAAGGTGGGCGTGAGATATCCCATCATATCCCATCATAAGCCACAATTAACACGATTACTAATTGCTTGAGTTTCTAAGGATTTGTGTTTGGGTTTATTTTGGGTGTCGCTAGGAGAACTTGTGGGTTTCCAATCAAATCTTCTGGCTTAATAAGAGGTTGCCTGAGCAAAGCAGGATTGGTTGCAATTATTGAATGGGGATTTCCAGGTTATTTTAAATCCTCTTACTTCCATGAGAATGGGATATTGAGTACTTAAAATTGAAGGTGCTTGTCAGTGCCGGATTTACAGAGTAGGCGGAGTAAGCTGCAGCCTACCGGCCCCCACCACTTTGCGAAAAAAGTAGGCCCCCATCATTTAATTTAATTTCTGAAAATTAAATTTTTTAATTAATTTTGAAACTTGCAATTGTACTGTCGAATTCCACTAAGTAGTAATAGTTCGGTTATTTGCTTAATTAGTCGATTATTTTACCAATTGCTTGAGCGAGTACGTTAAAATAAAATTTTATTTTAGTTTATTATAATTATTATGAAAATTATTAATTTTTATAAATTTCTAAATAATTAACAAATAAATTTACTTATAGTAACAAACTGCATGACTATTTATGAGTGCTCCAAATTTGTTCTGCCCTTAAGTAGGCCCCCACCAATAGAAAGCCTACAGGCCCCGGCAAGTGTAAATCCGGCACTGAATATATTGCAGTATTTTGTGACTTATTTCGTATAACCTTTTCTAATATTAAATATTTTAGTTATTTAGTAAATAAAACAACAAAGAAAAATAATACCATGTTGATAAAGACTGCTAAGGAGACTTGACCTGTCAGGTCAAGTCTCCCTAGCAGTCTCAGGTAAAGTCTCCCTAGTTAGCATTGCTGTCTTTAACCTCAACTTTTGGTTACTTACATCAAAGATATATCAAACTACTATATACCAATATTTAGCTTAAGAAAAGACAAAAAATAAGTATTACACAGAAATTCACTTATCTCAGAACTAGAGGTTCAATTCCAAGAAGTTCACAAACCACCAGAATTTACTCTTGATCTGCATAATCAATCAACATCAAACTGCTTCAAAGCTGCTGATGTTTCTTTAATGGTTGTTCCTTCTAAAACACTGCAGAGTGGTTGGCCAATCAGCGATGCCAGCCAAATTTCCCCCAAAATTTCCCTATCATGAATAAAAGCCCTTGGGTCAAGTCTACCTATGGGTCAAGTCTCCCTAGTTTCCCCTATGCATATTCAGTTAGAAAAGTTTCAGATTTTTATTATGTGATAAGAGTTTTTTAATCAAATCTGTCAAAAATTATAAAATTTATTGTTTTAGAAGACTACAGCTTGTAAACTGGGCCTTATACAATATTATAAATTAACCATCAAGATTTGTTTTTACTACTCTTACTATAAATTTATAATTTATTCTTTGTTACTACTTCTTTAACTCCATTTGTTATAAAAATGTTAAAAAAAGGTTGAAAACAAGAATTCAATCTTGAAATGGTTACCATGTAATTTTTGATGATTATTACAGATTCGAAATTATAATGCTAATAGAAATTTCGAGCTGTTTGAATTCATATCCCCATGGATGAATTTTTCTAAAAATGTCAATGAATTTCGTATTTTCTAATTACGGATAGAGAGTAGTAAAATTAAGAAGTCAAATATTTTAATTACAAATAAATTGTATTTAGAAATTTCAGCTGAAGTCTTTCAAAAGGTAGTGTATTTTTTTCCAAGTAAAGTTAGCTTGGATTAGTATTAAATTGTGATATATTGTGATATATTGTGGAAGTTGAAATGGTACATACAAAGCAATATTTGCAGCGGCTCGTTACTCCTTTAAGTGAAAATATTTTTTTACAATTTGTTTTGGGTTGTACTAATTCTTTCCATAATAAACTTAGTCAAATAAGTTTATTCGTAAAAACTTCATTAAGGCAGCTATGTTTTAATCACTCACAGGATAGCTTCGTCCAACCTCTACTTGAAAAGCTTTCCCTGTTATCCCTTAAGTAAAATCTCTAGCACAATGTTGTAAGGCAATCGCCTTTTAAGCTTTAGATACTGTGAAGGATATAATCCCATTGAAATTGCATTTTGAGTTGCATGACCCCAGGTTTATAAGTGCCCTGGTAAAATGTCTGCTACTTATTGCGCCCCAAACAATCAACCAAAAATTGTACAAAATGAAAATAATTTTTAATAGTGATTTTTAAATTATACAAAATATAAACTCCCTAAAAGATTAAGATGTCTCTGCATTGTCCATAATTTTCGGTCTTCTTTAATCGTTGTCGTGATCACAGCAGATTTTAAAATTCTCGATAGTATTTCTTAGTATATATGTTATCTTGCAGAAGCAGATCGTTGATTTCTTCTATTGTCTTTCCTACTAACTCAGAGTATTCAAACGTTTCTGTAAATGTTTTTTCTCGTGCTAAATCCTCAAACTGTTGCTTATTTTGGCTGAGTCGATACCGACGATGATAGTAGAAGAAGCCAATATTAATTAGGCTCATTAAAATCAATAGATTAGTTGATACTTCGTAAGTTGCAGGCTCTTCAGATATTATTCTTTGATAACTCATTGTAACTAAATTTTTGTTGTCACCAAGCAGCACACATGGTAGCAGCACGAATGAAACCACTAAAAACCAATTTGCAATCCCATTAAGTTGGGTTTCACAAGTACACGAATCTATGATATCCTTTAGGGTTACTCTCATTTTGGGATAGTTTTTAGATAGATCGAAACTTTTATGTAGGATGATGACAAATAATGATGACAAATAATTATGACATTTAAGCGAATTGTTACTCAGTTTAAAAAACTAACAAGTTGGTTTGGTTACTCAGTTTAAAAAACTAACAAGTTGGTTTGGTTACAGTAATATGGGCTGCGTCCCCTAGAGCGGCCTTTAAATCGTAGTTTTAGGTTAACCCCTAGGAGTGAAATATTTATAACAAAATAAAAATAAAAAATTGGTTACCGCTACACTCTGTTATATGTATTCAAAATTACGTATTAAAATAAAGTATTATTTAGCACACACATGCATACATAATTCAATAAGAAAACTTAATCTCTCTTGACAGTAGCGCTAATTCATATAGGCTCGTTACTCCTTTAAGTGAAAATATTTTTTTACAATTTGTTTTGGGTTGTACTAATTCTTTCCATAATAAACTTAGTCAAATAAGTTTATTCGTAAAAACTTCATTAAGGCAGCTATGTTTTAATCACTCACAGGATAGCTTCGTCCAACCTCTACTTGAAAAGCTTTCCCTGTTATCCCTTAAGTAAAATCTCTAGCACAATGTTGTAAGGCAATCGCCTTTTAAGCTTTAGATACTGTGAAGGATATAATCCCATTGAAATTGCATTTTGAGTTGCATGACCCCAGGTTTATAAGTGCCCTGGTAAAATGTCTGCTACTTATTGCGCCCCAAACAATCAACCAAAAATTGTACAAAATGAAAATAATTTTTAATAGTGATTTTTAAATTATACAAAATATAAACTCCCTAAAAGATTAAGATGTCTCTGCATTGTCCATAATTTTCGGTCTTCTTTAATCGTTGTCGTGATCACAGCAGATTTTAAAATTCTCGATAGTATTTCTTAGTATATATGTTATCTTGCAGAAGCAGATCGTTGATTTCTTCTATTGTCTTTCCTACTAACTCAGAGTATTCAAACGTTTCTGTAAATGTTTTTTCTCGTGCTAAATCCTCAAACTGTTGCTTATTTTGGCTGAGTCGATACCGACGATGATAGTAGAAGAAGCCAATATTAATTAGGCTCATTAAAATCAATAGATTAGTTGATACTTCGTAAGTTGCAGGCTCTTCAGATATTATTCTTTGATAACTCATTGTAACTAAATTTTTGTTGTCACCAAGCAGCACACATGGTAGCAGCACGAATGAAACCACTAAAAACCAATTTGCAATCCCATTAAGTTGGGTTTCACAAGTACACGAATCTATGATATCCTTTAGGGTTACTCTCATTTTGGGATAGTTTTTAGATAGATCGAAACTTTTATGTAGGATGATGACAAATAATGATGACAAATAATTATGACATTTAAGCGAATTGTTACTCAGTTTAAAAAACTAACAAGTTGGTTTGGTTACTCAGTTTAAAAAACTAACAAGTTGGTTTGGTTACAGTAATATGGGCTGCGTCCCCTAGAGCGGCCTTTAAATCGTAGTTTTAGGTTAACCCCTAGGAGTGAAATATTTATAACAAAATAAAAATAAAAAATTGGTTACCGCTACACTCTGTTATATGTATTCAAAATTACGTATTAAAATAAAGTATTATTTAGCACACACATGCATACATAATTCAATAAGAAAACTTAATCTCTCTTGACAGTAGCGCTAATTCATATAGGCTCTTTACTCCTTTAAGTGGAAATATTTTTTTACAATTTGTTTTGGGTTGTACTAATTCTTTCCATAATAAACTTAGTCAAATAAGTTTATTCGTAAAAACTTCATTAAGGCAGCTATGTTTTAATCACTCACAGGATAGCTTCGTCCAACCTCTACTTGAAAAGCTTTCCCTGTTATCCCTTAAGTAAAATCTCTAGCACAATGTTGTAAGGCAATCGCCTTTTAAGCTTTAGATACTGTGAAGGATATAATCCCATTGAAATTGCATTTTGAGTTGCATGACCCCAGGTTTATAAGTGCCCTGGTAAAATGTCTGCTACTTATTGCGCCCCAAACAATCAACCAAAAATTGTACAAAATGAAAATAATTTTTAATAGTGATTTTTAAATTATACAAAATATAAACTCCCTAAAAGATTAAGATGTCTCTGCATTGTCCATAATTTTCGGTCTTCTTTAATCGTTGTCGTGATCACAGCAGATTTTAAAATTCTCGATAGTATTTCTTAGTATATATGTTATCTTGCAGAAGCAGATCGTTGATTTCTTCTATTGTCTTTCCTACTAACTCAGAGTATTCAAACGTTTCTGTAAATGTTTTTTCTCGTGCTAAATCCTCAAACTGTTGCTTATTTTGGCTGAGTCGATACCGACGATGATAGTAGAAGAAGCCAATATTAATTAGGCTCATTAAAATCAATAGATTAGTTGATACTTCGTAAGTTGCAGGCTCTTCAGATATTATTCTTTGATAACTCATTGTAACTAAATTTTTGTTGTCACCAAGCAGCACACATGGTAGAAGCACGAATGAAACCACTAAAAACCAATTTGCAATCCCATTAAGTTGGGTTTCACAAGTACACGAATCTATGATATCCTTTAGGGTTACTCTCATTTTGGGATAGTTTTTAGATAGATCGAAACTTTTATGTAGGATGATGACAAATAATGATGACAAATAATTATGACATTTAAGCGAATTGTTACTCAGTTTAAAAAACTAACAAGTTGGTTTGGTTACTCAGTTTAAAAAACTAACAAGTTGGTTTGGTTACAGTAATATGGGCTGCGTCCCCTAGAGCGGCCTTTAAATCGTAGTTTTAGGTTAACCCCTAGGAGTGAAATATTTATAACAAAATAAAAATAAAAAATTGGTTACCGCTACACTCTGTTATATGTATTCAAAATTACGTATTAAAATAAAGTATTATTTAGCACACACATGCATACATAATTCAATAAGAAAACTTAATCTCTCTTGACAGTAGCGCTAATTCATATAGGCTCGTTACTCCTTTAAGTGAAAATATTTTTTTACAATTTGTTTTGGGTTGTACTAATTCTTTCCATAATAAACTTAGTCAAATAAGTTTATTCGTAAAAACTTCATTAAGGCAGCTATGTTTTAATCACTCACAGGATAGCTTCGTCCAACCTCTACTTGAAAAGCTTTCCCTGTTATCCCTTAAGTAAAATCTCTAGCACAATGTTGTAAGGCAATCGCCTTTTAAGCTTTAGATACTGTGAAGGATATAATCCCATTGAAATTGTATTTTGAGTTGCATGACCCCAGGTTTATAAGTGCCCTGGTAAAATGTCTGCTACTTATTGCGGCCCAAACAATCAACCAAAAATTGTACAAAATGAAAATAATTTTTAATAGTGATTTTTAAATTATACAAAATATAAACTCCCTAAAAGATTAAGATGTCTCTGCATTGTCCATAATTTTCGGTCTTCTTTAATCGTTGTCGTGATCACAGCAGATTTTAAAATTCTCGATAGTATTTCTTAGTATATATGTTATCTTGCAGAAGCAGATCGTTGATTTCTTCTATTGTCTTTCCTACTAACTCAGAGTATTCAAACGTTTCTGTAAATGTTTTTTCTCGTGCTAAATCCTCAAACTGTTGCTTATTTTGGCTGAGTCGATACCGACGATGATAGTAGAAGAAGCCAATATTAATTAGGCTCATTAAAATCAATAGATTAGTTGATACTTCGTAAGTTGCAGGCTCTTCAGATATTATTCTTTGATAACTCATTGTAACTAAATTTTTGTTGTCACCAAGCAGCACACATGGTAGAAGCACGAATGAAACCACTAAAAACCAATTTGCAATCCCATTAAGTTGGGTTTCACAAGTACACGAATCTATGATATCCTTTAGGGTTACTCTCATTTTGGGATAGTTTTTAGATAGATCGAAACTTTTATGTAGGATGATGACAAATAATGATGACAAATAATTATGACATTTAAGCGAATTGTTACTCAGTTTAAAAAACTAACAAGTTGGTTTGGTTACTCAGTTTAAAAAACTAACAAGTTGGTTTGGTTACAGTAATATGGGCTGCGTCCCCTAGAGCGGCCTTTAAATCGTAGTTTTAGGTTAACCCCTAGGAGTGAAATATTTATAACAAAATAAAAATAAAAAATTGGTTACCGCTACACTCTGTTATATGTATTCAAAATTACGTATTAAAATAAAGTATTATTTAGCACACACATGCATACATAATTCAATAAGAAAACTTAATTTCTCTTGACAGTAGCGCTAATTCATATAGGCTCGTTACTCCTTTAAGTGAAAATATTTTTTTACAATTTGTTTTGGGTTGTACTAATTCTTTCCATAATAAACTTAGTCAAATAAGTTTATTCGTAAAAACTTCATTAAGGCAGCTATGTTTTAATCACTCACAGGATAGCTTCGTCCAACCTCTACTTGAAAAGCTTTCCCTGTTATCCCTTAAGTAAAATCTCTAGCACAATGTTGTAAGGCAATCGCCTTTTAAGCTTTAGATACTGTGAAGGATATAATCCCATTGAAATTGCATTTTGAGTTGCATGACCCCAGGTTTATAAGTGCCCTGGTAAAATGTCTGCTACTTATTGCGCCCCAAACAATCAACCAAAAATTGTACAAAATGAAAATAATTTTTAATAGTGATTTTTAAATTATACAAAATATAAACTCCCTAAAAGATTAAGATGTCTCTGCATTGTCCATAATTTTCGGTCTTCTTTAATCGTTGTCGTGATCACAGCAGATTTTAAAATTCTCGATAGTATTTCTTAGTATATATGTTATCTTGCAGAAGCAGATCGTTGATTTCTTCTATTGTCTTTCCTACTAACTCAGAGTATTCAAACGTTTCTGTAAATGTTTTTTCTCGTGCTAAATCCTCAAACTGTTGCTTATTTTGGCTGAGTCGATACCGACGATGATAGTAGAAGAAGCCAATATTAATTAGGCTCATTAAAATCAATAGATTAGTTGATACTTCGTAAGTTGCAGGCTCTTCAGATATTATTCTTTGATAACTCATTGTAACTAAATTTTTGTTGTCACCAAGCAGCACACATGGTAGAAGCACGAATGAAACCACTAAAAACCAATTTGCAATCCCATTAAGTTGGGTTTCACAAGTACACGAATCTATGATATCCTTTAGGGTTACTCTCATTTTGGGATAGTTTTTAGATAGATCGAAACTTTTATGTAGGATGATGACAAATAATGATGACAAATAATTATGACATTTAAGCGAATTGTTACTCAGTTTAAAAAACTAACAAGTTGGTTTGGTTACTCAGTTTAAAAAACTAACAAGTTGGTTTGGTTACAGTAATATGGGCTGCGTCCCCTAGAGCGGCCTTTAAATCGTAGTTTTAGGTTAACCCCTAGGAGTGAAATATTTATAACAAAATAAAAATAAAAAATTGGTTACCGCTACACTCTATTATATGTATTCAAAATTACGTATTAAAATAAAGTATTATTTAGCACACACATGCATACATAATTCAATAAGAAAACTTAATCTCTCTTGACAGTAGCGCTAATTCATATAGGTACGTGTATTACTCAATAAAGTTTTAGGCCTGTTTTATATTTCGTTTTCTCTCGTCGTAAAATTGACCGAAGCTAAATAATTTCTTTGCACCCATTTCTACAGCACTTTTTAGTTGTAGGATATAAAAATATTTAAATGTTTATATTAATAGTTTTAGCTACTTCAGTTTTAGTCATATCGTTTGAAATGAGACTTATTTTATAAAGAAAATGTTAGATGACTAATAATAATTTTTTTTATAAAGAAATTGATAGACATTTTTTTATTTGTCAGTTGATATTTTTACATCTTGCTTGTGCTAGATAATTTTAAATTTAATTAAATTTTAAGTTGTTTGACAGAGAAATTCAGTTGGTTTTGTTATGAAACGAAAGGACTAATAACCGCAGTCTACAGTATACGTTGTAGGTATGTTGTATGATAATATGGAAAGCCATTGCTTATCAAGTAGCCCTCTCTCGTGAACCAAAAATTTCTATTAAGATCTTGAAGATGTTTGAAAAGTATACCAGAGAATTAAAGCATAATTATTCATCCAAATTTAAGAACTTAAAATTAATCTACTTATCATTAATTTACAAATGTAATGAACAATCCCTATATATACATATATAAAATCGAAAGTTTGTTTGTTTGTTCCTAAATCACGTCTAAACGCTGGGTCCGATTATTTTCATTTTTTGAGTGAAGATACTACGTATCCTGGCCTAACATATAGGCTACTTATTATTCGCAGGTTTCAAAATGGCGGACCCAAGAAGGCGGCCAAAAATTGTAAATTTTAAGGGATTGCCATGAAAATTGGTATTTGGGGGTTTTTGGAAGTCCTGATTGCGAATCTCCGTTCGAAATTTGGAATTTCAAGATGGCGGATCCAATATGGCGACCAACAATTTTCGAACTTCAACGAATTCAATTGAAAATTAGTGCTATGGGTACTTTGAGGCCAGTAATTTCGAATCTACTATCAAAATTTCGAAATTCGAAATGGCGGACCCTATATGTTTGTTCCTTAATCATCATTTTCATTTTTTGAGTGAATGCACTACATATCTGGACTTAATATATAAGCTACTTTTTACTCACGGATTTCAAAACGGCGGACCCAAGGCGGCCAAAAATTGCAAATTTTAAGGGATTGCCATGAAAATTGGTATTTGGGGGTTTTTGGAAGTCCTGATTGCGAATCTTCGTTCGAAATTTGGAATTTCAAGATGGCGGATCCAATATGGCGACCAAACGTTTTTGAACTTCAATAAATTCAATTGAAAATTAGTACTATGGGTATTTCGAGGCTACTAATTTCGAATCTACTATCAGAATTTATAAATTCCAATATGGCGACCAAAAATTTTCGAACTTCAACGAATTTAATTGAAAATTAGTATTATGGGTATATAAAAGAAACTAAAGAATATTTTCTCTGGAAAGTTTAATTAAAATGGATGATGCGAAGGGTTGGTTTTCAGGTAAGCTTCTTTATTATCCGTATGAACTTGTTGAAGAACTTTTTTTCTGTATTGGAAAAAAAAATGCAGAACAATATCAATATCTGGAATCTTTTGCGCTTGTTACTTGATATTTGTCATGGCAAAGACTCTATTAAAAATACAAAAAAAAAGTTTCCTCTACTCGCAAAATAAACCAAGAATACAAGGCTTTAAAGCAGTTCTCGCAGGATAAACATGAAGCATATTAAGAAGGTTAGGACACATAATGCGATAACATAAGACATCTCTTATAAATAAAACCACTGCGATTTTCTTTCTGGATTCAAAAGATTCAATGCCAAAAATAAGGCGCTCACATGGACAAAAATATCTAATAAGAAAAATTACTGTGCTTGTCACTGAAAACGTGAGTCCACAAATATTATCAATAAAACTTATGGTGTAAAAAAGGAAATTTTAGAATAAATTTAATCGTATTTATGATACAGCACGTAAAAATTTCCCATATAGCATAGAAAAATTGTTCTGTCCGATAATGAAATGAAATTTTGTTGGAGCGTTCTTATAACTTTTCTTTTAACAAATTTAAGTAACAAATTCATTAATTTAGTTATAGTAATTTATGAAAATTGAAATATCTTTTATAAAATTAAAAAGATTAAAAATAAAATTATACTGTGACAGACAAGATCATTTTTGTGTAATTTTTCCAATTTAAATATTCTTTACTTTTTTTTCGCAGAAGAATTATATACAGTGGACTACTGAAAGTTCCTGACATGAGATACTTATCAACTGGAATAATATTGCATATGGTGTAAGTAAAAAGTTACCTTTTGTTTTAGTTTTGAAATATTTCGATTGTAATAAAAGCAGTAACATTTTACAGAGATTTGGAAGGGAATCAAATTCGTCATATAGACAGCAAATCTGTGAGAATAAAGACTGAACAATTGTAAGTGAATTGTGAGAAAAATACAAAAATATTAAAGAAAAATTAAAACCCAGATAAACCGCCCTAAACTGTAGAATGACATGTATTTTTTGGAGTTCGATTTAAATAAATGGTGTTTGTCAACATTCAGTTGTGCTTTAGGGAAAGAGTCCGACAAAAGTATTAGTCAGTTATTTGTTATAACGAAATTACCAACTAGTCACGGTTTTTTTAGGGTTTCGCAGTCAACTAGGAACCTGCCTGTCTGTCTGTCTGTTTGTCTAGTGCCTGTCTGTATGTCAGTCTTACATCCTCTCATTTATATACCTATTAAGATGAAATTTTGAATACGAATTTGGATTAACGTATGTAGTATGTGAAAACAATGCATATTGATTTTTGCAAAAGTTAACACAACGTAGAGATATAAAACGGCAGTATTTTTCTTTTACGTAATTTAAACTTTACTTATAATTCAGGAAAAAAAGTAAGCTTCTGATTTTTTCTAATAGTCACATAGTCATTTAAATATAATTGATTTTTATTTCAAAAAACAATTGTAATTTCAAATGAGAGATAAAAGATTTTACTAAAATAGATAGGCCTTGTATTAAAAATTATTGACCATGAGGTGATTTCTTGAAAAGCACCGAGGCATGCATAGGAAGAATTTGCACAAAATGTTTATTTTGTTTATTCTATTTTTATAAATTTATGGGAAAATTAAAGTCATTTATGTTTGGAATATTTTAACTATTTACTTGTCTGATTTCGGTCATGAGAACATTTCGATCTTCTGTATGCTAAAAGAACAGACGCCTACACTTTTCTGTTGTTTACAGGAAACGCCAATATTGCCCTTCCTCAAGGGTTAATAAATTCATAACCCTCACACATGCAAACATCCATAGGTGCGTTTATGAAGTATATCCTGGTTAATTTATCCTTCCAAAGTAGGGCAACTTGTAAATGAGCGACTCATGTTTTATGAAGATTTTATAGGGTAATCGTGAATCATCTAAAGCACCACCTAATCCAGCACATGACAAATTAAAACATGCACAATTATGTTTTTCTCCTAATGATAGTCCCCAATCTTGCACGATAAAATATAACCGTGGGAAATGGTAGATTAAGTTACCCAACAAAAAGCCTATAAAATCTTAATCGGCTACAGGTGCTTTTTCAGGTATAAAAACCCGAAAACGGTTTGCTTTATTGGCTATATTCACCTACAAGGTAATAAACCAAATTTCCCTCTTATTTTAATCCGAATAAATTTCTATGGTGCCAGAGCAAACATAAACCCTTTTTTTGAAATAAAAAGCTAAGATAGGAAACTCACGGTGAACAAAGGCACGAACACATCAAAGTGAAAACTTTTCTATCTACTCAATTTAAGAAAAAAAAAAAAATCTGTGATAAATATTGTTACAGACCTCTTTCTATAACAAACAAATTCTCTAGTCAACGAAATCCTAATCCTTTATGATTTTATGATAAATTGTCCTTTTTTTATTAAAGACTTAAGTAGGAGAAAATAATTTGTCTTAATCTTAAAGGCGCGACGTAAACAACGAGAAAAAATAAATTCAATTATATACAATTCCTTAAAAAATATTTATTGTAATATAATCAATGGCAAAAAATTAAGGAACTACTTCCTTTTAGAAGTCGGTCAAAAGGAATGTGAATTTCTTTATATTAACAGGAAAGAACAACAAATTCATTGAATTAAAAACAATAAATATTTTCGTTTACTTGTGAGTATCATGCTGAATTAATATTGCAAAATAAATTGTAAATTAATTCAAAGGTCAAAAATTGCATATTTAACTTATTTTTATAGTAAATATATAGTAATGTACGAAATATTTTTCCATAGTGCAGGAAATTTTCACAAGAAAGATTCGATTAAAGGGGTTTTTCTACCTAAAGAATTGACTGTTTTGTTTTTTTAAAGTGAATGAAAAACACAAATACTCATACGAGGAGACACATGTTTCACGTCCAGAGAAATTTAATTTTCCATTTTCAAATGCGCACGTACATATTTTCATTAACCAAGTAATTGATGACAAATTACCCACATTTTCTTCATTAACCAAATAATTGGAAAAAGTCAGAAATTATGATATGGAAACATCAACAACGTAGACCAAAAATCAAATAAAATACTTTTGCCTCTCTAAATAATGCTGGTTATGAATCCGATCCATCAAACACTGTGATTCAGTTCTGTGGCAGACAACAGCACGCGTAGCTCCACATCGTGTCCCTTTTTTAAATATTGACCAATAAATAACAACAATTTTTCACTTTTTCTCTTATGAAGGTCGTGTCATGTGATTGGAAAAAAACAAAATTTTCTTTTTCATAAAATGAATCTATAACATCCCTGGAATATGTAGGTAAAAGAATTTTTCGATATTCGAAGTCGTTATACCGGGTGAATTTTTAGACACTTGAATCGAAAGCACAGTGATTCAGATCGTACTTAAAATTTAAATGCGTTTTGCTCGAATAAAGAGCTAAGACGGACAAAAATAGTATAAAATTTGTAATAAATCAATTTGACGAAATCCCGAATACTTTTAGCTTTTATTCTCGCATTGAAAGGTTAATTAACTAAATTTAACTAAAATTTACTAAATTCTAAAACATTTTACAGTGAAGTTTTGTCTATTTTCTGTCTTTGGGGTAGTAAAATAACTTTTTAATTCACTGAGGAGTAGTTAAAGTGCTGATATTGTACAAAACATTTTTAACCGAAATCGTAATTTTCTATGGCTTATCAGAGTAAGGTGAAGGATGAGAAGGAATTTGTAATTAAATTTAAATTATAGTGCACAGGCATAGGTACTAAGCCAATTTAAAATTTAGGTCATCACTAGCACCCAATGTTCGATAAATATTATTCTCTTGCAATAATGTCCGGGCTTAGGGTTGTTCTGGAAGATATTCGTCGCCAATTACAAAGAGCCCTAAACTTTCAGTAGTCCCAGAATAGTGCATACAAGTCCTAAATGCAACCTTGCTTCACTAACTCTATATTCTACGAGTGCACGGAGTAAAATTCGAAAGTGTGCTTAGAATTAAAATTCCTAATTTGAGATTAAACCGATTTAGGATGATTTAAAAGTTCAAGAATATTTCAAAGTATGAAAATCATTTCAACGATTCCTTCAACGCGTTAAGGAATTCCCAGAAATAATGGGAGGGATTTTGAATTGAATTTATGCCGGAAGCGAGGATATTCGAAAAGGATGGGCAGGCATAGAGAATTTTATGTGTATGGGAGAGAGAGGTAAGGTTGTTTGAATAATTCACTGAAATTGTACATACATTAAGTGAGATTAAAAGCTTTTCGAGTTAATTAAAAGCGCAACTGAAAGTGAGGAGTAGCCGCGGGTGAACTAAAATTTTAAATTTTCCTATTTTCTTAGAATTTTAAATAACAACGTCCTGGCGACCATAGACGATTCGGCGTTCTACGGATCAGAGATAGCCAAATTGTAAGTAAATTCCTTTACATAATGAGCAAAACTTTTAATCGTTAGAGACTAGATTGATTATGATTCTCGTGTTTTGTTTCTATACTCAAAAGAAGTCTTAAGGGCAACAGTCAATTGCAACACATACATCCGTCAGCATTTCATGGCATCATGAATATTCAAGAGTTGTACGTACATGTAATTTAAAAAAAAGGATTTAATGTGTACTTACGGAAATCCTCCATCATCGAATTTTACAGAGATCTCTCGAGCACCTCTCTAATTGATTTACCATCAGTCGGATTACAAGGCCTGGAAGTCCTAAGGGTTCAGAATACGCACTCCTTGAAAACGGTGCCGTCTATCTACAATTTTAAAGTAAGTTAACTCACTCTTCTTTAATGGATAAATGTATGTAAAATGGAAAAATTTGAGAGAGAATTGGGTGTGATATATTTTATCTATTTACGACATTTTCTCCAGAACCTCCAATGGGCATATCTGACACACTCTTTTCACTGTTGCGCCTTCAAATTTCCCTCGAGACATGACCCGACAAGACATGCACAGCGGCTAAAGTACCTAGAGACTTTACAAAAGGCTTGTCTTGGAAATGATCGAATATCTGATGAGAAACTATACACTATCCAAAATGAGCTGGGATATGGGAAGCAAACCGAGCCTAATTATATTTCGGAACCGAGATATGCACGAAGTTTAATGCAGCAGCATCATGCAACACCTGGAAATAAATTGGTTCGAGATTCATTTGAAACTGATGAATATATAAGGTAAAAGTATACCATCTATTCTGATTTTGTTTAATTTCGAATACAACTTAAGTCGCTTCAGATTTATGGATTTGAGCCAAAGTGCTAATCAAACAGAGCAAGTTGATGAGAATGGAAATCCCATTCAAGCTATCCGGGGCTCCCCAATTGTTGTACTTAGCAGCGATGATGCCAGCGTTGGGGACATTTTTGTACAAAATCAAGATTTCGGAGAATTTCACGATACAAGTGCTGATGTTGCCAAAAATAATAATTTAGATGCGTTGTGTGGAAATCTGACACAAAAGTAAGTCAAGTTCGGTGTCCTGGAAAGAAGAAAGATTTTTATTCTATTTAATCCTGCTTACTCTGTTGTAAGACTTATGATTTTATAAACACATTTTAACTACAGTCGTCAAGGCTTACTTTGGTTTCAGATCTTTGCTACGAAGAGCGTAAATCAAAGTTTAGTTGCGTGCATTTTTGTATGGTATAATCTTCTTATGTACATATAAAGCTAAATTCCAACTTTGAGCTTAGTTACAGATGTCTCGTCAACATCCTTTTTATCGCTGACCTTTTCATATGATAATCTCTTATGGGTGAAGTAGCCCTTTGGGGATCATGGTAAAGACACCCATATTTTTATAAACATCAAGTATGAATTTAATTTGGATTAAGTTAAATGTACCCCGTTTGTGGTATCTTTTAAGAGGCTTAGGCAAAGTATAAATGGACACTTCTTAACAAAAGAAAAGTTTTATTCATATCCTCTTACAAATGGAATTTTACAAATTTTCTGAAAAGAGGTATCGTGCTCTTTTCTATTACAAGGAGAATTAAGTACAATAAATTTGATGAATTTAATGACTTTTGATGTTTGTTCACAAAGCGAAAAATAGGTATCACTTTTTTTCAGAGACCTCTTTCAACTAAGTTCTTTTAATTAGATTTCACATTAAACATCTATGCAGATTGATGTGTTTTTTTTTTTTATTAAAATAATTCCCATAAAGATAAAGAGATACACGTTTTAAAAATCTAAAAGGATTAAATATAAAGGTGATTTTTTTCAACTTGATGTTACAAAGTATCTCGAAAAGTACGCATCATATAGAAAAATATTTAACATATATATAAGTTAACATTTTCGGGAGACCGCTCTGCCTTCCCTGAGAGCGGGGCAAAGGGTAAATTTAAAATTTAAAATCAGAACCTCTAGTTTTTATTGGAGATTCGAATTCTAGTTTTTGTGGAAATTAATAACAATTTTCAAAATAACAACGCCGGTAACTGTTCACGGTAACTTAGTGGTTAAAGGATCGGAGTGCAAATCCGATAGTTGCAGGTTTTATTCCTTCCTGTTGTTGGCGCTGTTTTTCAGGAATTTTCGTATATACATGATGTTTTATGTATAATTTTTTACCTACACAAATTATTTTTTAAAACTAAAACTTAAAATTTAGTAGTTTTTATGGTTTCATATCCGATTGTCACTAAATTTTAAATTTTTTCTTTTTTCGTAACTGAAATGGGTACGAGATAAAAATCTGAAATTCTTAATTAGTGTAATACCCCTTAAGCTTGTTTCTTTTCATACTTTTAGTATACCTTTAGACGATTTAACATAGATTTTATACACAAGCCCAATATGACGCCTTGATTTGATTGTATGCATTTTGCCTGTCTATTGAAATATTTTTAAATATTTAAAAAATATGATAACTTAATGAAAATTACATACTTACAGAAAAATAGACATCAACTGCTTTCCAATGCCCAACGCCCTGAATCCCTGCGAAGATGTAATGGGCTCAAATTGGCTAAGAGGATCAGTTTGGGTCGTTGTTCTTCTTGCAGTTGTTGGAAATATTGCAGTTTTGGTGGTGCTCCTCTCCAGCAGGTGAGAGAAATCCATCTTCCCATATTATTTAAATAAATGATCGAACATCAAAAAATTTTATATCATTCCTAGATCAGATACTTCAGTGCCGAAGTTCCTAATGAGCCACCTTGCATTTGCTGATCTCTGCATGGGACTCTATTTGTTGCTCATTGCGTCGATAGATGTCCACTCGATGGGGGAATATTTCAATTATGCTTTTGATTGGCAGTATGGTGAGGTTTTTTAGAGGGTGCCGCTGAGACTATTAGTTTTCCTAAAGAAATCATATTCCAGGTGCTGGCTGCAAGGTGGCTGGATTTTTAACAGTTTTTGCAAGTCATCTTTCGCTGTTTACCTTGACAATAATTACTTTGGAACGATGGTTTGCTATCACGCATGCCATTTATTTAAATAAAAGGATAAAAATCAAACCTGCAACATATATTATGGTTGGCGGATGGATTTACTCTTTTTGTATGTCATCTTTCCCTCTTTTTGGAGTCAGCAATTATTCATCAACAAGGTGAGTCAAAAATTCGATTCCTTTTGTTATTCTGAAATTGCTAAATTTTAGAAAAATATTATTGAACTATTTGCTGTAGCACAGTTTCAAACAATGAATTCATTATTTATATAAAACAAGATAGTAAGCTATACTTTATGATCTTTATTTATTTACATAGCCCTTATTTTCGCTTTAAGAAAAAAGGAAGAATAACAAAAAAAAAATAAAGAAGTTGATATCATTTTGTATAAAAATTTATTACAAGTGGTTTTCGGGTACGCTGATTTATATATTGCAGTATTTTGTGACTTATTTCGTATAACCTTTTCTAATATTAAATGTTTTAGTTATTTAGTAAATAAAACAACAAAGAAAAATAATACCATGTTGATAAAGACTGCTAAGGAGACTTGACCTGTCAGGTCAAGTCTCCCTAGCAGTCTCAGGTAAAGTCTCCCTAGTTAGCATTGCTGTCTTTAACCTCAACTTTTGGTTACTTACATCAAAGATATATCAAACTACTATATACCAATATTTAGCTTAAGAAAAGACAAAAAATAAGTATTACAGAGAAATTCACTTATCTCAGAACTAGAGGTTCAATTCCAAGAAGTTCACAAACCACCAGAATTTACTTTTGATCTGCATAATCAATCAACATCAAACTGCTTCAAAGCTGCTGATGTTTCTTTAATGGTTGTTCTTTCTAAAACACTACAGAGTGGTTGGCCAATCAGTGATGCCAGCCAAATTTCCCCCAAAATTTCCCTATCATGAATAAAAGCCCTTGGGTCAAGTCTACCTATGGGTCAAGTCTCCCTAGTTTCCGCTATGCATATTCAGTTAGAAAAGTTTCAGATTTTTATTATGTGATAAGAGTTTTTTAATCAAATCTGTCAAAAATTATAAACTTTATTGTTTTAGAAGACTACAGCTTGTAAACTGGGCCTTATACAATATTATAAATTAACCATCAAGATTTCTTTTTACTACTCTTACTATAAATTTATAATTTATTCTTTGTTACTACTTGTTTAACTCCATTTGTTATAAAAATGTTAAAAAAAAGGTTGAAAACAAGAATTCAATCTTGAAATGGTTACCATGTAATTTTTGATGATTATTACAGATTCGAAATTATAATGCTAATAGAAATTTCGAGCTGTTTGAATTCATATCCCCATGGATGAATTTTTCTAAAAATGTCAATGAATTTCGTATTTTCTAATTACGGATAGAGAGTAGTAAAATTAAGAAGTCAAATATTTTAATTACAAATAAATTGTATTTAGAAATTTCAGCTCTAGTCTTTCAAAAGGTAGTGTATTTTTTTCCAAGTAAAGTTAGCTTGGATTAGTATTAAATTGTGATATATTGTGGAAGTTGAAATGGTACATACAAAGCAATGTTTGCAGCGGCTCGTTACTCCTTTAAGTGAAAATATTTTTTTACAATTTGTTTTGGGTTGTACTAATTCTTTCCATAATAAACTTAGTCAAATAAGTTTATTCGTAAAAACTTCATTAAGGCAGCTATGTTTTAATCACTCACAGGATAGCTTCGTCCAACCTCTACTTGAAAAGCTTTCCCTGTTATCCCTTAAGAAAAATCTCTAGCACAATGTTGTAAGGCAATCGCCTTTTAAGCTTTAGATACTGTGAAGGATATAATCCCATTGAAATTGCATTTTGAGTTGCATGACCCCACGTTTATAAGTGCCCTGGTAAAATGTCTGCTACTTATTGCGCCCCAAACAATCAACCAAAAATTGTACAAAATGAAAATAATTTTTAATAGTGATTTTTAAATTATACAAAATATAAACTCCCTAAAAGATTAAGATGTCTCTGCATTGTCCATAATTTTCGGTCTTCTTTAATCCAATCGTTGTCGTGATCACAGCAGATTTTAAAATTCTCGATAGTATTTCTTAGTATATATGTTATCTTGCAGAAGCAGATCGTTGATTTCTTCTATTGTCTTTCCTACTAACTCAGAGTATTCAAACGTTTCTGTAAATGTTTTTTCTCGTGCTAAATCCTCAAACTGTTGCTTATTTTGGCTGAGTCGATACCGACGATGATAGTAGAAGAAGCCAATATTAATTAGGCTCATTAAAATCAATAGATTAGTTGATACTTCGTAAGTTGCAGGTTCTTCAGATATTATTCTTTGATAACTCATTGTAACTAAATTTTTGTTGTCACCAAGCAGCACACATGGTAGCAGCACGAATGAAACCACTAAAAACCAATTTGCAATCCCATTAAGTTGGGTTTCACAAGTACACGAATCTATGATATCCTTTAGGGTTACTCTCATTTTGGGATAGTTTTTAGATAGATCGAAACTTTTATGTAGGATGATGACAAATAATGATGACAAATAATTATGACATTTAAGCGAATTGTTACTCAGTTTAAAAAACTAACAAGTTGGTTTGGTTACAGTAATATGGGCTGCGTCCCCTAGAGCGGCCTTTAAATCGTAGTTTTAGGTTAATCCCTAGGAGTGAAATATTTATAACAAAATAAAAATAAAAAATTGGTTACCGCTACACTCTGTTATATGTATTCAAAATTACGTATTAAAATAAAGTATTATTTAGCACACACATGCATACATAATTCAATAAGAAAACTTAATCTCTCTTGACAGTAGCGCTAATTCATATAGGTACGTGTATTACTCAATAAAGTTTTAGGCCTGTTTTATATTTCGTTTTCTCTCGTCTTAAAATTGACCGAAGCTAAATAATTTCTTTGCACCCATTTCTATAGCACTTTTTAGTTGTAGAATATAAAAATATTTAAATATTTATATTAATAGTTTTAGCTACTTCAGTTTTAGTCATATCGTTTGAAATGAGACTTATTTTATAAAGAAAATGTTAGATGACTAATAATAATTTTTTTTATAAAGAAATTGATAGACATTTTTTTATTTGTCAGTTGATATTTTTACATCTTTGGCAGTGCCGGATTTACAGAGTAGGAGGAGTAGGCTGCAGCCTACCGGCCCCCACCATTTTGCGAAAAAAGTAGGCCCCCACCATTTAATTTAATTTCTGAAAATTAAATTTTTTAATTAATTTTGAAACTTGCAATTGTACTGTCGAATTCCACTAAGTAGTAATAGTTCGGTTATTTGCTTAATTAGTCGATTATTTTACCAATTGCTTGAGCGAGTACGTTAAAATAAAATTTTATTTTATTATAATTATTTTGAAAATTATTAATTTTTATAAATTTCTAAATAATTAACAAATAAATTTACTTATAGTAACAAACTGCATGACTATTTATGAGTGCTCCAAATTTTTTCTGCCCTTAAGTAGGCCCCCACCAATAGAAAGCCAACAGGCCCCGGCAAGTGTAAATCCGGCACTGGATTTTACATATTATAGTATGTAGCCATATTTTTTGAAATCCTTCTAAAGAAAATTTAAAAAAAACTCAACGTTTTTGCTCCAAATCTTTTCGAAGCAAAATTTACTTAAATAACATACATATGTTTAAACAACGACAAGTGGGAGTCATATTTATATACAATTTCTATCTAATTTATATACAACAGCATGTTTCGTTTACTATCTACTGTATCTTGACGAAAATCAATTTTTGAAGCCGTTTTATAGCCAATATACGTTCCAAAATTGTTAAATTGAATTTTGTTTTTACTTGCAGTATTTGTCTACCAATGGAAGCACGAGATTCGTGGGATTACGTATATTTGATATCAGTATTAGGAATTAATGGAATAGCATTTTTTGTGATAGCGATTTGTTATGTTCAAATATATTTTTCATTGGGAAAGGAAACAAGAAGAAATCCGTCACCTGGAGAAATGACAGTTGCTAAAAAGATGGCACTTTTGGTAATCAAAATAACAGTGATTCATAACTTGCTTTTAAAAATAACACAATAATACAATAAAACAATTTTTGTTTTTGCCAGGTTTTCACCAATTTTGCATGTTGGGCACCAATTGCGTTTTTCGGACTAACAGCACTTGCTGGCTACCCACTTATAAATGTAACAAAATCAAAAATTTTACTCGTATTTTTCTATCCACTAAATTCATGTGCTGATCCGTATTTATATGCGATATTAACCTCACAATATCGTCGTGATCTCTATGCTTTACTATCAAAGTAAGAAAAGAGTTATTTTAAATAATATATGTATGTGTAAAAAGGCTAAATTTGGTTGATTCGGGATTAACTGCTCTAGAAATTGAAGAGTTGGCTAATTGAATTTAAATAATGAGTTTCGCATCGATCAAAAATATCCTTTTTATACCAACAAGATTAATAATTCTTTAGTTTGATATAAGTGTCAATTTTAATATAATTTGTATTTTCAGATTTGGTGTTTGTAAGAAGAAAGCTGCGCAGTATAAGAATAGTCTTTCATTTCCCGAGACAAATCAAACAAATCGACAAGGTACAATCCATTCTCAGCAGCCAAGGGAGTCAATCAGTCAGGGATCACAGAAGCCCTTGGAGACACAGCAAATGCTATGCAATGAGGATTTCGTCTAAAATTTTATTATGATTTTATTGTGAGTGAGCAAAATGTGAATAAAATCATGTGCCATTGTATGTAGCTCATGGTCTTTTGCCTTTTTTCCCCTACTATTGTTCTCCAAGAAATTCTCTTGTTGATATGCAAATCTGTTCAATTCATTATCAATTGAATAAATTTTTATTTTGGAGAGTTAAGGCTAAAACAAAAATAAGGGAGCATTTAAAATATGGCTTATTATTATATTCTTTAGGGCAATGTACAAAATGGCTTAAAACTGATTTTCATTGAAATCGTAGAAGAAATGGTACTTAGGGCTTTTTTAACGTTGGTTTGATTTTTGAATCGATTGCTAAATTTTGTAAATTCAATTACCGAATGAGGCGGTTTTTGGTGCAAAAAGTATGGAATAATTTCAACTTTGGTAACTTGTTCGTTTTTTTGCACGGTGTGTAGACTGAAATATGTATATATTATAATATGTATTAAATAAAGAAAAAAATATTACTTGTAAAAATAAATAAAGTAAGTAATCTTGATAAATTCAGCCATAATTTTCTGCTTATTCCTATAAAGTTTTCGTGAAAAGCCCAAACGATTTTTGAAAATCAAGAAATTTAAAGAAAACGTTCGATATCTTCAAATGACAAATGCGTGCTTGTCGCCGTCGCGTCGATAAGTTGAATAAGTTATTTTCCATTAATATGTTTATTTTGAGAATCTATCTATAATTTTTTTAAGGAAAGCACAGAAACGTTTTTAACTTAACCAACATTTAAAATTTTAATTTCAACCGGTTTCTTTTCTAAATATTATTTTTTGCACAATTGGGAAAAGTCACAAATGTGTCCTTGCTTAGAATCTTGGACGAGCTTTTATTTTCGATATTTGTAGCTTTAACAACTTTTAACGAAGAAATTTGAGTAAGCTTTTAGTACTACTTTACCAGAATAAGGAATTAAAACACTAATTTGAATAAAACCTTGAAATTTAACATGAATGGGTTAATTGTGCAACGTTTCGATTTATTTAATTTTAGGAGTAGGTGGAACTACGGCTGCAGTTAAGTTAATTGAGCCCTCAAATAGAATTTTGGAACAAAATTGATTTATTCGGATGCAATAAATTACGCCATTTTATGTGCCTTATAAAACTTCGGTTGCTGCTATCCCACTTCTGTTTACTGATTTGCTGCCAATCCTATTGAATGCCATGCGTTTTCCAATATTTATCTTGCTATGGGACAAAAGTGGGTGTTATCACTTTAACACCACTTCGGACTATGATATATGAGGGCCATTTCGACGTCGCATTTATAATTAGTTCTCTATTGGAGGGTTTATCCACGCGGGGGCAATTAATCTGCGCTCGAAGCGAGTTCCACGCACTCTGTAATTTGTGGGAAATATGAAAAATGGACTGTCCGTTAATGAGCTTTCAGTTGAATAAACTTAATTAAGGACACATTTTTGGAATAAAAACCTTTTGGATATGTTTTCCAGGTATTTATAAACCACGGTAAAATAAAAACATTCAATTTATGCATGGCGTTGGACATCTGCTGAATTACTTGCTCAATGAGGAGGATGAGAGGGAGGTGGTCCCACTCAGATTGTACGAAAAACAAAAATTGCGGCTCATAGGTAAATTTTTGTTGTTCGCATTGAATATTCCTTAAATTGTCTCTTTCAACGCCAAATACACATACTAGATATATTTAGCATATACATATAAGATATACTTACACTTTAAAAAATCTGTGTAACATTACTATTTTAAACGTGTAAGTACAAAAAAGACATGTTGCATACAATAAAATTAAGGATTTGTTTCACTTCTTTAAAAAATGCAAATACAACATAGGACAGGATTTTACAATCATTTTTTTGGCAACATATTTAAAGAAATTAATTCCACAGAAAATAAAATTGAAAGTTTAAAAAAAGTCATTAAAAATTCCTGGTGTAAAATTTCATGAAGCTTAAGGTTTGGCGCTTGAAAATCTCTAAATTGTGCTTAAAACGTTTGGACTATCGTTCATGACTTTATTTCAATGTAAATGAAGCCTGTACTTTTGATCAACTCTTGCGCGTAAAATAGAGAAATTTCTACCAAAGCTAAAAACAACAAAGCAACTGATTTGAGAAATTATTCTTTAAGGCATTCTAGAATTTACCCAAAATGCGTTTTTTTTTTGTTTGACTTAAATAATACCTCAGGATGTTAGAAACACTGTAGAATAGATTTTATAGGTGAGACAAGATTTGTAATATCTGTTTCATCAACATTTTAATCAAATAAGATATAAAATTTTAAAAGCGTTTATCTAGAAACTAAATTTTTTAAACTGACCGAACTAATCGATTCACTTGAAATTATTTTTTCTTTAAAATTATATTTCTTTTCGAAGTACGTATAGGTTTTACGGTATATTAGAAATTTTTTTTTTATAAGCAACTTCATCGTAATTTTTCTATCGAAAACAGAACTATGAAACTATACAAATAATTTTAGAATGTAAGTAGTTGTATCTGACATGTTGAAATTTAAATTTGTTATAAGAAATAACCCATTTTTATAAAGTATTCAGCAATCCGAAAACACCCAATCCAAGTACACATTTTAGTGGCAATCCGATAATACTTTTGGTTCACCATTTTTAATATATTAAATCTGAAAACAATGAATCAAGAACAATGACCCTTTGATACATAAAATCAACGCCGTATTTGATTCATTGCATCCTTATGTATTAAAATACACGAAGTCGACAAACTTGACCTAACAACATAAGGTAAACATGTGTATGCCATGTGAGTGAAGTTTTATAAATAGGAAATCGTAAAATTTCAGGGGACAATTACTTAAAAAACAATCTACACGGGAATATACTCAAAATGTATTCAATTACAGAAAGAGCGACATAAAAGTGTACGAGGAAAATATTAAGTATCTCATGTCAGCCATTTTTGGGAAGTGGTAGCATAGTTCGAGGAAAAGCTAATCCCGAAATTGCTCTGCCATTGTCCAAGGCTGTTGAACAGATGGACAGTCTTTCATGCTAAAGAACAACGAAAGGAAGAAGACCTCGCCCCGCATAATTTATGGGTGTCACGTGCCTCGCGCACCGGTGATTACCTAATATTAAAAACCATTCAAATTTAAATCAATTAACTTTTTCTGAGTGCAGCAGTGGAAACTTATCTAAAATGAGTTAATCCACCTAACGAACGGTCGGACTGCGTACTTTCGCCAAACAGCCCTTCTGCTGCTACGCGAATCAAGAGTAGGAAATTATGAAAAATTCCAGAATGACGTTACAGGGTGATTAGCCTGATAATATCCAAGGTAATGAAGTAATAAATTGCCCCATCGTGTCAAAAACGCGAACTGGTGACAGGTGGGGGGTTGTGCACTTTTCATTCAACTTCAGCACAACCGGCAGTTATCACTCATCCCCCTACGAGAGGTATGCGAACTGAGCTTACCATTCGTAAAATGTTGACGTGTTTGGGGCTGTTGTTCTGCTGTTTTTTGGGGGGTACACTATCGTTAAAATGGCATAGTGGGTGGTTGAGGCTCCACAGAGCTTTGTATTTTCATGTCCTTCCTTCTAATGACCTCAATTTACGCTCTGGCAGGTAAGGCTGTTTTCTTGTTGTCTCAATTTGCTGGCCAGGACTCAGGTGAATCTGCTCGTCCGTTTATAATTTGACTTTATTCTTTTTGCAATTATTTTGTCTTCTATTTTTTTTTAAAATTGAGCAGAAAAAGCTCTTTCGAAGCGGTGTAGAGTTAATACCACCTGTCGAGCAAGGTGTACACAGGCATTTTACGCCTGAAACATACCACCGACACAAAATTTCCATCCTGTGCCCTTCTGCACAGCCTGAAGGAATGTGCTTTTCTGGTATTAGTCGATTGGCGCTGGTAGCGACGATATGTCGACATGTGAATTTTCCCCGGCTTCAGTAAACTGAAAGCGATTTAGTCGCACAGTTCGAGGTGCCGTGTTTCGCATTGTCCAACAAAAGCTTTTCGAACTTTTCCAAAACTCTCGTGTACCAAGCCGACAGAGTTTTCATTTCATCTGTGAAAATCCGTGGAAAATTTGATAAAAATTCCAACATTTGTTAGAAGCGGGCTTCTGAAAAAAAGAAAAAGAAAAAAAAGTCAAAAATTTGCTTACAAAAGAGAAAAACTTGAGTAATTTTTTTGCTAGTTTATCTTTGGAGCGCTTTTTTTTTATTTTTGGAAAACTTCGATTATTTATTTTTTGCGATATAAAAAAAGAAATTTTCGGATATCCTAACGATAACGTCTAGTCTGAAGTGGGGAAAATATTGATGAATTGTCTGCTCTCTTTGTTAAGCTTTTGAAGTGTTATTAAAAGTGAATTAAAGTGATAACGATAAAATCCGCCTTCTGTCTGTCTATCAAAAGATACCAGGGGAAGGAGAGAGAGGTGCATTTTTTGTTTAAGCCTTCGAAGATTGAACGTGCCAGTGACGAAATTAATTAATTAAAGGATGAAATATGATTGAGTGGTTTTACCAGTGGCTCTGAGTGACTTCCACCTTTTTTTGAGTAATTAACTTAAATATTAATTTCCGCTCCAAACATGATTGGGGATAATATTCTTTTGTTGAATAATAAACATAGTCTGAAATAAATGTTAAACGAACTTGGCAACTAGTGGGTGAACTGTTTTGTGGGTACAAAATAATTTTGTTAATTACATCGCAACGCACTGAGGGAATTAAAATAAATTGGAAAAGTAATGAAGTTGGTGGGGTTCGCATTTAAATTTTCTGGATGAAAATTAAAACTTGAAAGCTGATTATTCTTCCTTTTACTTGGAAGTATTAATCGCAATAAAAACTTAAAAACACGTGGTCTATGAGGCGGCGTGGCCAATATTCATTTTGCTGGCCATTAACTAAATTGCATTCGAGGTAAGTGAGATAGAGTGTTTTATTATTAATGAAGTGCATTTTCAACGAAATTGAAAAATTACCAAGCGTTTTGGGCTTTTCCGTATATAAAGGGATTTTTTACAGCCTGAATAATCAACCTTTACCCTGGATGCCTGGGGGTTACGTTTAAGTTTTAATTATTCATCGATATTTTACTTTACTAAAGGTTTTTTCATCAATACGTAAAAAGGGTCATTTAAATTTTGTTACAATAAGTACATACAAAATATATGAGGTATTACATACCTGAGGCCATATTAACAAAATTTCTTATTTTAATACCTATTTATACTATGCAAAATGGAAATTTATTTCGATGAAAACTCTTGAAAAGTCAAATAAAATATTGTAAAATATATAATACAATAGTTAGTCTTTAAAATATAAAATTAAATTTTTTAATGGGTGGAGACAATAAGGATAATTACCTATTTTAGTCCTTGAACTGTGCCTATTTAAGTCCTTGAACTTTTTACATACATAATACTTCTTTAAAATTTATATAAACTAAATTCCTTCAGTAGTAGAGGAATGTTCATACAATTATATAAAAAAAAAAATTGTGTTATGTTTTTCGATACTGATACAATGGTTCGGGAGCAATGATACAGAATTAGTTAAATCAATCTTTTTTTACAATACAAAATTCAAATAATTTAACTTTAAAATTACCAACATCTTTTTATTGAAATAAATTATTCAATCTCATAAGAGCTGATATTATTGATCAGCATTAATACTGTATATGTATCAAACCTCCGTAAGCATTTTCTAATTACAGAAACTAACATGGAATTCGGTTGGGTTGTCTAATATAAAATATATTGTAACATTTTATCACTGCTATTTATTGGCGTGTCGTTGAAAATCTGCTAGTCAAATTCATCTTATAAAATCGTACAAGACGCCCCCCTAGTGTGTTTATTGTAACTCAAAGTTCATAATTTTTTTTAGATTTTTCTGAGCCTTTTGGGCGGAAAGCAATTTTAGTATTTTTTTCCCTAAATGTGTTAAAAAAACGTAACCGAAAGCAAGATATCAAACATTTTTTGTTAACTTCCAATTTAAACCCCAAAACTAGCAGCCAAAGTAAAAATTTAACTTTTGAAGTTCATTTCTGTTTTTGGGCTACCATGTATATACTAAAATTGTTTTAAATTTCAATTATTTACATCAAATAGTTTCTATAAAAACGCCTGTGTGAGTTATTTTCATATTCCAAAAGGAATTCAAATTAAAACTGTTTGAAAATTTAATTCACATTTAAAAATATAAATGTTTAAAATCAAAGTAAATGTTGCAATGGATGAGATATCCATATTTACTATGAGATTTTCGTGAAATACTGTGAAATGAAGATTTCACTTTACTTTTACTATCTATACTATATACTATACAGAGATAGTTCAAACATCTTACCATCTTCTTCATAATATTATTATCTATTTAGAAAGTCTGGTAAGACAAAATGTCAGTCCTAAATGGCATATCATTACATCATCCCATAAAAAATGTACGAATTATCAAAACTTGGAGGACATTATTTTGATAAAATGATGATAAAAGGCGGAAAATGTCCTGATTATTCCCTTAATATGCCATTGCTACTTTCTTAGGTGATAAATATTTACCCGATTCATCTGCTATACAAATGACCCTAGAGATCCCGAATGATAAGGATGTATATAGGTGCACCCATTTATTCCCCCTGAAAATAAATGGAGGCGACACGAGAACGAATAGTTTCTACGTACTTGTATATACGACTTCCTCGAAATCAGCATAAATTGATTACTTACTCGGATTACATATTCCCCTTAAATTACGATTTATACCGCGACCCGGATCTGAGCTACATTTTGGGTCCCATCAAGGTACTGCATAATTAAAACTATACTTGAAACTTATTGGAAGCGATAGGTGCCACTAACTGCGATAATGAATAATAAGAAGGGCTAGCGATAAGATAAAAATGGCTTCTCATGATTTTTTTCTGTATATGTAGGTGAATAGACACACACTAAAAAATGGGTGCAGGGAGTTTAAAAATTCTAAATTTATTATTGCATTTTAGAAATTAAAAATATCGAGTCCCATATGGCAACCGAAAATTATCAAAGGAACGAATTCAAAAATGAACACTTAGCATGAAATTTAACATAAAAAAGGTTTCTTATAATGCTAGACATAGGAATAGCATAATTTTTACAGACTAATATCAACCATAACGTGAAAATTTTTAAATTTTGTCTTTTGATTTTTTATTTTAGAATATAACATAATTTTAGGCAATTTGCCGCAAACATTTTAAATATAACATTTTTTTCTTGAATAAAAGTTTCTCAATTTTAGACTTTTGTTCCTGATCTTAGTAGGTACATTATATTACATTTATCTAAAATTCTCAGTCGGATTGGTTTTAAAAGCATCTTGAAATTATATTGTATATGGGTAAATTCGTCTTTATTCAATTACGGTCTCTAAAAAATCGAACCACATAATTATTATGAACTAGTAATAAGTCAGTTTTAAGTCTAATTATGGTTAAATTGTTTCATAGAATGTACACTAGTTGAGGTGATTACTGAATAATAGGAATGATATTTTTAATTAAAAACTTTGCGTGCTCTTTTGGAATATAATACATTTTAGAATAATTATCTTTTTGAGATTTTTTGAAGCCTTATATCAAACAGATAATAGATTATATATAAAAGATAAAACTAAAATCATGTATCGTTGGTGCAACACTGCGTAATCGTAAGATTAGTACTTAATACCCATGGTAAGCCCAAAATACCAAATATTACAGTAAGCATTAAAATTAAATCAATAAGAGCGGTAGAATCTTACGTTTGTTTGGTTTTCATGGGTATTCAATGGAATGGTTACTATCTTGCCAATATTTTTAATAAGCTATCAGCAATATAATTCTAATTTTGCCACCCTAAGCAGTTGCGCGATTGGGAAATTGCTAGTCTCGCGGTTATTCAATATCACTGACCATAAAAACTCAATCTAAATATATCATCCATTTCGTTTCAAATATTTACCTCAGAGGGTCTTACCGGCTGTCGCAACGATAAGACAAAAAAAAAAATCAATGCCCAACGGCCGTGAAATATCGTCGTCCTATTAATTAAACTCAGTTGTGTCTTGGGTCGAATCCTTCCTGTAAAGCACTCCTCCAGTTTCTATTAAAGTTTTTCGAAAAAACCAATAAATGAACAAAGTTTCCCCAATTTTGTCATCAGTCCAATAAGCCACGAAACATTTGCGCCCAGATGTGGCTAAGCTATTAATTTGGTGTTTATGTAAACGTCTACCCGTGGTTTGTGTTTGATGCAACAGCTCTTCTAATTGGGTGAAAAAAGTTTACGACATAATTAAAAGGAAAGGTAATAAAAAAAATGTAAAAGACATATTAAATTGGAGCATCGCGGGAAGGGGCAGCGTGATTTTCAGAACTTTACCATTGTAAGGTGCTACACCCAAAATATCTTCTAAACAAGGTAAAAGCCGAATGAAAAAAAATGAAAGTACAAAATTTAATCAATGTATGCCATCTTAATGAAAAAAAAAAAAAAAATGGAAAAAATGCGAACCGCAGAGCAACTTTTGTGGTGTTTACTCCTTGTATGGTAGCCAACAACACCATTACCTTAACCATGCGAAAAACACAAAATGCGAACATATTAGCAAAAGTGAAATGGTGTGGAATCATGATCTGATATCCGTGCCCCAAACCCGGGACTCCCACGCCTGGGGCGGAGGCTATCAAGATATACGAGGAAAAGTGCTAATTTAAAACCACCGTAACATACTTCGTCGTTTAAAGGGACCAAATTTAGAACGATTTTAGAGGTATGAACGATAGTCCATTTTGGTCGAATCCCACCTCTCCCCCCGAAGACACGTGAACATTTCCTCGGGAATCTTTCCTAAAAAGTTAATTAGGCATTTTCCCATAGGTGCTGTAAAGCAATGAGCCGAACCCCATGAGGTAGCTTCATGCACGCACGAATTTAATATCATATTTAAATATGTATTCAATTTGCAACAACAGGATTAATCTCAGGTGAAAAATAACTCCTTGTTACCAAATTCACAAGAGGTTTTAAAACTCGAAAAATAAAGGTACCCGCCCGGGATTCCATCTATCTAGTAAAAGTAGCTAAACTCATTTATTATACATAATGTCCTTGGATGCAAATTTTCGAGGCATTCAAGTGTTTTTGTTGTGTTGTTTTCGTTACAAGAAAATTACTACACTTTCTTCTGTTCTATGCCATTAATAGATTTAAGGTAATTCATGTGTTAATGAGCACACCCCCGAATTTTCTATGGGGATTTGCTGATCTCTGTGCCTAAGAAGGTTAAATTTATGCATCGAGACGTTCGAAAACAAAACGACAAAATCCTTAAGATGAAGACATGTGGGCTTTGGATAAGGAGAATTGAAAGACCTCTTCTTTTCATAATTCCAATGAACTGTGTCATTTTTTATTCTTGCCATTTACTTGCTTCTTACTTCTTAGACAAAAAGTTTTTGAATTACAACTTTGGGTATGAGACATTTTAAAGTATTTTACAAATTGAGTTGAAATATGGACCCTCTAGATATTGTAAGACATTTTAAAAATTAATACAGAGAAATAGGACAAAAATGGCATTTTCGAAATTGTAAAAGTTATCCTTATTTCCTAGAGAATTTAGGTTTTCCCTCTATTTAAAGTAATTTTAGGATAGTGACCCAATTATGTACACATTTTTCTCTAGTTTATTCAAAGCATATTTCTTTCTACCAGAGAATGCTTGGGTTATATGTTCATCAGTCTATGTCTTTATATATATGTCCAAATTTTAAGCCTTAAAGCCTCAGCAAAGGATCAGTTCACGTATTGTTACTTAAAGATAGGACGTAACAATTTAAAATTTAATCCAATTTATTATCTAACATTCTTTCTCTCACTTACTATAAGGGAACTTTCAACATTAATTTATTTGGGATCGGCTAACACAAAAATCAATACATATACACAATACAAGTGACAAGTATAATTGGTGTTAAACGAATTTCGCGTCAGGAGAAAAAGTATGTTAAATATAACACACTTCGTACTTGTAATTGAGCATATCTGAGTTTGTAATTGACAAAATTTAATCCGTACTTTGCATAGTCTAGAACGGGGCTGTCCAAACAATGGCCCGTGGACTACATACAGCCCATATGTTTTGAGACTACTAAATAATGCATAAAAAATTAAATTTTTAGCGTTAAAATAGAATAATTTCAAAGCATAATACAAATAGCTGATAAAAACATAAAAATAATTTTACTTTGTATTTTCTGTTGGGAGCAATCTACATACACATAGAGCACTGTCCTAAATATCGTAAAAAAAATTACTTCATTCAATTTCACTTTTATACGCAAGAAAAACTAACAATATAATATATATATAAAATATATAATTAAACTTGATGCTTTCAATATATGTAGGTAAATAAGGGTATAAGTTTTGATTTTTAAATTTCATTTGCAACCCTCAGGTGATACCTAGATATAGGTTTAATTTCGATCCCAGTCCTGGGTAATTCGATATTTCTTAAATTTTTTTTATTATCCCTCAAAAGAGCATAGGTTTGTTAAACAAGTTTTCAAAATTTGGACAAAGTAAGAGTTTTTTCCTCTTTTTAATTGTATTTGTCTCAATAACGAATTTAGATGCTCAATCTACGAAGAAATTGTAGACATTCTACATACATATGTATGTATATTATATTATTTGTTCAAGTAAAAACGCCGTTGACCTGTACCTACTATTATTAACTACTGTGCTTACTCAAAGCTGTCCTAAAGTAAATGCGATGCTTTCAGAGTCAGTAATAATAGTAGAAGGTAAATTTTATAAATATTAAATAAAATTCTTAAATTCTTCAGTGGTTTGTCTAAATTTTAAACGACTTATTTAAAAACACTCAACTCGATGGAGAGTGCAAACATTGTTTTATTCTATTTAAAATGTCATGAAAAACATCTTTTTATGCTTATTATTATTGCGCGTCCCAAATGTATATTTACCAGTGAATTTTCAATTTAATAGCTTGTAAAACTGAAGGCTAGGGGACAGTAACAGGAAGATTGGTGGACAGACAAAACGCATAAGTTTAAGAACTTCCTGCCCCTACTATGAAACCTTAAACAAAATGTAAGTTATTTCAGTGATACCTACACAACGGTTATGTAAAGAAAAAATTTGAGGTAGAAAAGCATAAAAGTATACTTTATGCTTAGTTTAAAATAACTTCCGTCCCATTTTCTGAATATGATGGGAAAGTAAAATTACAAGCAAACGTGTGGCGTACTGTGTTTTGTTTTATGACACTCTGAGGTACCTTGATGGGAAGCGAGCTGATGGATGACATGTGACTACAGTAAAGAATTGAGAGAAGCACTCTTCATCCCAGACGACACTTCTGAAAAAAATAAATAAAATAAGAAGGAAACGCAGTCATTTGTGTGTTCCATTTACAAAATGTATAAATCAATTTGTGTAAAATATCCAAAACATATCCAATATTCCTGGGGAATATCTCTGAATTCATTCGTTTACAAAATTCTTATAGCGATTCTGTCATTGACAGACAAGTGTGTTCCTGGACAAGTGTGTTCTATGGAATGAAATTTTATGTTAAATAGTTTTATTTCAGAAATATTGAAAGGAAGTAGATAAAAGATTTTCTTTCTCAAAAAACTTATTGGAAAAGTTATTCATATGTATACATTCCCGGAATATGAAGTTCTTCAAATGAAATATCTATAAAGCTATTTTTACATTATTGTCCATAACACGAAACATAAAATTTGTTTTGTTACATATGGAGCACTTACTGAACAGATTTTTACATCGTTTTGAATTGTAAACACTTTTATTACAAAACATGAAATAAAATTTTATTTTTCTTTATTTAATAGTTTTAGATACAATCAATACAAAATTTTAGTGTTCAACCGAAAAAATGAAATTTCGTACATGAATTGCTCCAGAAATAAAAAAACTGAAAACTCTTTATTAGTATGGTATGGAAGATTATATCCTACAAGTTCAATTGCAATTAACATTTAATTTGAACAGAAATAATTTACTGAATAAAATAATTAGAAGAACTCAGCTATACACCTGGATCTTATGAACCCTCTTTTAGCCTTACTTAAACAATTGACAAGTCCGCGAAAGCTAATTTTTTACAGAGGATAGAAATGCCCAAAATCGAATATTTTATATTAGGTCTACAAAACCCACGTCTTTTCTTGAAGGATTAAATACATTGTAATTCCTACGACCTTTGATATTTTTTTCAAAAAGTTAATTTATAAAATATTTATTACAATTTGCTCCTTTATCAGACAAGATTGTTTTCTTGAGTATCTTTTTTAATCAGTATTGCCACTTGAAGGCAGTGACCATTTTTTTCCATTTTATTCTATTTTCTTCTATTTGTTGTTTGCATTCTGTTAGAAACCATTTCCACATCAAAGCATTCGGAGAGCACGTATCTTTTTTCTAGTCATGCCCTCTTCAAGAAAAGTACTCGTGCACAATAAAATTTTAATTTCGAAAAATCAAAGTGAGTCCGGGATTGGTTCTGAAAATAAACAGAGTCCTTCTTCAAGAAACTCTCAATTTTCTGATGGAAGGAGGGTCTATGTACGGCACACAAGGTAAACAAGGGTCATTCACCCATGTGCAGCCTGTATGAAATGAAATTTATAACTTCGCGACAAAACTCATTTTCTTAAGAATTCTTTCTGTTGCCTAGGAGAACGAAAAACACGAGAAGCAACTCAATAAGATGAAATCGTTTGCGCTTGACCCCCAAGTTCTTTGGGTGAAATCAAAGCGAAGAAACATAATGAAGATTTGTGCTAGTCTCTAATCCGCCAGCGATCACTTTTACTGGTGACCTCTGACCATGGAACGATACGTTCAAATTGGACGGAATTGCTTTTCCTCCAAAAAGGATAACGAATGCATGTCTGTCCCATGGGTTCAACATACTTTTCCTGTCACGAACATACATCTTTTAGGGCTGCTCCCTCAAAGGGAACGGAGGCGCACTTTTGGCTCCAAGTGATGGAAAAGTGGTGACCAAACAACTTTAAAGTCTAAGGAGTGAACTTTTTTCCATTATAACGAACCGAACCGAAGGGACTCTTTAATTTATATCCGAAACAACTTGGACAAGTGATAAGTTGTGAGCAAATTCTTTTGCGTAAAAAAACATTCTATCACATCTATGGCAATTTTATCTTTTAGCTCTTGATGCCAAAAAGGTTCTTCTCCAGTCATAGGGAAAAAGGATTTTGATGGGGAAGAGATGACCAGAGATGGTTTACATAGGAAAACATTCCAAGTTCGACATTATGTATGTTTTATTTGAATGAGATAAAGAAACAAATATATTTCAAATCCAGTAAATAGCTGAGAAATGTTTTATCCATAAATACTCGACCGTCATGTGCAGAGCAAAGCGATGATTGGCACTTTTCGTTCAATATAAGAATAAGTATTTTGGAAAAGGGCTGGGTTTTTCTTAATATTTGAAAAATCTTAGCCTTTAAATATATTTATAAAACTTTTGTTATTACAATTTAATAAAGGATATTTTGTATTCGTTTAATATTTGAGCTAGTCACTTGCCAAATCGATTAACTCCACAAACAAAAAGAGGAGGATACTAATGGAAATTGCAGCTGTTAAAAATTGTATTATGCATCTTTCAGATAGATAGATTTGAACAAATATTGTTAATAATTGCATACGGCAAAGATGTAAAAATATCAACTGACAAATAAAAAAATGTCTATCAATTTCTTTATAAAAAAAATTATTATTAGTCATCTAACATTTTCTTTATAAAATAAGTCTCATTTCAAACGATATCACAATTTCACTGGGTTTTAATTAAAATAGATTACTTTTCCCAATAACTTAGATCACTTTAAAACTGTAACTTTGCTAGCCAATTATAAAATATCATAGATGAATGAAGAATGTACTTCCAGCACTAAATTAAGTAATTCCTATTGTTTATACCAATGAATTCAAACTTAAATAAATGAAATGAAATGAAATTCAAACAATATGACTAAAACTGAAGTAGCTAAAACTATTAATATAAATATTTAAATATTTTTATATTCTACAACTAAAAAGTGCTATAGAAATGGGTGCAAAGAAATTATTTAGCTTCGGTCAATTTTACGACGAGAGAAAACGAAATATAAAACAGGCCTAAAACTTTATTGAGTAATACACGTACCTATATGAATTAGCGCTACTGTCAAGAGAGATTAAGTTTTCTTATTGAATTATGTATGCATGTGTGTGCTAAATAATACTTTATTTTAATACGTAATTTTGAATACATATAATAGAGTGTAGCGGTAACCAATTTTTTATTTTTATTTTGTTATAAATATTTCACTCCTAGGGGTTAACCTAAAACTACGATTTAAAGGCCGCTCTAGGGGACGCAGCCCATATTACTGTAACCAAACCAACTTGTTAGTTTTTTAAACTGAGTAACCAAACCAAGTTGTTAGTTTTTTAAACTGAGTAACAATTCGCTTAAATGTCATAATTATTTGTCATCATTATTTGTCATCATCCTACATAAAAGTTTCGATCTATCTAAAAACTATCCCAAAATGAGAGTAACCCTAAAGGATATTATAGATTCGTGTACTTGTGAAACCCAACTTAATGGGATTGCAAATTGGTTTTTAGTGGTTTCATTCGTGCTGCTACCATGTGTGCTGCTTGGTGACAACAAAAATTTAGTTACAATGAGTTATCAAAGAATAATATCTGAAGAGCCTGCAACTTACGAAGTATCAACTAATCTATTGATTTTAATGAGCCTAATTAATATTGGCTTCTTCTACTATCATCGTCGGTATCGACTCAGCCAAAATAAGCAACAGTTTGAGGATTTAGCACGAGAAAGAGCATTTACAGAAACGTTTGAATACTCTGAGTTAGTAGGAAAGACAATAGAAGAAATCAACGATCTGCTTCTGCAAGATAACATATATACTAAGAAATACTATCGAGAATTTTAAAATCTGCTGTGATCACGACAACGATTAAAGAAGACCGAAAATTATGGACAATGCAGAGACATCTTAATCTTTTAGGGAGTTTATATTTTGTATAATTTAAAAATCACTATTAAAAATTATTTTCATTTTGTACAATTTTTGGTTGATTGTTTGGGGCGCAATAAGTAGCAGACATTTTACCAGGGCACTTATAAACCTGGGGTCATGCAACTCAAAATGCAATTTCAATGGGATTATATCCTTCACAGTATCTAAAGCTTAAAAGGCGATTGCCTTACAACATTGTGCTAGAGATTTTACTTAAGGGATAACAGGGAAAGCTTTTCAAGTAGAGGTTGGACGAAGCTATCCTGTGAGTGATTAAAACATAGCTGCCTTAATGAAGTTTTTACGAATAAACTTATTTGACTAAGTTTATTATGGAAAGAATTAGTACAACCCAAAACAAATTGTAAAAAAATATTTTCACTTAAAGGAGTAACGAGCCGCTGCAAACATTGTTTTGTATGTACCATTTCAACTTCCACAATATATCACAATTTAATACTAATCCAAGCTAACTTTACTTGGAAAAAAATACACTACCTTTTGAAAGACTACAGCTGAAATTTCTAAATACAATTTATTTGTAATTAAAATATTTTACTTCTTAATTTTACTACTCTCTATCCGTAATTAGAAAATATGAAATTCATTGACATTTTTAGAAAAATTCATCCGTGGGGATATGAATTCAAACAGCTCGAAATTTCTATTAGCATTATAATTTCGAATCTGTAATAATCATCAAAAATTACATGGTAACCATTTCAAGATTGAATTCTTGTTTTCAACCTTTTTTTTAACATTTTTATAACAAATGGAGTTAAACAAGTAGTAACAAAGAATAAATTATAAATTTATAGTAAGAGTAGTAAAAACAAATCTTGATGGTTAATTTATAATATTGTATAAGGCCCAGTTTACAAGCTGTAGTCTTCTAAAACAATAAAGTTTATAATTTTTGACAGATTTGATTAAAAAACTCTTATCACATAATAAAAATCTGAAACTTTTCTAACTGAATATGCATAGGGGAAACTAGGGAGACTTGACCCATAGGTAGACTTGACCCAAGGGCTTTTATTCATGATAGGGAAATTTTGGGGGAAATTTGGCTGGCATCACTGATTGGCCAACCACTCTGCAGTGTTTTAGAAGGAACAACCATTAAAGAAACATCAGCAGCTTTGAAGCAGTTTGATGTTGATTGATTATGCAGATCAAAAGTAAATTCTGGTGGTTTGTGAACTTCTTGGAATTGAACCTCTAGTTCTGAGATAAGTGAATTTCTGTGTAATACTTATTTTTTGTCTTTTCTTAAGCTAAATATTGGTATATAGTAGTTTGATATATCTTTGATGTAAGTAACCAAAAGTTGAGGTTAAAGACAGCAATGCTAACTAGGAAGACTTTACCTGAGACTGCTAGGGAGACTTGACCTGACAGGTCAAGTCTCCTTAGCAGTCTTTATCAACATGGTATTATTTTTCTTTGTTGTTTTATTTACTACATAACTAAAACATTTAATATTAGAAAAGGTTATACGAAATAAGTCACAAAATACTGCAATATATTCAGTGCCGGATTTACACTTGCCGGGGCCTGTAGGCTTTCTATTGGTGGGGGCCTACTTAAGGGCAGAAAAAATTTGGAGCACTTATAAATAGTCATGCAGTTTGTTACTATAAGTAAATTTATTTGTTAATTATTTAGAAATTTATAAAAATTAATAATTTTCAAAATAATTATAATAAACTAAAATAAAATTTTATTTTAACGTACCCGCTCAAGCAATTGGTAAAATAATCGACTAATTAAGCAAATAACCGAACTATTACTACTTAGTGGAATTCGACAGTACAATTGCAAGTTTCAAAATTAATTAAAAAATTTAATTTTCAGAAATTAAATTAAATGGTGGGGGCCTACTTTTTTCGCAAAATGGTGGGGGCCGGTAGGCTGCAGCCTACTCCGCCTACTCTGTAAATCCGGCACTGCATACGCCTACAATAATTCCTTTTATTTAACTTTATATTTAATATAAAAATCAAAATTATTTTAATAAGGATCATATTTTAGAACTATGTATAACAAAGAGTACAACTTTTGACTTGTTTTGTTTTTTAAAACTGTTGACCCTAATTTTCTCGAAAACGTGATATGATGGACCATTATCAATTTCACATTTTTAATTTACGAAAAATGAGTAGACAATAAATAGAGATATCATTTGTCTAAAGGAAAAAAGTTCTTGACCTGTGTAATAATTTATAACTTCATTTTCAAAACGTTTTGTGAGTCTAGATAAAAAAGTGAATTTTGTGAGTTTACACGTATTGCGCTATGGAATCGCTCGTGTGTCACGACAGTTAGCATGAGATTGGATCGGTTCGGTATAGAAAGTCAATCACTCATCTTCAAAACAATAAAGAATAATAGACTTTCAATACAAAATTAAAATATTCAACGAAATCTATGAACCCTTCTGTTTAATCGATATTTTTTGTTATTGCAGAATACGATTGCGGGCAGTGGGACCACTTAAATAAATTAAGATGACGACAACTTTATCCGCTTTTGAAGGATCGAGTGAGCTCCCGATTAGCTCATGCCATTCGGCAGTTACAAACGACACGACGACAACAGCTAACGATACCAACATCGTCTTGAATGGATCGTCCACTCAAATGAACATAACCATTCAAACTGGCATTCCAAAAATATTGACCCTATCGTGGCCGAAGGCGTGTGCTGTGGCCGTTTTCCTGTTTCTCATCTTTATTACGGTCATTGGCAATACTCTGGTCATGTTGTCCATCCTGACCACAAGGCGGCTAAGGACCGTCACTAATTACTTCGTCATGAACCTGGCGGTCACCGATTGGCTCGTAGGCATCTTTGTGATGCCGCCGGCAGTCGTCCTCTACATCGGAGGTGAGCTAAAAATTATGCTATGACAAATTAAGTTTCATTTGCCATTAAACCCAACACAAAGGCTTGAGAGAAAATGCGATTAGATGGCGGAAGATAGATTCGCTCAATAAAGGTTGGATTAATGGACTATAACAAAAGGGTGGAGCAGTAGGTACAAATGGCCAATTGACCCCATGTTGATTTCATTTCACCTACAGAGGTGGGCATAATTATTTCCATTTGCACTTGTTGCTCTATTAAATTCTGAAAAAAAGATAAATTCTTTAAAAATTAATCTGTTTCGCGAAATTATATTAATTTTATTGTTTTACAAAAATGTAAGTTCGAACATATAAATGAATTTTGTCCGTTCCATAACAACATAGTCTAGAAAAATATGGTTGAACAGTAAAATAAGCTAATGTTGTTTAAAACCGACAACAATTTGGCTTTAGGATTTAAAATTTAATTTTAATTATATTTTTTATGAATTTCTAGGACGTTTCAATAATTATTTAAAATTTTCACAAAAATTTCCAAAATCCAGCATTTCCACAAATTATTCTCTAGAACTTTCACTTATGAAAAATTTGTAGTATCTACTTAAAATATTAAATGTGCAATTTCTTTTTTCTTAATTTCTTCAGGGACGAATTTTTTAAAGGTGGAAAAAGTGGTTTCATGTTTTATTTGATTATCTACTTATTTACTTATTTTTTAGCGACAGCTACCCAGTAAGTAAGAAAAATGTGGAAAAACAATTAGTATAAAAAAGAAAACTGAGTTCAAATATTTGACAGTAAGGGGCCGTTCAAGTATTACGTAAGCGGAATTTTAGTAATTTTTAATCCCCCCCTCCCCCATGTCAGCGAAAGTAAGCAAAGCTCTTACCCCTCCTCTTATGCTTACGTAAGCATTGGTATAATTTTTACAAAATCTATTCAAGTTTCTTTATTTTTATTCATAAGCAACTAGCTATCATAGTTATTAAGTCTATGACAATGACATAAGCAATTTATAAACTATAAAGGAATTTAATGCACATTTAATATTTATTCAAGCAAATCATTAACATCATATTTAAATATTATATTACTAACATATAAACGATATTTATTTATTTCGTTCTATTTAAAAATTTGGTAAATTCAAATTAATCGAATCCCTGAACATGCTTTTCGCTGTCGAGTATAGACAAGTAGGGTGTTCAAATCAGAATCTGTGTTCAAATCAGAATCTACTAAATTTCGCAAAAAAAATAAGAAAAGTAAATAAATAACACTGCAAATTCAAGGAAATACAAGTGTTTAGTAATAAAACACTTAAGTGTTTACAATGTTAAATGTCATAAACAAACTATAGCATTTTTGTAAACGCTTAGAAACGTTTAAAAATCATCTACAAAAAGTGCTATAGTTTGTTTATGGCGTGTAACATTGTAAACACTTTAAGTGGTTTTATTTCTTAACACTTGGATTTGCACTGAAATATTGCTGACATAATCACCATTCAGACCCCCCGTCCCCCATGTCATCAAAAATAAGCAAAACAAGGACCCCCCCATCCCCCTTTGGTGCTTACGTAATACTTGAACGGCCCCTAAAGTGCTATTAGTAAAAAAATAAAAAGCCTAATTTTACAGATTATTTTTTCAAAATAAAGCACTTATTTAAACTAATCAAATTTATACATTGGATAGTTTATTTATCAGAGATTTAGAATGTTTTTCCAATAAACTAAAAAGAAACTTAGTTTTAATCAGAGGCAACTTTGAAATATTTTGAAAGCAGTTAATTTCCAGTAGAATAAAATGCTATCCATGCTGCCATACTACAAATTGTATGGTTTTATTGTTGAAATATAATCTAATGAGTAGTTCTTTAACAGATTTTAATTTGTTTTTCAGTTAAAATAATTTTAATTTCTAAAAAACTAAACGTACACAAATGTGCCAATGTCCCTGAAGAGGTTAAAGTAATCTTTTAAAGACGTACATAAAACCGTTTCTTTATGTCCGGGATATGAGTAGTATTTTGTTTTGAAAAAAAATAGTTTAAGTTATTTTCATATTTAAAAAATTCCTAAAGGTTAAAAATATTTCTTTTACCTGTAATAATAAAGTAGGGCTGCCTTTTAAGTCGGGACAGTTGGCAACTCTAATACCCCAGAACCTTTCGAGTACATTGCACGTTGTCTATTGTTTAACTTCATTATTTTATTCCACAGGTAGTTGGCAGTTCGGATGGATATTGTGCGACATTTGGATTTCCCTGGACGTTCTTTTATGTACAGCATCTATCCTCAGTTTGTGTGCAATTAGCTTAGACAGGTGAGTTGCTCATTACTTAACGTTACACTTAAACTTTGGCATTTTCCCTGACTCACCTTTACAAGAGAAAAACTTTTCTCTAAATTGCATTGTTCTCTACTTTCCCATTTACCTCGGGATATCGCATCACTTCGTGCACATAATTCAGAAAAGTTTCTAATTAATCTGAACGAACCGAAAGAAACTTTTGTTGCCAATGGAGAGTTGCTGTTTCCCTATACCCCAAAAATAGTGATGGATTTGTTTATGTTCCCTGCAAGACCAATCAAATGTCGAAAGCTAAACGGAGCACCTTATCTCAGATGGGGCTCTTCGTTGGCAACTACACGCACCTGTTGAACTCTGTTGAACTTTTGTTTCAACAGCTCGTTTTTAGCAGTGGAAGACTTTTCAACGAAACTATGATGTAAAAGCCAAATAAATTAAAAAGTTTGAGGGTGATCGTATTTACATACATTGCTTTTGTCAGGATTTATATCTTTTGTGGATAATTTTAAGTTGTGCATGTGCAAAGTACATCTATATATGTTTAAATCTTATATGGATAGATATTAAAAACCAATATTCAAAACTTAATATGTTTTTGAACCCTAAAGGATTTTTTGTGACTCTCCTAATGAAGCGATCAATATAAATGATTGATTTTATCGATCGCAAAAATCGTATGTACTTTAGTTGATAACACCGGTCTACAAAAAAAAAATTTTTTTCTTGAGTCTCGGTTTATATCATAATATTTTTATTTGTCATATTATATATCAAAATAATTAAAAAGTACCCACAACCTCCTTAAAGTTTGCTTTTGTAATGTTGGTAGTAATAATACAGATTTTGAAGACTGTATTTTGACCAGTTTTGAATCATCATTAAAAAATAAAGGATCATCATAGAACTTTTTAACTTGGTTTAAATGAAAGCCTAAATCGTAATCTAAGAAAATCAAATGCCATTTATCTCATTAGCCCTTTTTAAACATATTATTGAACAAGTTTTTCATGAGTGTGCGTGCACTTGTCATGTTCTTTATTCGGCATTTATTATATGCAGTAATTGGTTAATGGAAACAAGTCAAATTTATGGATCATTTCGAAATGTTTTAAGGCCTTCTGTATTTTTATGTAATAGCTTAAGATTTCAACTATTATTTGAACAACATTTAAGTTCCTGACTCAATCCGTTATTTTGTAATGATTTTTCATAAATGGTCAAAATATGGTTTTTTGTACTTTTTAACCCTATTTTTTTCGAAAGTGGAAGCTTACTAAACAAAAACGTTGATGGAAACATAAATTATGTAGATAAGTTTATGTACATGGCAAGGCAACTCTTTTAACAAAATTGCTACTTTTTACTACTACTACTTTAAGACTCTTTAGAAATCAAAAAATAGAATGGATTCAAATCAATTTGCATTTCCTGATAAAATCTATTATATATTATCAGATAATGCCATCCTTCCCTGAATAAATAGTTAAATCCACACAAATTTTGTTTATTTTGTATTTTTGTTATTTATAGCATCCAGTTTTTTAATGAAATCAACTGACTTTGAAAACTGTCTGAATTATGACACTGAAGATAAATGAAAAATAAATGATATATGTACTTTCGTTACAGAAAATCGTTTTTTGCAGTGGCTGGTAGCGGAAAATTGACAGCATTATACATTAATTTTTATAATTAACCAACCATCTAGTGATAATGAATTTTTAGTAGATTATCTTTTAACAATTTGGTGATAATAACATTTCAATGCACTATTAATTATTATTTATTGAAGTTGAAAATTTGATAATAATGAAGCTGCATTGCATTAACAGTCAATATACAGTTTTTCATAATAATAGTCCGTAATAACATCACAAGTTGCAAAGAATAAAATTCTATTATATATTATTTTCATATTATCTGACGGACAGGTTTGCAGTTTAATCGTAATATTGACGATGTATAAAATATGCGTTTATTTCAATTTTAACCTTTGGTCTTTATTTGTTTTAATGCTAAATCTGGATTCTGTTTTAAATAAATTAAATATTCTAAAAGTACTTATTGAATTCGAGGAATTGAATGGAATGAAAGGAATATATAACATATATGAATTCAAAGAATAAGTCATCCCAGTCTTGATCGACAGTTTTGATTTTAAATATCAAAGGAAACGATTTGTTATAGTCGGTTCTAAAGAAGAATATTAAAAAGTTTAAAGTGATTTACTCCTACTTGAGGAGGTTGTTACAATATCGTTTGATATTTTCGAAATGTAGGAGTACTTTCATACGCCTCCGCTTCCAATAAGTCGTTTCACAAAGCAAAAACCTCTTCAAAGGAGTTTAGGCTGTTCCGGGGTCGCCCACTCCATTTAGCAAATTATTTTTCCTTTCATGTATTAAATTGCAGCCCTTTTCTTGTAAGCAAATCAACAGCTTTGATGGCGCCTCTTCCAACAAATAAAAAGCAAGTCACGGCAATTCCAATAATTGTACTTAAGTCGCGTTGAAGATGTCCTTAATAAGGAAGTCTCGTTTCACAATTTTCTTAGCGGCACATATGTACGAATGCAAGTAATCAATTTAAATTGAATTTATTTTTTCACAGGTATCTCGCCGTAATTCAACCCTTGACGTATTCGAAAAAGCGACGATCCAAAAGGTTGGCCCTTTTCATGATTTTTGTTGTGTGGGTCGTTGCTCTGGCGATAACGTGCCCGCCGTTCTTCGGATGGTAAGTAGTTTTTCAACCCTCTCTGGGTAATTTATTTTAAACTTTTTCTTGTTGTTTTCGCAAGCATTATCAAATTCATAAGTTCCTGTAAATTTCCATAAAAACTCGCTTTGATATTATGCGAACGATGCGATGCTCGCAAGGTGTTTATCTTATGTGCTTAAGAATATTTTCGATGCTCCTTTCTTTCCACCAGGTACGAGCCCGGCAGGAGAAAATCAGATTCAGTCGACTGTCGGTACAACCAAAACAAGGGGTATGTCGTCTTCTCCGCAATGGGGTCCTTTTTCATCCCTCTGATTGTGATGCTTTACGTCTATCTCAAAATCGGATATGTGCTCACATCGCGACGACAACGAATGACTCTTACTGAGGTTAGTAGCAAATGTCCTGGCAGTTTTCGTTCCCGCTGTGTCTAGTTAATAAGTTTAATTCTTTGACACTTTTGTTTTCTGCCTTTCGTCATTCAATTGGGGATGAATGATAAAAAACCAATTAAGACTAGAAATCCCAATTTAAATTTAATAAGAAACCTATAAAACGTAAAATAATACTTATGTTCAGTGACGTAAAATTATATTTGAAGTAAAGACTCTAAGAGAAATTTTAAATTAATTTGAAAAAGAGATTCACACTATATAACTGAATTATTAATTGGGATACTTTTCAGACTATTCTATACCTTATGTTTTTTTTTCAAATACTTTATTAACAAATGTTTTCCAAAATTGTGATAAAAGAAGGATTGCGATTTTTTTTTTTTAAACACTGAATATACATATCTTTATATTTTAAATTAGTTTTCATACTTATTCTTAAAAAAAAATATCAATAAAATAGTTCGATATACTGGATTTAAAAAATATGTATGTTAAAGAATTTGAAAAGCCCTTCGAATTAATGTTTTGAAAAAAAAAGGGTTTTAAATTTAAAGATCCTATTAGCAGCCTTTTCCGGAGTCGGGTATAGAAAGAACTTTTCAATAATAATTTCTATTTCAAATATTCTTAACAGCGTATAGAATAATAGTATTATATAAATTTGGGATGGCCTGTAATAAAGCCGAAAGTAATAAAATTGATGTGGTCATATTTTCTTTCAAGCAGAAAAATAAAGCCGAGTTTCTTTCTAAATTTTTGTAATTTCGACTTTATTTCCCTTTCACAAACGAAATAAAGCCGATTCTGAAAAGAAAATAATGCCGCTCGGCACGGAAAATATTACAGAAACACGCATTTTTATTTTTAATTAATTTAAAACACGAATGCGTGCTAGTATGCAACGAAAATACTATAGAAGAATGAAATTTTGTAATAATTTAAGCAACTAAAACGTGCTTGTCTGCGCGATTTATTTACCTTGTAAAAAGAAAATAAAGTCATTTATCCATTCGGCCTTATTTCCGAGTACTGTTTTTTTAATAAAATTTTAGATAATAAAATATGCCATTCGCCATTATTTTTCTTGGAAAGGGGTATAATAATAATAGTCATGGAAAATTCCCCGCAATGCACTTTATGGTCTTTTTGCAGTATAACAATTTTTACTTTCTTGAACTTTTACTTCCACTATTAAGATATTTAATATCTCAATTTTTTCCTGCTTGCGAATAGCCCTTCCCCAGCAAAAATGATTTGTAAATGATTCGTAAAAGAATTATTTTAAGCGAACATATCATTTGTTGATGATATTGCAAAAGAATTAAAAATTAATTAGCTGTTGGTTATTTGAACTTTCGCTAATGAATCGTTTTAAATGATTCCTTTACCAAATCGTTAAACTCTCGGGGAAAAAACGAAATAAATTCTTTTTATTTTCTTACGAAAACTAAATCGTAAATGAATCACTTACGAACGAAAATTTAACTCACTTAAGATTTATTTTTCGCGAGTACATAGTAAGAAGAACTAAATTCGTTTTTCTTGAAAGATCCACGAATTAATAAAGAAATGTTTAAAACGATTAATTTAGGAAAATCCAAATAGTCCGATAGTTGATTCCTTTTTCATTCTGTTTTTAATTAGTATTAAAGACTGATATTTATTTATAATAATGTAAATATGTATGTATAATAAGATATATGTATATAAAATGTAAAATATATATTATATATGATGTAATGCAGAGAAAACCTGGATGAATTTTGTCGTTCTGTGTTTTGCCGTTTTTAATTACCTACACTACCCAAATAATTGGTAGCTAAATATAAGCCCTCCATTTCTGTTTTGTATAATTTTAAAGTAAGAAATTTATTATTTTTGAAAAATTTTCTGTTGCTCATCCTAATTGAAACGATGAATCCTTTGTGTTTTTCCATAAAATGGACAGTCAATTAAATCTCAATTTCCCCGAGGTTTTTTATTAATGCATAATTTATTCCTTTATTAGGCCTCGGAGAAGTCCCCGGACACGGATGTTGATGTCGAGAATTTTGTTACCGAAACGGAGCACGTCCAGTGCAGCCCGAAGCGGAGCACCTCATTCCGGAACTTCAAAACGAAGTCGTTCGACCAGGCGACGCTCTACGAGCTGGTCGAAATCTCGAGGTCCTCCTCGACGATCCGCTGCTCGACGATAAGCTGCAAGTACGCGGCCCACCACACGGCGCTCCCGCTCCATGCGATCCACTTCTGCCAGAACCACACGTCCTTCTCAGAGTCGAGCCTGTCCACTAGCAAATTAAGGATCCAGCAGCACCCGAATAAGTGCCACCGGGTGCCCATGCGGATCTCAACCCTAAAAAGGGACACGAAAACGGCGAAGACCCTGACCATGGTCATGGGGGGCTTCATCGCCTGCTGGCTGCCGTTCTTCATCTACTACATCCTCATCCCGTTCCTCCCGAAGCAGGCGGTCAGCGAGACCTGGATGTCCTTCCTCACGTGGGTCGGGTGGGTGAATTGTGCAATAAATCCCTTCATCTACGCGTTCTACAGCGCCGATTTTCGAGCGGCCTTCTGGCGGCTGACGTGCCGAAGGATCTGCAAGCGGCCCAACCACACGAAAATCTTTAAGGGCTGATGCCGGTCGGCTAAATCTGGACCTTCATCTTCATAACCGTCGCCAGAAGTGCGGGTTATTTTGAGTGAGCTAATCTTTCCCGCTTCTCCCTCCTCCAACGCCTCCAGATTCCGGATGCCGCAATCCTTAACCAGGAAGGACTTAAGTTTTATTTTTATGCCAGATGATCCCACCGCAATGAACCGAAGGACTGGAGACGGGAAGGACGAATTTTTCCAAATATAAAATTTAGATGCTGCGATGACAAAAATTCCGGATGACCTCTAATTAGATATTTTTCGCCGCATATATTTAACATTTAGGTTTTATTCTTATTTTATCCAGCAGCTTTTTAAAGTAAGATGTAAGATAAATAAAGGTTTCGCGGTTTTCTAAGTGATGCTTATTTTAGAATATAATGGGGCTTTAAAGGACTTGGGTACAAAAATAGGTAAAGGGTGCTCTCCGCTTATATCTAATAAATTTCCCTATTTAGTGGCCAGTTGCGCTTTTTCTAGGCATAATGCTGTTGTGGAGTCCTTTTTTGGAATTAAGGTTAAGCAGAAAACTCATTAAAATTTGAGGTACTACACCAAAGGGAATTCGTGTACTTACAGACTTCGGACTTTCTGTTTTCCTTACTTTAGCTCAGAGGGAGCGGTATTTGTAAAGTACACCGAATTTTAATGAGATTTTTGCAGTGGATACATGAATTTTGCAGGAGAGGTGAAAGCAATTTTTTTTCATATAATCCTCAAAATAATTACGGATTTAAGCCATTGGAAAAAGTATTATAATATATGTATGTATATTGTACATACTATTTTTGCCACAAATATAAATTATTTTATCTTCTTACAAATAATTCGTTTTGAAGCTTTTTACTTTTAAGTTCCTGGTTCCAACAAATTTTGTTCAATTTAATACTGATTTGCTAAATTTTCAAAAACTATGATTGCTACATACTTCGATTTATTTTTCTTGCAATCTTTATAAAAAAAACCAGTGATATTTATAGATATCTATAAGAATAAAATTTCCAAATTTTCAAATGAGAAACTTTCAAAATATATGGAGAACGGATATGCTTTTTATAGTACATTTTTAATGATTAAAGGAGGACAATACTGTTTTTGATGATTAAGGGAGAATATCACTGTGCCGGTCTGAAAAAATGTCGTTTTTTTATTTATTTGGGATTTGAAAAAAGGTATGTTATGAAATTAAAAAATTCATAGCCCAAAAATCGAAATTTCGATAAATTTTGAATTTGAACCCGCACAATTCGAACATTTGAAAGCCTCATCCTAATAAGTGGGGTATCGTTGGAAAGGTACTTTTAAACGTTTTGCTGTCATTTATATGTATACATACATACGAGTATATAGTAGAATTTCTGGAGCTCTTTGGAGGGTTTACGATGATGTTTAGTAAAAACTTATTATATATGTCGTCCCCATGAAGTTAAATTGTTTCAAATAATTAATTTCAACCCTTTAAAGCATCATTGTACAAATTCACGTCTATCACTCTGATTGAAAAGTCAGCACCCTCTTTGAATGGCTTTTTTTGGAGAGCTGAACGTTTCACAAGACTGCTGATCTTGAAACACAAACTTATTTGGACGATGAATTATGCTAAAGTTAAGATTTCTGCAAAGCATGTTTTTCTGAGAAAATAGGCTGTGATTGATGAGTGAACAGACACCAATGATGATTCTAAAAGTGCTTCATTTTAAAAATGTTGGTATAGAAATATAATACTTTAATGTTCTCTAAAGTCTCATTAAAAGTTTAAATTTATCAGCGACAATCAATCTCTAACGCCTGTAATATACTAATGTTCAATGTTTAAACATAAAAATAGATTCATTTACTTTATTTTTTTACTAGCACTTAACACAGAAAAATGTTTATGGCAATCGCGAAATTCTGGTTTTAAATGCTCATAAAAATAACTAGAACGAATATGAAAAATTTCTCTCCCAAAAAAATGTTTATATTCTAGTCATTTTCTTCAGTGATTCCCAAGAAATTTATGACACCGACATTTTCTTTGAACATTATTCCTTAAAATAAGTGATGACGTGATCCCTTTGAAAAAACAATTAAGTACCTAATAATTATAAAAGCATATCATCAATCAAAGACTATATAACTATAAAAATGTTGCACGTCTCGCACAAATTCAATAGGACGTAACGCTGCGTCCTATGTGCAGCGAAAAAAGTGCTGCTCTGAGTTTTACTGCAGCCAAATAGCTGCTGCGACGGCGCTGTCCCCGGGGTGGGCTTGTTCACTTGGTTTTCGCAAGTTCTGCAAATTATTAAGCAATTATATGTATAAAAATTTACTTTGCTCTTTCATATCAATCAAAAAGACACATTTAGTAAATCCAAATCAAAAAAAAAATTCCTAAACATTAATGATTTCATAATTTCCTTTAAATAAATCAAAAGCTGGTGAAATACCAAAAATCTGAATTTCATTAGATAAATCAAATCCTTGAAAATTTCATTCATAGAGTTCCGGGAAATGGTGAAAAGCGAGGGAACTCACCGAAAACAAATACACCAAAGGAAATACAACATTACTACGTCCATGTCGTTATTCCTGGGTAGTGCTAAAACTAATTGTTTGCGTTTATAAAATAAAATTGATATTTCCAATTTTTTCTACCATACTTCAACCCCATCCCTAGGAAGGGAGGGGGCGTTTAAAATTAGATTGAGCTCAATTGAATAGTTTTCGTGAAAATTTTCAACACACCATTCATTATCATTCAATTGGAAACGTACGAGTATAACTTAAAATAATCGATAATTAGATTTTTTTACGATTACACCATACCGCCATCGATCACGAATCGTTAAAAATTGTTCAGATAAAACTTACGCATTTTTTGATGAAGATGCCGAATACTATATAGAAAATAGGGGTCGCCATTTTAAATTTCAAATTTACCCCTTTTTCCATCCCCAGGAGGTGTGCACGGAGGACAATTTTGTCGAGGTTAATTTTTTCCCTCGAAAACAATAAGCTTTTATTAGGGAAATTATTTTTTCGTATAATGCATATTCCTTAAGATATTTCGATGTCTCAAGATAAAAAACTCACCCTGTATAATAGTTATACAGTATTTGAAAGGACTCTAGTTCGAAACGACCATATTAAAGCAATTTACAAATTACAGAGGGGCAATTAAATAAAAGTAAATAATTTGTATAAGAAATTTTAAAAGTTATTGAGAAAGGGTAAAGTCTACAAACCAAAATCGTGTCACGTACTTCAAAACATGTTTACAACTCTTAAAATTGAAAAGCATCACACATGCTTACGTGACTATATTAAAAATTAAAAACATTTTCCGGTAATATGGTGTGTGCTGATTTGACCGCATTACATTACAACCCACATTTAGAAAAAATAAGCATGTTTGTTTGGATTGCCGCTTACAACTATTATGAAGTAGGGTATCGTGAAAAATTTAAAATGTGGGTGGACGTGTTCAATAAAAAGTCTAAATAAACAAAATTTGAGTGAAAATGCTTGGCTACCGTATACTCAAACCGATATAATGCTTTTCACCTTCAAGTGGTGGAAAGCTAGATACAGCACAGAATAATAGTCCCCGGGGGAAAAGTCTCATAAAAACCATCTAAATCTGAAATGCTTAAATAATAAAAGAAATTGATATAAAATGAATATTCAGAACTCAGCTTGTATTCACCTGAATCGAAAATCGTTTGCATAATTTATATTTAGAGTATATGCGATAGATAAAGAACCCTCCCTGTATTTTTGGGGAGGACTGTGTGTGAATGCAAAGCCCCAAGTTAATCCCATCTAGTCACAGGCTTATAGAGCAGCGGAAGGCGAAAATCTCGTAGCTTGTGCCACCATTGTGGCGAATTATTTAAGAGTCTGAGCAGCTTAAGGACCATTTTGCACCACCGGCTAAGGGGCCAAAAAACTGTAAAGATTAATGTGACCCAGCGGGCGCACTTGAGCCCTCGACCATAGGGCCTCTATGCACCGTGCAATTGGTTCTTATCATTAACTTAAGTGAAAATTTCTCTTATCTCATTCTTGTGAATGATTCAGTTTATGCGAATTCAGCAGGAGATTATTGCTGGCTTTAATGCTTAATACTCTTTGTCTAGTGTTGGCAGGTTGAGTGAGTGGATGTATCTACGTACATATGTTAAGCAGGTATCATGCACTACTCCCAACTGACTCCATTAAGAATATTTAAATTTGTTTTCCTAGATTACAGCATAAAGGTCCACTGAACTCATCTGGGTAAGAGCGGCCCTTCAGGAGCTCAATGGACTTTCAGTGCTATGAATAGCTCCGATGAGGAAAATGTCGCAGCACGGAGGATAAGATGTTTTTACCAATGAATATTTTTCCGATTGTAGGGCTATTGATGGAATTTGAGGACACGTTTTTAGCTAATGGAATTTGAAAAATACGAAAGCAAGCGTTTTAAAGAGGTATGTATGTATATTCTGTTAGATAAAAAAAAAAATAAAAAATTTAAAGTAAAATGCTTTTATTGTGATTTACTTAAGTCCGTCAGAGGTTTTTGGTAGGGATGAAAAAAATCAAATTACTATGGTTGGTTTGTGATGCATATTTTTCGTCTTGAATTGTATTTTTGAGATTTTTCTTGATACTTTTCCGATACAATTCACTAAGGGTTTTAAGGAGGTACTCAAGATGTAGGTCTATAAGTCGATGATTTTAAAATATTTGTATCCTAAGTACCTATGGAAAAATATCGTAAAAAAAACCTAAATATACATTGCATATTTTATAAAGTCAGTCTGGCTCTGGAAACTTGCAAGTCGAATCACATCAGTAGTCTACCTTTATGTTTCTGGTACTTTCGAAATTTTAGTTCTATATATTCCGTAGAGAGTATTTAAATGCTTTAAATTACTTCCGTGCATACGTGTATTTGCAATATATGTATATTTAATAATCATATGTATAAAGCATGCTTAACATTACATTGGTACATAGATTTGAAAAAGATTTAAAAGATTCTTGTAAACAATTTTCATCACTCAGAACAAAATATCCTAAAAGTTACGTAAAACAGCTATAAAATTAATTAAAATTGAATACGAGAACATAACGCCAAAAATTAGAAAAATTAAATACTTTTCAGTAAACTATTAATTAGCAAATTAATTGTATTGAAAAATGCAAAAATTCTAAAAATACGTTCGTTTATTTTCAATATTTTTATGTGTCCAGTTCTTTCAATAGCGTTTACAACTATGAGTTACAAGTTACAATGAAATGTGTTTGCAACTGTGGAGATAAGATGAAAATCCAAAGTAGAAATAACGCGGGGATCTTGTTATCTTAAATTATGGCTCATTAATTCAAGTAGTCACTTATTCTGTTGAGGTAGTATTTCCAGTTCCCTCATTACAGGTAGAAGCATATCTACACCCCCTCGGTTATGCTACGTTTTCTCCCGTTTCATGAGAGGAATGCGATCCCTTTCATTATTCCCCACACTCTACACAGTGAAAACTCTGTGAAAAGTTCTCCCACTTTTTCCGAAACGCTTGTATACGGCGCTATCTTGGGAGACAAATGAAAATCTTTCATCCTGAAAATGAAACTTCTGTTTGAAGACCCCCAAAACATTTTTGGAACTTGTTATTTTTAAGTAAATTCAGATTTGAACAGGTGTTTTCCCTTAAGAGTATAAACCTGAGCTTTCTTCGAGCATTCCTTAAAGAATCTTAGCACAAAATTGTCAACATTTTACTCATACTCCTTTGTACCTCTGCTCCTCTGATTCCCGTGGCAATGGTGACCTGAGGCTTGTTAACCTTTAATTTTCATTTGTTAACAAAGTTAGGATGAGTATGACCCCTTTTTTGGAGTTCGGTTTGCTGTGGGATATATGTATGTATGTATATGTATATATGTATATATATATATACATATATATATATATTTTTTTTTAAAGATTTAAGATAAGATAAGTAATAGTATCTTCGAAAGTGAGAAGCTCTGGGACGGTTTGATTCATTTTCTAACAAACTTTTGTTATAAATATTTAAAAATGAAAAATAATTTTGACGTCAAACATGACTAACGAAATCAGTAGATTAAATCTGTTTCCTATCATTTATAACACAGCTGTGTTAGTATGTATTATATTTTAATTTATAATTTAGTTTTTTTGTCATTACTTATTTAATACTAAAAAATAGGGTCAAATTAGCCTGTAAAAAGAAGAAATAAACTAAAAACTAAATTTAAAATATAAATAAAATAAATGAAAAAAAAAAATAATACTTAAAAATAAATTTTAAAAAAAATATAATTTAAAATAAAAATAAAATTTTTCGTCATACCACGAAGACAATTACAATAGGCGTGATGAATTTTTTCGTCATGGAAATTTTTAAGCGTAATTATGTTGAACGTATTGTTACGTTTTACGTCGTTCTTATCCATTAAATCCTAGCGTGTGGTGTTGTCGAAATAAATATAAATCAATAAGTGAAAAACGATTTTCTTTTATTACTTTGGGTGTGATAATATTACTTCTGACTACAAAGAAAAAAGTCCCCATTGTGAAACGAGTTGAACAAAAGTTAATTCCCCGGTTAACAGGTTAAAATATGACAGAATTTCATTATGATATTCTAAACCTTGACAATATATTTCAAATCAGCGTTTCTTTAAAACTCTTATTGAGTATTTTCATGGAAATTCCAGTCATTTACTCACTCAACTCATCTGTAAAAAAAAAAACATTAGCTGCATAACCTAGACTTTTGAAAACTAATAAGTTTAATTTACTGTCGAGTTTTCATAAATTTTTATTTAGATATTGTAATAATTTGAAAATCAAGTTTTAATGAAATTGTCCTTAGATTTTTAAACCTTAATTTCGGGAAAGTTTACTTATTTTAGATCCTAAATATTGAAACTCTTACCCTCCTACGCAAGAACATCAAACTTTTTAGTTAGATAAACAAATTTTGTGGTAAGGATGGTAATTAATTCATGAATTCCAATATAAACAATAGAAGAATTTGTTCTCCGCATTGGCAACAAAACTTTTATAATGAATTCCTTTAAAATAGAATTGACAATGAAATAGCATCTGTGTAAGTCATTTTTGGTAGATAGATGAATATAAATTCAAATTTTTAAATTCGATATTAATATTCTTATCGTGTTACGGGTTTTTAGCTTGCGTCTGTAACATTTTCCAATTTCTATTATAGTTAAACGACACCTCTCTGTCTCAAATAGCCTTATTAACTTTTTCGTGGATGTCTCAGCTACTTTAACCCTTTTACCATTGAGAATTGCAAGTTCAAAAAGCTCAGAGTAGATTGAATGGCTGAGATATTCCCGCCCACGCAGAGGGTGCCGACGTCGTCACCACCAAATATTGCATTTCAATAAAATGCGGCAAGAAAAAAAAAAAACCATCATATAAATCCCGCCCATTACGATGCTCTAAGTTTTTGGGCAATGCAATAAAACAGGCATTAGCATAATTGATAAAGCTTTTATCACCTTATCGATATAATAGGAATCACCTTGAGGCACCCGTGATCCAATTATGGTACACATGGAGACAGTCTTATCTTTATGAGATAAGACTGAAGCTTTCTGCTGGTAGAGGACGTGGGTCGACGAATTCAAATGGCATTGAAGTGACGTGTTAAAATTATTATTCTGTCCTGTGGGAGAATTACCTGGAAAACATGAAATGAAAACGACGAATTGGTGTTATTACTCTGAAATTGCTTTTGTCGTTCTTGCTGCGGTAAGACAAACAGCATTCGGGTCGACATAAATTAACTTCAATGTTGCCCGTGCCCTCGCGAGAGAAGGGAAAAAAACGTACAAATTCGTCTAAAACATCAATCAGTGCATCACTCCTGTTGCTCAGGGATGAAACTGAGGGCGCCCTATAACCAGGACTTCCTGGATCCCAGCAGAGTTGGCTTTCATTTGATGAATACAAAGGAAAATCACAAGTGACTTCCTTGATTTCTTCCTGGAAGAGGATTGACCTTAATTCGTATATTTCTTTCGAATCCCGCAAAAATTTAAAGAAAAGCTTTAGAATGCCATCATTGGAAGAACAAAAGATAGGCTTTGAACCATTGCTTCTACTGAAGAACCATCTTCTGCGCAATCTCGCTGCAGTATATTTCCCCTAAATCAGGGGACTCGATGCCCCTGGAAGCACCCTAACGAGGCCACCCGTTTTGGGGGCCTACCACACACTTGATGTCTTGGTCAGTTTCATTCAAGTTTTCGTGGTGGTTAATGCTCCACTCTGGACTTCAAATACCGGAGGCCAAACTGAGAAGGTTCCCAATTCTGATACAATTTTAATACGTGTCTATCGTCTTCTTGTCCTCACAGAGTTTGTCCGTTGTTGAATATCGCAGGGTGTCTGTTGATTTTAGAAAATCGAACGAGGGTACACCGAAGAGTTGAAGGGCAACTATCGCAATCTGTGCCAGTGACACGACTTTAGAAACGAACCCTCAACAAGTTACCCGGAGTTCCGGTGGTGCGTGAAATTCAAACAAAAGATACTATCGACTTTTGTTTAGAGATCCCTTGTGACGAATACAAACTGTGGTTTTATTGACGATACACGTTTTTTATGATCTTGTTTTCGATATCTTCAGTGTTTATTGTATTTTGTGTATTTTGATTGTTCTGCTTAAATTTTACCCTTGTGGAAAACTGAAGATAGGCAGAGGAATTTGTGTTTAAATTTATCTTTAAAACAGAACCGAAACGAAGTCATGGAGTTTGTGTAAATGTTCCAATTAAACTCAGATACGGATTGAACGAATGAAAACTCCAAGAACGTAAGGTTTGTATGTGCTTCATTTTCTAAATTGTGAAATTATGCAGAAGAGAATTTTAATTTAAACTATGGAAGCTGGTTCGGTACGATGCAAAGCTTTTGTTTGCTCCTACAATGAAATTTTAATGAAAAGGAAATCATTTAGATATTCGATTTTAGATAAAACAACAAAGTTGCTAACAAAGGTAACATGCAGGGAATTCAAACAGAACCATTCATCGGACTGTTAAGGCAATTTCAGACCATGATAAAATATTTCAGGATTAATGTTGAATAATTAACTAATGGAAAATTTAACATTTATCTACTTATCTATATAGCTGGACATCTGATGTAAGTCGAGACATACTTATATAATTTAAAGACTATAAAATAAAAACATACATTTATAGCTAAATTTAAAATTACATAAATTCAATCATTAAAACTGAGGTTAGACTGAAATGTTGGCTAAATTTATTAAAATGGTAGACACATTTTCGAAAAGTAATTCAAAATAATAAATGGATTTATAAATTAATTGAATATGTATATTGCTTTTGTTGATGAATTATTGGCTTGACTATTTCGAAGACTAAGTTTGATCAAGTTGAGGTCCATATTTAAGAGTTAACAAAATTTCAAAAAATCCATCTGTAGGGAGTATTATTTTCGAAATACGAAGAGGACCTATAGAAGGGAATCTTTATTTAAATTTTGAAAATAAAGTTCACATTTTAAAAACTTTTAGTTATCATAGTGTTTGAATTGGTACATTATTTTCACACATACCACCCATAATAAACAGAATTTCAGCATGCTCCCGAACAAGCAGACCAAAAAAGTTTTACGCCCTAATTTTTAATCAATCAAACAAGATGAATTCGACTTTCCAAATATTGTGAGCGCTAAAACAACATGCAGATAAAACAAAGACACTAAATTTTAGACATGCTCGAAATTGTAAATTAATGAACGTTTACATAGATAACATAATTTGTTTTTCTTAATAAGTAATCCAAAAACAAAAAGGTTTATCTTGGTTTTTAAAATTTTTTTATAATTCGCGTAAGATAGTTTAGAGGTATTGCTGAAAAAGTGCAGTTTTTAATTTAATTGAGCAAAAGCTTTAATAGCTACACTTAACAAGATTATAACGAATAAGTATTGAAACTCAGAAACTCACAGATACGCCATTAAAAGAATAAATGCGACAATTCGTAAGGGAATTTAATCATTTTATATTAAATTAAAATCCAGATAGGTACCCATTAAAAATACAACGAAAAATAGCTGAAGCTTTGTAGCTTTCACTACGAGTACTAAAGTATAAAATGCGGTACCATTAAAACAGTTCGAAATTTTCTCATTCCTTGCAAAAACAACAACCAACCTGAACATAACGCGAAATTCTGAGGGTACTTACTTGCGTTGCGTTACCATCACCAAAAGTGCATAAATCATATAAAACAAAAAAGCAGTAAAAATTCTTTTCCACGAAAAATAACAGAAACAGAATTTCTGCAAGGCTTTAAAGAAAATTATTGTAAAAGTGTTGTTCGCTTCTACACCTTAAGCGTTCTAAAATAGAGACTATGTACCAACAATATGGACTCATATGCACTTCCGGCTTTCTTTCATAATAGTTGGCGCCGTCTGCCTCGATTTTATAAAGTTTTTATGACTGTACGAGGGAGTTTCAAGCATTATTTCCACACCAACATCTAACTTAATTTTAAACTTTAACTAAAAATACCATTTGCGAGAGAGAGCTTTTGACGACAGGACAAATTTTTAATTCTTTCCATAAAAAAACTTATTTAAAGTTATAGACATAAAGTTGTGTTTTTTATGGTATGCAGTTATCTTCAGACTCAATTTACCTCAACCCGGGTATGTAGAAGCATAGAAAAAGTTTAAGAAAAATGTTCTATAGACTATCGTCGTTTTCACGATTATGGGCGTCGTCTGTGAATTATGGTGGTAACTTTGGTAAAACTTATTAAGATTATTCCACTTCTGCGGCCTACTTTTGGGAATATAAATTTAGTTTTCAACACAAAAATAAAATAAAGCTGGGAAAGTTTATCCAGTTAACAAGTTAATTAATGACCCAACGAAAGTCGCGAAGGGTACTTTTAATACACCGGGTGATGAAGATAGGCGCAACAAGTTTTTCCCTAAATTTCGCTCTTATAGTAAGTATACACAAAGGTGTGGTTAAGTAGGTACATAATATAAAGCATTACTCATTTAAGCATGACATATAATTTCTCAAATTTCAAAGGACTTCCAAATGAATGACTAGTCCCTAATAGAAAGTAATTTGTTAAGAAAGGATAAATTCACTTTTCTCAACTATCTACACGTGCCCCAGAAGAAGTCGAACGAAAGAAACGATTTCGGGCACGTGTGGTATCTCAAAAATGCCTTCCCGATTGAAATCTTTCATTACAATCGCACCCAGTAGGACACCCTCTCACAAAACATCCCTCCTGCTGCTTGTATAGGATCATTTTACATGAATAAATTCTGATGCTACAACAGAATAAATAAAATAAAAATAAAAAAAAAATACAGACGAGACGTTCCCCTTGCTCTGTAATAAATTAAATGAATGGCACTTTCTTCAAGAAATTCATGTCATTACGCAGCAGAGTCACCTTTCCGAATTTTCTTCTTATCCTGTATTTATTTGCTATTTAAAGAAAATACCTGCGGTATAGAGCTCTAAGTGAGTTATCCGTAATTTTTGGTTAGACCTTTTCCACATTTCCGATTCAGGAACATTTCCACTAACAAAGAGTTTGGTTTGGTCAAAAAGCCCTTAATCGCATACACGTCATTTATTTTTTCTGATTTCTCCCTAATCTGAGCTGTCCTCGAATCAAATAAGGCTTTTTTCCGAGAACGTTAAACATTTCCCTAAAGGATCAAATGCTTTAATAAAAAAAAAACGTGAAAATGCAAAAGTATAAGTAATAAAATAAAGCGAATATAAATCGAATTTGAGTATAAATTCAAGTAATTAATAAAATTTCTGACGAAAGAAAAAGGAGTGAATGGGCAACATTTCTTTTGGAGACGATTTTTTTAAGAAATTTGACTTTGAAGTATTTTTTCTTATCTCCGATCAATGATTTTCATATTTTATCTCTTTTTTCCAAGAGGGAAGTTTTGTTTGAAAAGTGTTCTCGCTGTAAAAGAGGTTGATTCAATTTGCAGCAGTATTTTACTTAAATTTAACTTCCGAATTTATTTTTTTTTTATCAATTTATTATTTATTAAATTCACTTCGTTGTATTTTGATTTCAATAAATTTCAGAATAAATATATTCTGAGGAAAATTTAGAATTGTGTTCACGTAGAGCTGCTTGTCTTTATAAATGTCTTAAGAAATTTCATACTGTGCAAAAATTGAAATGAAGGGTTTTCGCCGAAAAATAAAAAATAAAAATGGCTTAATGGATTTTTGAGAAACGAATTTATGGAAATCGTGACGGAGAAACGTTTTAGGTGATTGTGATGTTTGTAGCTATATTTATCTAGATAAGATATTTAAAGTCTATGAATTTCGATAAATTTCAATGTGAATGGAAATTAACCCTTAAAAGGTTAATGCAACAAAGCTGTCCAAGATCTTAGATAAGTTCAGAGAACATAATCTCGAATTTACCGGCAGTGCGAATGCATTCAATGTAGGAAATTTGAAAGCGAGCTGTAAATTTAAAAAAAAATGTTAAGGAAGCATCGAGTTCTTTGACAGAGTCAGCTCTACTTAAGAATGTTCTATCTAAAACGAGAATGATTTATTTAAAACATAATTTATAGAATCATAGAAATCATCGTTTTATATAGTCCCTTTAGTAGATAAAGTGTTCTTCAATTTTCCGTAGGAAATCGAGAAGAAACAGACTACTTATGGATTTAAGACGTACATGACTGTAATATTTAAAGGAGTATGTATATATGTATATTTTAAATATGAACCATCTTAAATTCTTATTTGTATACATATGCATGTACATAAATGTATATATATATATGTATATATCTAAACAAGACTGAAACATCCACGTGGCAATTTTAATGGTTTAATAAAGTGTAGGTGGCGTTTTAATTTAAAGGTCGAACCACAAAGTAAACTCTTAGTACAGCAATCATTATTGAAAGGGTATTAAGTCTTCGATTTTAATAAAAATCGACATATAAATTTTCATGATTCCAGCGTAATCTCTTCTTAATAGATATCGACATTATAAGTGAAAACGTTGCGGAATATGTGGGACGTCAGTCAGTCAATGCGTGGTGTTTCCAATTTATGAGCCTGTTCATATGTATATACATATGTATCTACATTCATTATGTATCATTAAGCTATCTGGTTCGCTGTGTTAGATTCAATATAATGAGCTCTCTAATTTAGATAACAAATTTGAAATTCGAGGCTTTGTACATTTTCTAAATTTATCACTTCTTTAACGAATCTCTTAAAGCTTTGAAATTTTTGTTTTTTATCTTGAATTTATAGATTACCTACATAAAAGAATTTGTATCCTTTAGTATCAACTTTAAAAATAAAATTTGTCTAGTCTGATACTATTGATAGCAATAAGCATATTTTGTGAGAGAATGGGAATATGCGTATTTTAAAATTATTAACCTTTTCATTTTTTCATGTAAAAGCTGAAGATCCAAATTTTTATTTTAGCATAGTCGAAGGCCTCTTTGACATACATATCGTTATTCTTTTTAAATTTTCAAAAAATACAACATTATTTTTTATATATTATATTATAATTAACACTATTTTTCTTAAAAAAAACATGATGTGATAGAATATTTTCGATTTTTTAAATCTATCATCGAATTGTTAAATATGTAGCACCACATTTGAAATCAGTGACCTCAAAAACCCCCGGTACCTACATACATATATCGATTATTTTGAACTTTCATTATGTTTTACAATTTAATAACCAATGTAAATGTTCTATGTTTGCATATTTTAAATAATTCCCGAAAAGGACTATAAATTCCTTTTTTTAAATTGAAAAGCTTTATTATTTTTTAAGGAGGAGACATAGAGAGTCTGTTAAAATAACATCATTATTTTATATGAAATAATTTTCTATAGGACTTATTCTACACAGTTTGGAAAGTTTTAAGCACATAATTTAATATGAAGTAGTTTACTTTTCTAACTTTTAAATATTCAATTCACAATATGGGTGCATATGATTTAGTATGCATAAACCCTTCCTAATTAGTCTAAAGTTTCAAAAACTGCTTTTACGTTGTCTCCGTTAAACATAGTTACACCTGTTTTGAGATGATTAAAAACAATACTTAAGAAAAACAGAATTCATGTCATGTTGTGCATCTATTCAAAGCTGGAGCAGCTTCAAGTTGGCTGAAAATTCCATTGCGAAAACTTTAATACATTGCACAGGAAGGTGGGAGGATTAAAAGATTATGCAGATTATGCATCGTCGAAATTTGTGTTTTAGGGCGACCACATAAGCACGCGTAGAACGACAGAAAAGCATACGTTCTCAACTACGGAGTGCATATCTCATAACTTCTATAATACAAAAACATTGCTGTGAAATTTTGTACGACTGTCGTACAGAAACTATTTAATCCTTTGGGATATGTATAATACAAAGGTTTGTTTTAATTTCGCGTTAAATCCCACGGTCTTTATGAATCGTCAATATTATCAATGGGATTATATCTCGCCTTAATGTTAAGCTATCCTCTAACTCTCTGTAACATCAAATCTAATGTAAGGTTTGCCTCCACCTTGACAAATATTTAGGTTCATCCTTTTCATTTTCTGGAATTGTTATGGCGTTTATAACATATCTTATGGCACCTTTGTTTGGAGAAAAGGTGTTTTGCCCTTTCTCACAACTTCCCGCTGTGCCATCTGAATTATTTGTAAAGAAGAATGTGCCATTCAGCCTCTTAACGTGCCTTTTTATTATTTTCTAACAAAGAAACACGTTGGCACTGTATTGCTTCAATGGCGCAATCAAAATCTTCGAAAAAACATGACCATTCAACTGAATGTCTGTTGCCAAGAGGGTAAACGAATGAAATTTACTTTTGATTCAAGTTTTAAAGGATAAGGACTTGGGTTCGATTTTCAAGTTACGATTTTTTGGGTATATTGTTTTCTTTTCATATTCCAAAATTATGCAAATGTAATAATGCTGAGGTCGAACCGACGTAAATCAAATGGTATAATGGCCGTAGGGCTAAATTGATGTCTTGAAAAGTTTCCTGCTTTGTAAAAGGGAACATGAAAAGTTTTATGACAAGGTAATTACCAAGGCTCACATTATTATTCCGTTGAAGTGCGAAAATAAGCCTCTGGTTTTCAGCAAGCTACAATTTGCTCACTATTGGACCTTGTACATGTCTACTATTATTTGAGTAAAATTTCTTTGGAAACTTGTAAGAAAAGCAATGCTATTAATTCACCCTTATGTATACCTATCATGTATCGCATTAATCCCTCAGACCACGCGTGAATCCCTAAAGTAGAGCACAAAGACAAAATATTCTGCCATAAAGGAGCGATGTATCTGCCTTGTATCGCACCATCATCACGATTGCACTACCATTAAAAGGATCCGGGAATATCTGGTCTTGTTATCATGAATGATGAAAGGTCCCGATTCACTCCCACTCTCCACATTTTGCTTCAATACAGAATACTTCTTATTCTGAGTTGATTTATAGGGCCTTCGGCACTCAAAAACGGACATAGAAATCAATTACGCAAACCCGTAGGGGGCAAGTATAGCACCATAGAAGAGTACAGATGTTACGAGTACAAGCGGACACCGCTATAAATTCAGACCTTCCAGGCAACCGGGATTTAATATAGATTCCAAGAAGACTTTAAGTTGAATCCTTTTCGACCATACTTTAATTTAATGAATGTCTTTTGTAATTGGACGGCAATCCAATTCTACTTACACAACTTCACAGAAGCCCCGAAAAAAATTCTGTTTGTTTGTCTGTTAAAGAAGCCTTGTGTTGTCACGCGTGTGCGAACTTAAAGGATCTCTTAATTGTTCCTCCAAAAGGATGGCAGCTATGCGAAGGAGCTGTAGCAGATAGGGTAAATTCCTTAAAAGAAGAGTAAATGGGTTAATGTACTTTTAAAAGAATTTTTTGAAATTCCTTTACCTTTTCAACGTATCTTATTTCAAACAAAATTTCGAAAGAGGTTGTTGATACTCTGCCAGAAGATGAGAGAAGTTTGCCATTAGCACAGTTCAAGTATTTCGGTGCGTATATCTACAAGTAGAGGAATTTATTTTAAGATTATATTAACAGATTATAATATAAAAATTAAAAATATAAATCTTATGGCTACCCGCTATCCTCATATCAACATTTTTGAAAATATAAATTTTATTTTTTATTCTTCCATAATAATGTTTTATTATTTCGATAATATTACAATTGGGTAAACGAATTAAATTATATACTATCTTTAAACTTAGCTGAACTTTAAGTCGTTTTTTTTAAATGCATGGATCAGGAATACCAGATTAGAAAAAGATATGTATGATATGATTATAACACACTGACGTCATACGTCTGTGATTTGAAAACAACTGTCGTTTTACATTTTACATATGTCTGTCTTTATCTGGACAATAATATATATAATTAAATTAATTATAATTAAACTAATTTTGATGAAACTTTCACTGAAAGGTAGAAGATTTTGTCGGCACTTTTTGTTCGTCACTTTTGACCTTTTTCATCGTAATCCTTTTGAAGCCATCAAACTCAAGTTTCGGCATAAATTTTCTATAAACCTCATTCTGGAACAACCTTTATCAACTAAACTGATTGTAAAATAACTTATCCAAAATATTTTCTTTATTACAACTCGAACACCAAAACGATCATGAGAAGAGCATGATAAATAGTAAAAATAATATTTCATAAAAAACAACTGACACGTTAATTTCTTGAGAAAAATCATTTTATCATAAACTAAAGGAAATTTCCACGTATTTGGGATTTTCAACAATGATTAATAAAATTTTGTATCATACCATGGATAAAGTTGAACAGGAGTTTCTCAAGAAGTTCAAGCACGAGCAGTTCTATAAAGCCTTTTCAAGGGTACGCTACGTTCGCTGCGGAGGAGGTCAAGATTGAGGTAACGCAAAAGAAATGCGTAGCAAGAAAAATTCCTGAAATGATTCGACAAAAACTGTAATTGTAATTGTGAAATTTTGTGGTCACCTCATGCTTTAGATATTCAGATCTTGATAAATTGTTATAGTTGAACTGTCTTCCCGAAAAAAATTAATCTAATTATATGAACTGAAATTCAACGATTTGTATACCGCCTTCTGAAGCGTTAAATTGAGTTTTCCCTTGGAGTGACATAAAACCGTGAACATTATTTTTTATTATGTTGGTACAAAAAATGTATGAAATTTTTTAATCAATTTTATATTTTATTAATGCAAATAGGTTTTTTTGGTAGAATGATGATAAAATTAATAAAAATAGATGTCGCGACCGATAGTTTCACATTACTAAGTAAAACCCAACTTATTAAATTTTACAAAAATGAATAGTCGATTTGGACTGATGGACATTTTTTACTTGACGTAACTCAAAAACCTTATTTCAAAGAGGATTGATTGATTGTTGTGATAATTATATAATTATGTGAATGGTTTTTAAGGTGTTGTTTTCATTATTCCATACCACTTTTTTGGTACTAAAGTGCAACTCATACGAAAGATCGTGCAGATCCTTATAAAGTGTTCCCAAATTTCATTTTATTTAAAATATGGTTTGTACTTTAACATTCCATTTAAAATAAGACACTTAATTATTTTTGTCGAAAAAAAAGAAGCTCTTTAAAATGGTTCTTTCTTTATTGTCGCAAAGACAATTTGCAGGTACATAAATTCTAATTAATTTGCTCTTTTAATTAATTACCTTTTATTAAAAAAGGTTGTGGCACATTTGGACCAACCATCATTTACTTTGTAAAAAGGACTTAAAGTGTCCCCAGTAAAATTTCCCTCTGGAAATAATATCGTCAAGTTTTTTGCCGCCAAAATTAATTTGTCTTTTTAGTATCGTCCATTTCTAAATAGGACATTTTACCTTTCAAGTTTTTGTACAGATTTTCGGTTAAAAAGTACAAATAGACGAGTCCGTCTAAGGTATTTTGCACCACCCTGTACGCGGTTTAAAAGTATATTAAGAGCGTTTCATACATAAGAATGGAGTTAAATATAGATGACTGCAGAAATTACTGAATATGGGTCATATAAACTAAATAATTGAGTCGAATAATTTCCTTTCTCCAACGCGTAAAGAGAAAAAAAAATGGATTCGTTTGAATTACATTCCACGGGGGGCAATTACAAGTCTACCAAAAGCTACTAAAACCAAGAATGCCGACATCCATGTCGCCATAGCCATCATCATCATTATATTTATACTTGGTGCCGTATTCCATATTACGTAGAGAATTGAGGTAGAAAAAGCGTCGCGTACGGAAACGAAAAACATTCACGTAAAGAGGCGGAAGTACTCCCAAAGGATGGCAAATGAGTTTTGGAATTCGATTTTCCATCTTCCTTTTAGGTAGGCATAGAGTGGCTGTGGTTCCCACTAATTAGTTCCTATATGGATCAAATCCGAAATGCACAATTTGCTTCAATGCTTCATCAGCAGTGACCCCGGAAAAAATTGTTGACGAAAATTAGTAGAATAATTTAGCTCTTGGGGCAAATAATTGAGATAAAAATTATTAATATACTAGGAAGGAAACTATTCATGGGTTATAAATCATTCAATTTCGCACAAGATCATCTTTCCTAAAGGAATGACATTGCAAAAGTTTGAGAGGGGAAAGTTTCTTTTCAGAGTTTTTAGTTTCGTCGGAGTCAATCATTTTCCACACGTGTAAGCAAACAGTTAATTAGGAGTGCTTTTGCGGACTTTTCAGATCTTTGGATGTATCTTATGTATTATCAAGATTAGATAAGTTCCTATACTGGCACAGAATAGATTTTTGGGCATTTTCACACCTATAAAATACTTCTACTTAATTTGGGAACGAGGTAATGGCAAAGTTGAGCCGAAATCCGTCACCCAAAAGATTTTACCTGTAATCTTCCTGCAAAAGTTGTATGAAAGTTTTTAAGAGCTCCAACCATATTACAAGCGATTTATCCTAGTGAAAGAGAAACCCGAACACGGCACAGATTATGGGTTAGCCCTGTCAACTCACTCCTATTTCATTTCACTTCTAAAGGGCTGCTGAAGACAGGTAAGGGCTGTGGTGCCGGAGGCCTCACCATCACCACAATGGTCAAGGTTCGGGCCGATGTGATTGCTTTCATCGCATCGACGTGTAATCCATTCGATGGCATCTGAGCCTGGGATTCGTGTCTAGCCGAAGATGCGTGCTGATCACGAGCATTAGCCATAAACAGCCGGAAGGAGGAGAGGATAGAATTGACCTAATAAAATACATTCATGTAAAAATATTGGCAAGGAGCTTTACGAGTTTTTCTGCTTTTTTGGTCGTCTACAACTCTTAAGTCCAGGCATATTCGTGGTCTAAATCGTAATTACCATTAACATGGTTGATTTTAACTATATATTTAAATAGATAATTTATCGAAACAAGTCGCGAGGGTTTGCTAACTTTTTTATATTAGATTTAAAGTAAAAAATGACTTTAAAATTTCTATCAATTTCTATCAGTCATATAAACATATTTTCACTAATAGCTAAAAGACATGTTTTCCTTTGAATATAACTTAATTAAACAATTGTGCATAAGTTGTATAGATTATACATATGTACTATACTTCAATAACAAATTCAAAAATTCATGAACCTACGCTATCTCGACCACATTATCGAAATGAAATTGTCGCACAGTTTAAAAAATGTCTAATATCCTGTGTAAAAAGGTCATTCATTCAACTCACGTAAAAACAATTTTCTGTCGGCTCACTGAGGTTGAAGTTATTAATTTAAGGCGATAATATATTACAGATTTATTCAGTATGAAAATACAAATTGTATGCTCAACAATATATCAGGCGATAAAATATGAATAGTGAAGACGGAAATAGCTTACTTGAATATTGGGTTAAGTATTATAGTTCTAAAACTTTTATAAAAAGAACAATTTTTAATAAATAGCTCTTTAGTATGTGCGCTTCTCGTCTCCTCGTGCAGACAACTGGACATACGTATTTTAAATTAATACAAAAATTAATTGATAGAATACCGAACAGAAAGAAACTGTTGAATTATTTATCTAACTGCCTAATCATTTTATATTACATTTTTACAAGTTCTTTAATTATTTAATTGTTGACCATTTTAAGTATAAAGTAATTCAAAACTTTATGTGTTCATCGATTGAATCAGCGGTGAAATAATATAACTTATTTTCAGTTAAACCGAAACGATTTCTAATAGTTGAATTTTACATAACTTTTAAACTTGGTTTTATCTAACTCTAAAATCTGAAATCGAAATATAATCCTCATTGTTAATGGAAATATATATTAAAAGTTTCTCAAATAGCTTTTTGGATTTCGTGGTGATCTTTAATTAATTTGCCGAAATCAATTCTTTACAGAAAGTAGAGTCGGTACACATGCTAAGCAAAATTATCTCTAAACTTTGGACGGCTTTTCCTAAATTGAAGAAGTCTACGAGCAGAACTGGGATAAAATGCAATGCTCCAAACCTTCATTCGATGAGATTTACGCTGGCAGTGCATACCATTAAACTTAACGACCATTACCAACCTGGGGATTAAGTGCAGCTCCCGGTTTTTGAGTGGGATAAGTAGGCACCAGGGTGCGGGAGAATCCTCCTTATAGCCAGAATGCGTGCGGGTATATTTTCACTAATGCACGTTTATCCCAATTCAGAGCTTAATTTAAATTTCTCCGTGGCGAAAGTAAATAACAGTCCCGTCCTGTAGGATGGATATGTATCTAAATATTGTATATACTAAAGATCCCCATTTTCAGTGGATAACTCCCATTCCTCCGGATTTGGTAATGGTGAACCGGGTGCTCTAATTATTTTGAAGTTGCGCTTGTTTCTTACCCACCTACCCGACAGGCAAAATGATTCATGCGTCCTGTACTTGGCATTAACATTTTTTATAATTTTCAGAGCAACGTGGAGTATCTTTGGTTTACCTCAGGGAGATTAGGTGTGAATTACAACCTACTCCGCCGTATCCCTCTAGAGTGGCTGCATTGATGTCGAACTCACGTGGCCTTATTTATGGTTTCAGGGAGTAATATTTCAGTTGAACTAGTTCCACACCTCCTACGGGAGTTCCATAAAATTGTGGGCGAGCCACCCTTATGCAACCTTCTCCTTTCCTTCTCCGAGGTGAAAACTTGGATATACACTTGACGGTGATTACTAGCAATTTTTAACCACCGGCATTAAATAACATTTTATGATTTATTAAATTAGCATTTCCCTAGAAGGTATCTTGAAGGTTCGTAACCTGAGAACAACTTTGATAAGTTGACGTTGAACGAAAACCGAATGAAGAATATTGTTTTTAGTTTTATTCCCTGAGGTTCGGCATTATAACTTAAAATAATGGAACTCTGAGACCGATTTCATAAAAGTTCGACAGGTATAGGTACATACATATATCATGTCAATAATAATAAAAAAATATGTTTCCGACGATTGTCAATTTTCGACTAATTTTATCAGTATATAGCCTTTAATCGACCCAAACGTTTAAATTAACTTAAATTTACCAATCATCAATTTTTTACAAATCTAAGAAAATTCAGACAATTTAATTAGAACATTAAAAGGTAAAATATTTTTCAACCCTATTAAAAAAGCGATCAGTATAGGTTTTGAGGATTTATTACACATCTCTATAATAAAACAATTTAATTTAAATTTTTAAAACAAATTGGCAGCTCAGTAATTTGTTTACACAAATCGTGAATGTAAGTGTTTCTTAACGCTATATACAGGTTCCTTGGCTAAAAAACTCTCCTGCACTTCTTTCAGCGTTTAAAACATAAAAGAAATTAAACAGTTTTTTAAAGTTGCCTAGCAGTATAATTCAAACAAATGCTAACCAATTTACTTCAAATTTTGGCAGTACCTTAAAAAACGTACTAAAAATTTAGTTACTTCCGTTAAAACCGAAGTTTTAAATTAACCCTTATACTGTAGATATTTAGTAAAATTGTAACATTATCACATTTTTTTTGTTCTTGTTTATTTTTATTATGTGATCCCTGATATTTAATGAAAGATATTTTAATTTCATTTAATGTTTAATTAATTTGAAAGCCTTTCAACAATTATGACTGCTGATTTAATTCTCATATTGTTCGTAATTCACTTGATGTAGACAAACATTAAACATTAAATTTTTGTATCTTTTATGATATTAATGTTGCATTTCCTAAATTATATTGAGTGCGAACTTATTTTTTCAAGGGTGTACATACATGAGTCCATGGGCGGATACAAATTGATGTCATCCCTCAGTAGAAAAAAATGCCCCTTTAATGTATGGTTGAAAGTTGTTTATAGGTATTTCATTTTTGTAAAATTAATAAAGAGGAATATACATATAAAACGAATGAATAAAAAAGCAAACAGAGCGAGGAAATCTCATTCTACATTACATTCAAAAATTATATTTTCATTCAACATCTAGGTCACGCACAATGACTGAGATTCGCAATTTCATGTTTAAACCTCTTTACGAACAAAACTGAGCTGAGCCCTTCAACAAAAAAGGGTTCGACAACAAAAAAATGAAAAAAGAGATCTAACAAAAGCTGGCCTGCAGCAAACAAAAATAACAAATATGAATTATAAGAGTGATGGTAAATTTGAATACCCGACTGAAGTTAGAGTTGGATAAATTTTTCGTGGGAATTCATTAACTCAGAGTGGTTGCATTTGCAATGGTGATGTAATGGTGCAATTTATTCAATGAATTAAATGAGCGGTGCAAGGAATATTATCCTGGAAACTACATACTCAACCAAATTTAATCCGCTTACACTGCTGACGGCCCATAAGTGGCTTAGGTCAACATAATCGATGTAGGCAATCTACAATTTTGCATATTATAAAATCAATAGTAATCGCAAATGCAGGCACATTGCTAAATATTTAGGCATGCTGCAAGTTTGGATAAAATAGTTTTGAAAGCGGATTATACCCGCACAATTTTCAGATGAAAAGCTATTTAACACAGAATATTATCCTATCTGTATGCTGTATTCGAGATCCGGATCTAGTCCTTCTTTATTTTGCTAATGTATGTAAGTGTGCTATTCGTTAAACCTACATATTAATTTTTTGGAGTTAACATTTTAAGTAAACGATTGTCACAAGTAATGCTGTTACAATTCGTCAAGAAAATAATCACTAAATTTTATAACGACAGACCATGACTCTTTAAAATTCTACTTGGTGTTTTGGATATAAATATAAAGTCAAATGGGCGATGTAATTGAACCCATGTGCAAACATAAGCGAAAATATGTATGCTGCAGATATTTCGAGCACATCTGCGATTTTTCATAGATCGGCGTTATTTATACAAAAGTAAACGCGAATCCGCAAAAAAACACAAATGTGCTCCAAATATCTCCAGTTTATTTTCCTGGCTTTTACAAATTTGTACTTAATATTAAATTTCTCACGATAGCTATTAGTTTAATTGATAATTATTTTGATTTTTTAAACATTTTAACTTAGGTATTCGTTCTTTGAAAACTATATATAGGTATATGTAAGATCTTTCTTATTATTATTATTATGTTTAGTAGTTTCAGAAATATGTAGAACAGAATATAACATAATATGTTTTGATGGACATTTCCACCAAAAGCTCTAAAAATATCTTACACATAATTTTGATAAAGAAATTTTATTGTTAAATTTTGTATTAAATATTTTGTCAATAAGGCTAGAAGACGATTTATTTGTTTTCATTTGAAACCTACTGACTGACTGCCAAATAGCCTTCGTAATTCAAAGAATTATTATAAAATCTTGTTATTCGTATTTTTATTTAATTCTTACTTAGCGTAGTAACTGGTTTTGTTTTACTGCTGAAATAGCTAATTTCGTTTCTTAATTGGATGTGAAAAATTGAATTCTACGTTTTATCGGTTGAAAATTGTAGGATTTCAAATTTTATTCAAATTATTCTACGTCACCCTGTGCATACCTATTTCCAGCCATAAAAGGTAATCCAGCTGCATTCATGTATCTGGATTTAAAGAAAAATACAAGCAACATTAATTCGCATAAAAGATTTTTTACCGGAATACCTTAAAATCCCAAATCAATCTATTCACACTTCCTCAGTAAAAGCAAGACAAAACGTAGAGGCAACCCTTGACATTAAGGTTATACAACTGCTAGAAAATGAATCATTTTTCCCCAAAAGAACACCTTTTTCTAGCTCCATTCCTATGAATACCTCTTTATCCAAATCAACCCTAATAAATCAACTCAATTTCAGCCATCACGTTCAGTCATATTTTGTGAAATTTACAAGGAAATTTAAAACGTTTTTGGGTAAAAAGCGACAATCCAAACCTAATCTGCCGTAAATCGGAAAACTCTTTTTTCCGAAAACGGCCCCTCCACAGAAAACCAATAAAGCTATTGTCTCCTGATTCAACGTAATAGAGTCATCGGGAAAAATCTAATTTAATTTCGTTTGGTGAATTTGAAAAGGACCAAGCACAAGCATCCCTTTTCAGGCGTTTTCCTTTCTTATTCGCTTTCATCCCTTAAGGAGTAGGGTGGTCATGGCACCAGTTGGTCCAAAAGCCTTCTGGTTACATTGAATTTTTTTTCTTCCTGCTTTCACCAACATTAGAATTTCAAAATTTAGTAGATGAGGAAACGCACGTGGATGTTTCGATACCATGTTGAAACCAAAAAGCACGCGGCAAAATCATTTTATTTTATTAAAGGAGCACCGCGTGGCTTATGATTATTCCTGGGGGAGTCCTAAAACGCCGACACATGCAAAAAATTTACTTTAACAGACCTTTAAACTTAAGAAATTATTTTAAAATTGGTACTGATCCTTCGTGAGAAATAACTGAGTCCACATTTTATTTATAGGTTACGTGATTTAGAAGGTAGGTGGCTAAAATAAATCCTATGATTCCATTGTCTTCATAAAACCAACATTTTCCTCTAGGGTAGGGCTTGTCCTTTTGTTCTATAAAACGAGATAAAATCCTCTACATACATAAAATTCATGCATTACAACTTTATGTTCTTGTACTCCCACTGCCAATTACCCGCATTTTTTGCAATTTATTCCGTGTAATCTTGCTTCAACATGAAGGCATATTTACTTACAAGGCCCTCATTTACGACATTCACCCTGGCGCAATTTAAAATTAATTTCAAATTGTCCTTTAAGTTGGCATTACTTTAAAGATGATTATCCTTACATTTGTTGACCTGTTTGGTCCCCTGAGAGAATGACTACATAAAAGCGCCACAATAAATAGAATTGGCTCTATGTTGTAAAAATGATTATGCGGTATTAATTTCATGATTTATAACATAGAATAAATTTTCATTCGTACAACAGTCAAGAACACGAGCAGCATCCGGCAGGTATACATATAGACCAAAAAATGAAACTTTAATTTTTTTAAATTAAATTTTCATTTGCGATATTAAATACTATCTTGAATTTCAAAATTTTGATATAAATGTGGGATCGGTCAAGTGCACTTATCACCAGAGCTTAAAATTGTTCGAAAGGCACCGGAGGCAAGTGTCCACGGATAGCTCAGTTGGTGCTGTAATAATAAAATGCCTATTTGAACTTTTAGTTTTTGAAGTAATGCAGTATTTTTGTGTAAAATTAAGAAAAAAGAACTGACATTTTTTCTTATCTTATGTTTGGTACTGTAAACTAATTAATATGGTTTATAAGTATAATTTAAGCTTATAAAACTTGGATAAACTTGCCCTTCGTTCTTCGCGGGCTTTCCTCAGCAGTTACTAATTTGAAATTAGTCTAACGATTTTATTATTTATGGATAACATATATAAAATGTAAGAAATCGTAAGAATTTGAAGATAAACAATTTTGCAAATGAGATGATGAGGTTTATAATAAAAATTTCGCAAATAATATTTATCTTTTAAAGAACTCCTTAAAGAAACCTTTTCGCAAAACTCTTATATTTTATTATTTAAGTATATACTTTTCATTCTCGATTAGTCAATATGCACATATATATACATATTGTATTTTATTAGATGCAGACCACGTGTAAACCGTTTGCGACAGTCGGTTATATGTTAATGAAAATATTTGAAAAGGGTAAAAGGCCTTTTTATGTCTTGTAGCTTAAAATACTTATTAGTATAATATCCGCGACATTAAATGACAATGGAATTGAATATAAATGCGGGCGCAGCCTTTTTTTTATCTGATTTCAAAAGATTTTAATTAGGGCATGATGCCCGAAGCACTGGGACAACAAAGCAAAATAATTTTAGGGAGGAAATTTTCTTTGTTTTTAATTGCCCCTTTATTTAATTATCTTTTTTATGTGGTAGTTAAAAGCGTATCTTACCAGATTATTGCCTTATTTCTGTGGTGGACATAATCGGACATTTTAATTTTATATCTTTGATCTCAGTAGAGATGTTTTAGAAGTCAGTGACTTTGAAATTAAATATAATTTTGAAGCGTTCGAAAGCGAATAGGTTTATATATATTTATTCACCTAGAAAATTCTAATTTCTCATTGTATTATAGCAGACAGACTTACTTAAAATTGTGTACATTGCGTTATAAGGTTACATCGAAAAATATGATACATAAAATTTTTAGCAAAAATAAAATTATCATATCCACACAGTCTGTGAAGAAGGTGTGGTCGACATTTTTGAAGTTTTTTTAGGCGTGGTAAATTTCCATATTATTTGAAATGATGTAATTTGCTTCCTTATGTAACTACAACCTTTTCTCCCATTAGAGAAATGTAATTTTCGTAATAAAAATTTTCCCAATTGTTACATTTACATTATTTCTAACGAACTAAACATTCATTTTATGAAGGTTATAAAAAATGATTGCGTGAGATAAAAGCGAAAACAACAAAACGGAATAATTCATAAAACTTTCGACAAGGATGTTGTCATTTTGATTAATAGTATAATTCAAAATTTTCTTTTCTTCATATTCCAGGAAAATATAAATTTGTACATCAATATTGAATATTTTGATGATTTCAATCGAAGGCCTTTGCGATAAAGTTTTTAAATTCTAATAAAGAAAAATGTTTACATGGGAAAATCAAAGTCGTAAAACATTGAAATTCTGGAAGCTAGGCGCCTATAAAAAAAACAAATTGAACATAAATATTGCCCGACCCCGATTAAACTCCTTTTTTTTTTGGTTTCAACTTGATTACTACTAACTTTGTTTTTAGGAAAGTTAAATCGAAATTCCGTCGAAGATTCATCACACCCAGGCAAAGTGGGTGGTAGAACTCAGGAAAAAACCTTAAAAGAAAGAAAGCTATGAAATTTCACTTAATTCAATGAGCGAAGTGAGCTGGAAAAGTTGCTAAAAGTAGCGCCTTTACGTTTGTTCCACTTTTAAAACTTTTCGCCAGCAGAAGGGTAACAGCGACGTTTTGGTTCTTTTCAACTTTGTCTTAAGTCAGGAGTACGAATAATCAGATACCGGAACTGCTTGATAATGATTTTTATTTTCTTTTACCCTCCCAATTGAGTATTGTCTGACTGTGGAAAACTTTTGCTTGAAAATATCCACTTTATATGTATTTTTATCCGTAATAAATTGCTGTTTGAGTAAGTATATTTGGCGAACTTTTCAATTTAAAATTAAGCGGCATGAGGGAGAACAGAAAAGACGGTGACGGAGCTGAAATTTTGTAAAATTGCTAAGATATCAGTCAATCACTGGAGAGTGGGATCTGATGGTTTATGAGTCTTCAATATAATAAATGTCAGAAAATTTGTTACCTTTTCGTAATTAAAAGACTATAACTCAAAATTAGACAAGCAAAATTGAACAAGTTTTGATTACCTTACATTTCCACTTCACAAAATTTTCCCCCGCATAAGAAAAGTTGTAATGAAAGATGATTTATCTGTGCCACGAATATGTCTGAATTTTATTCTGGAGAAAACTTGAAAACTTCCTGGTCGACGTAGACGACGACGCACGTCCCAAAATAAATTCAATTTCTCTTCTAGAGTTTGCTAAGAATTTGAACTGAAGTATGGCAGTGACACTGCAAAATGACGATAGAATGGGAACATATGACGTCCTTACAGTACGTGCAGTTGAAATTTCTATCTCAAGAAAGAGTTCGGCAAATAATAGCAGAGATAGGCATATGTCAGTCCTCTTTAAAGAGGAAGGAGAAGTTTCTGATGTTTTAAAATTTAAACAATAAATAAAGTCTCAAAATTTGAGTGACTTGGCTTCTTTTTGCCGAGTTTTCATGCGTATAATACTTGATTTATTTAATTAAATAAGATAATTTTACTTTATTAGATCAGAACGAATAGTGATAGTTATTTTATCAAGAAAGTAAATTTTTATTTTACATTTTAAAAAAACAAAAATTCTATTTTTCGTACGTTATTCCTAAATTTAAACTAATACTTTCTACATCAAACAATCTCGGAGAAAAACCACAATAATTAACTACAACCAAAATGTTTACTGTGGTAATTATAAAATTGGTTGCCACTTAAAATATAACATCGTAAACGATCTTTTAGCATAGAATTTAAGTCAAAGATTTTCTAGCATAGAATTTATGTGCATCAAATTTATAATAAAACGGAATTCAAATTTAAACTGTGGTAAAATTTTCCGCTAATTTATTGTTTGACTATCTTTGGCATATTAAAATTTGTGAAAAATTGTACCAAAATTAACGACAAATTTTGAATGTCTTAAAAATTTTCTTAAATAAATTCCTAAAATGTGTTAAACAAACTTTGTTTCTAAAGTTTTCAAATTAAATTCCTTCTCGAAAAAACAAATGCTATATTTTCAAATAAAACCGACACAAAATCACATTTTCAATATTGAACTTATAATTTTTCAAGAAAGGAAAGTAGAAAGGTGATTAGGTAAGGAAAATTCGGTATATTTGCTATTTTTAAGTCCTCAACTGTGTACCTAATGTGGAAAATAAGGAAATTGTGCAATTGTAAATTTTCTATTTTTGTAGAAACCACTATAAATAAATAGATAAGTGAAAAACACATTTATATAATTAAAATAATCATAATGATGCTTCAAAAACCTTTTCATGCTCCTATTTTACAACAAATCCTCATTTTTCTAAATTGCAGTAATTACAAAGCAACATTAAAGGTAATAAAATAGTTACCATGATAAATCACATACCAACGATAAAAGCAAAATAAATTGAAACGCAGGTGCCTTTTCGAAATCAGAAAGAAAGGCAATCCGTCGTGCAAAAATCAGTATATGAAGATAAAGTGTGTGCCAAAATGGCACTTGAGGTGTCGTAACATTTTTCAGAATCAAGAAGATTTTGAGGAGCAATCAATCATATATCATTCGATCCCATTCCCAAAAAGCGAAAACATAAAACTCTAATAAACAATAAATTCCCTCAGGCTATTACTCAAATTCTTCGAAATGATCAGAGAAAAGAGTAAACAGTCATCGTTCGCGGAAAACAACCGCAAACAATATTTTTCTCCTTTTTTTTAGAAACAACTTTATAGAAAGATTCAATAAGAACCTTTTTCAGGCAAGTGCTCAACTTTCAATTTCTCGTAATTTCTGAAAAAGACCAAACTCTGGCTTCTTGTTCTGTGCTCGCTTCGTATTTATCAAAATATCTCTGCGACAAGAGCCAAAAGAACTGTGGAACGTAAAATTGAGGGAAAAAATAAAATGAAATATATATATACATAAAGAAAATATCCCTTTTCTAGGAAAGGCAGTCTGGATTGATTTCCTCTAGGCCTATGATGATACAAATGACTTCGAATCCACTTCAAACTGAATTGAGATATGTACATCCGTCTACCTTTCAACTAAGCAGTAACCAACCGCTTCCGTCGAATCCTTTGATAGAGGCTACGACTTTGGTGCCTCCGCTGATTTGTCGCAGAGCCTTTCCCCTTTAGCTTTCAATTTGTGAACATTTTTAATACACTGTCGAGCCAGTTCCTTTCAATTTATTTCGCTTTAGTTCGGGAATAAATCCTTTTTTCTGCACAGGATCTGATTCGAGCGACATTTACGAGTTTTGTCCTCGTTCATAAAGAGCTGTTGAAAATGGAAAACAGGATCGATTTGGATTCCTTTAGAATTTTCACGTCATCGTCCTCGTACCATAGTGGAAACTGTTTGCGGGCATACTTTGGGCTGAGTGGGAAATTCTTTAGTGCCTACTATCCCGAGAGAGGCTCAAGCAGAGGCTTCTACAAGAATTCGGCCTTTAATCAAAATTCCTAAAAGTTTGCCCATTTCCGTTAATACCACGACAAAGCCGAAGCAAGGATATTAGAATTTGTCACAGGTGATGTCACGTTGTTCGGCACCACAAAGTCATCTTATTAGAGAAGACACTTCCTCCTCATTCGGATCGCTGTCAAATGAAACCTTAATGAGGAAAGATTCTGTCCCACAGAGCAAAGATTACCGAAAGTAATTTTCCCTCACTACTTTGGCCACAAAGTCGTTAACAGCATTTTCGCTAATTCTAGCTTCTGCCCATTTGCTTGCAATGGTGTCGTACCCTTAATGGTACTCGTTAGTTACAAAAGCCCTTATTCAATTTTTCCAGCAATTTCAGTTTTGCACCTGAGGACTCTTCTCAGCGTACTAAGAAGGAGCCTGGAAAATAAAATGTAAAAAAAAATTTAAATTGTCGTTCCACAAAAAGGACCGGAGCAGTCTTTCATTATCCTTGCAAAGAAGTCGAGTAATACAGAGCTTCATTAGTGACAAAAAAAAAAAGTTTTGGCTGAAAGAGTAGTACTATAATTTCTTTTTCGCCGCTAGATGCAGTGCAGATGTATAACTCTTTTCAAAATGTTAAAAGAATGGCGGATACGACAATTTTAGCCCCAAGTTCTTTACTAATGTTCTAGGAGTATTTTTCCTTTCAGCATGAATTAGTTAAACCGACTTTGACGAAGCTTTCTATTCACGTTTTATTTTTTACATATAAAAGGGAAGGTCACATGCAATATGTTTGACAATTTGTAACTTAAGTCCTGGTAATTGCAAACGAGTGGCAATCAACGCAGTTTGGTAGATTCGCTATAATTAAGACTTTTTGAGATATGGAAAATACTTTCACTAAGAGGTCCTTTGGACTGAAGATTTAAAAAAGTCGAATTCTCAATAGTTCCTTTTGATTAAAAGCTGAGAACGCAGAAAATTTAAACGCATTTTTCTCAAAACTATAATTTTTCTGCGGATTTATTGATTAATTTTATAAATTTCAAGTTAACAAAAATAGATTAATTTGTGATGAACTACAAAAAATCCTTTTTTCAATCATATTCGAATGTTTTGTTTCAGCATTGTTAACCTCATTTTTGCAAAAATTATTTATAGTAGTAGTGCATAGTTTCAACAGGGTTTTTTTTTAATCTTTTTTTGTCACCTAAAACTAATTAAAACTGCTTGAAAAATTAAATTTATTAAATAATTCGAATTTACAAAGAACCAATACAATTGGTTGTCGCAGCCAAACAAAATTGTTTGCCGCAAAGAGTTACATTGAATGAATTATGTTTGTAGAAAAAAAAATAAACGAAGAACAATGAAATGATAGCATAAATTTAAATATTATATTATCGTTTATTTAAGGAAAATACAATGCTTAATATGAATGTAAATACTCCGGATATACCTAAAATTAAATAATTTACAAATATTTATTCATACAATAGCAAAATTGCTCGTTATTCCAATTTGTAAACGAAATAAAGACTCACTGTATATTAAGTTTTAAGCTACTCGTAGTTCTCTATTCAGCAGCATAAAACCCTGCACACAAAGTTATTTTGCTTTCGAAGTTTAATTGCTTGCACAAAAACCAACTGAAATCCCCAGACCATCTTCTGTGGCACTATAGTGTGGCTGTACCTTTATACATATTTAGCCACGCTGATACCTTTCATGTGCTTTGCGCTTTTAGGGGTAGCAAAATAAAAAAGTTTCTGTCTTTCTGACCAACTTCAGTTCGGTCGATTTGCTCGACTAAATGAACCCAACCAAAATGACCGAAACTGCACCGCTTTTTCTTTTAATTAACCAAAGGTATACAGATTTGATCATTTTAGCCCGGTAATACGATGACAAAGGGAGAATTCCACACTCTTCTCAGTAGCTAGAAAAAAGGGATGGTTGCTTCAATGAAACTTTTGAGTGGGTGCTAATGGTCAATTGACCTTTCCTCCACTGCGACCTCAATCGGCGAGGCCCCATTAAATCTGTAGCAATGAAAAAGTGACGTCATGCTGCGGCAAGTAATTGTTTTTATGCTCAATTTGTCCTTTAAAACTCCGTGCAGGAGGTGACATTTGATGGGAACATGTACGCTATAAAAAATGTATTCCACCACCCCGTGGAATTGATTTTTTCAATATTTCCCAAAATAGTATAGACTGTAGACGGTAGTTCATTGCACCCAATGGGTGCTGTATTTCTAGCGCCTTACTCATGTAAATCCCTTGAATAAATAAAATCTCAGTCATTTAGGAGAAAATAATTATAGGTCACTATTATTAGTGCTTAAGGTGGGAATATTGAATTGTACTCATTTATCTCAATTTGAAGAAAATACTGTAATTAATGTATTATTTATGGAAAAAATGCACCCTAAGAAATAATTATAAAACTAAATTTCCACCAAGCCAATCGTATGTGAAAGATTTTGTCCTGTAATCTTTACTAAAGGTGTTATTAGTTTGAATATTTCTGAACTTCTTAGGTCAAAAATTTTGACGATGAAAGGGAACGAAAAGACTATTTAAGCCCAATTTTCTTTGAAACTATCATACTTATAAATTTTAGGAATTTCGCCTTTTTTTCCTGTAATTTTACAAACTATTTATTAACGTCAATAAATTTCAAAAGTGAACTTGCAATTAGTATCTTAAAAAATTATCACATATTTATGTACCAAATTTCATGAAAATCTTTTGAAATTTGTAATTATTAGTCACCATATTGAATTCGCTATTATGAATTTCTAAATTATATTATAGTAGATTTATAATAGGTAGATTATATATATTATTTCTAAATTATATTAGTAGATTTATAGTAGATTAGAAATTAATGTCACCGAATTACTTTTACACTTTCATTCAAATACCTTGAACTTGAAAACCATCGGTCATTAAATTTCCAAATTTGGATAGTATTATAGATTTGAAATTAGTGGCGGTTATGGATAAAAAAACCGTTTTGTTTGAGCTGGCATAATAACGTAAAGTTACTCTTTAAAATTATAAATTTATATAATTTTGATTATCCTGTTATAAGCCCAATCTATCGTTTTCGGAGAGAGATCAGAATATGGAAAAATTTAAATCTTTTAAGCATTAAAATGAAAGGTTCGCCTCATTTTATATAGAAAAAGGCTTGTTTAATTCATAACGTCTCTGCACATCAGTCTTCGTTCAAAGTAATTGTTTTACCAGTACTCATCAATCATTCTCAGTTGGTAGAAAAGGCTCCATATATGTATGAGCTGTACAAAAAAATATATTCAACTAATTGACCTAGCACGACACACCCTAACCCAGTCAGCAATATTTCAATGCCACCCTAGAAAGTGAGGAAAATTTTTAAAGAAACTGGTTACCGCACCCGAATTCTCGTAATCGCATGCTATTAATTTTCAAAAGGTCATTGAAATCCAGCACCGACCCGACTACCACCCAGACAGACTCGGGTCAGGTCGGATCAACGAATAATGCCGGTTACTTTCTGATCGCATTTTTCTTCATTTAATTTTTAACCCGCAATTTTCAGTTTCTGCGTACAAGCGAAAAGCGAACAACTCCATTACGAGAGGACGAGAGGGCGGACCCTTTTCAGGATATCATTAAATTTTCAAAATGACTCCCCGGCCCATCTAGATGACCGCAACACTTGCAAATTTCCATCGGACACCTAACAGAGTTATTTCCTCAGCGGTTATGTTTTATGCACGTCCCTGAGGGAAGGAAATGTGCCTACAGGCACAGATAGAATTTATGATTACGGAAAAGCGACAAGGAATTGTGCAAAGAGAAAATTTCATCAATCACCACATTTTGGGGTCCCTTAGAGGAAGCTAGGTATAAAATTATTACAATCCGCGAGAATTATGCTATCCACTTTTTACTTACTCCCCGACGAACCTTTTAAGCAAGCACCTTTAACATTTTTCAACAGGTAAGGGTACCCAAGCTACAGATAAGACGCCAATTTAACGCTTTTAGCCTTTAGCCTTCAAAAATGTTTCAATTCCGATCAAACAATTCTCGACGAACGATAAAATTTCATCCTTTTTGGGGGAAATATATTTTAAAAAAAATACTCCCACAACATTCGCTAAAATGTAAAAGGGCGCGTTACCCAATGCAAAGGCATGTCAGTTTCCGCGAACGGAAATCCTGTTTTCTTTTTTCTTTTATTTTTCGACAAAAGATATTGTGTCGTCGTCGTTTAAGGAGGGCACGACACTTACATATGTGCCGCTGAACATTATGTCCACAGAAAAGTTAACACACGAAATGTGATGGGCTCCGAAAATTGCTTCAGAAGTAACACACAATGCCCTCCAACTCCTTAACTCCACCCCAAACGCGAAGTCTCAGTAAATTTTCGGGATTTTATTTTAGATCACCGCTTTTCGATGATATTGTGAAATGCGAGCAATATGAAAATTTTTGGAAAATCTCGTGTGTTGTTATTTCCATTAGAAGCTATCACTGCCGAGGTAACATATTTATGTAACTATGTATATACATATGTACATTGTACACGTATCGTAGACACAAGATAGACTAACTTCATACACATAATAAATTTTCACTGCCTACTCGGTTTTGTTTCATCAATCACGGAAATTCTCCAATGGCTGGAGGAATTTTCAGTGGTAATATTTTCGGGATACATTTTTAAAGTTAAATGTAGTGTTTAAACTTTTCGAGTTGACTTTGTAAATTTCTGAAAAAGCTTTACACCAAAGGGAAATTCAATGGCAAGTAAAAACAATTGGTGTAGACAAAACTTGGTGCTGTTAAAATAATACGATTTGAGCTCTCAGCAAAATTTTGCTGATAATTCTAATTTATATATGATTATCCCACACCTGGCACCAATGTGCCAAAATATATATTAGTATAGTAATAAAAATAAAAAGCAAGTAAAGGACTTAAATCAAGTTACAACTCCTTATTGCTTTGACACGAATTAACTGATTTTCTTCAAAAGGAATCCTATGAAATTTAATTAAGCCATACATGTAACATAAGCAGATATACGATTACAAGGAAAACGTGAAGAAAATTTCGAATTTTGTCCCTTCTTAGGGTAGAAACACTTAGAATTCCGTATAGCTAGCCACCGGCAAGGAGACGATAGAAAATCAATATATGTATCTACCAATTTCAACTAAAGAAGGCTTGAAAGAATATTTCTGAATATTTGTTGCTCAATTTCAACGCTTACTTACAATGATTCATTCCACTATCAAACCATGAAAAAGCAGCAACATTTTTCCTGGTCAATAAAATTTTGTAGGAAATAAAGTTTTATCTATTTATTATCTTTATATTTAATGGCAATTGAGTTTGTAGTCGGATTTCTTATGGTGGATATTGAAAAAAAAACTTTTACGTTCTGTGTTTTATATCCGCATTATTTTCATGAAAAACGTTTTACATATTTTCTAAGTACAAAGTTATAAATTAAATAGGTACATACATAGCATATTAATGTCAAATTAAAGTTTGTCTAAAATATATGAAACTCATTAGACAAAGAAAATTTACTGACCCTACAAGAATAATTGTCTATTTCAAATAAAGTTGGATACCATACGTTTAAATAGGCTTGATATTTCCTTTTGTTTTGTTGTTTTGTTTATTGTTTAGGTCCAATTTGCTCTACAATTTATTACTATCTTGATTCTTCTTCAAAAGTTCAAACGATTTCTGTCTACACTGTCATCAACAAAAGTCGTAATGAACGTTTTACCAGGCAGTATGAAAACAATAATTTGTTGGCAGTAAGTGGTATTGGAACAATATTTTTTATTATTTCCGAAAAAGAAATCTAATTGGATTACTTTTTTATTAGAAAAACTTGGTTCGTTACTATGGCAAAAAAGTAAAAGTTGGTAAACAAATTATGTAATAATTGAATTCTTCATTTCCTCAATGTTTTGGCTAAAAAATCAATAAAAGTTAGAAGGCGATTTAACGAAGCTATATACTTTGCGTATAAATAAGCTTCATCAACGTTTAATTCTTTCCCTACATTCAAACTCAATTAATAAGCAAGACAAGTTTGTGCACTTCATTAATAATTAGTAGCTTGTTTCCATGATGTCATTGCTTATAAGGGATGTAATTCAAGAGCAATGATTTTTTTAAATACATAATGCGTTAACTCCACCAATAGAATCTTAATGTAGAGCGACGCAACGTTGATTCTAAAAGAATTTGATAGCTTTCAGTATATTAGAGGGATTGATTTTTTAAAAGCATTTTATAATAGAAAATACCATGTGAATCCCTTTCAGCTCTCATTCACCATCTAGAATAGTACAATGTTAGAAAGTGCATGGAATGAATAAAAATATTTTTTTATGTGCTGAGCGTGCAACAGTAGAAGGGAAAACCAATGCAATCAGTAGTGTCTGCGTTTATTCGAAAAAGGCTTCCAGCCACCAACCACCAAATGGTGCATATTCTCCATAAAAATATATTTCATCTCCTCCACACGCGAAAGAATGCGCTCAATATCCAATGCACAATAAAATGCGGTCGAAAAAGTCAATATCCTTAAAATGACACAACTTCGCCACTTTGTCGGAAAATAGAAAACCTCTCGAAGATGTTACGATACAAGATGAAAATTTTCGCATGAGGAATTTTCAAGAAACCCCACTATGAGGCTCAGCAGCATGTTAAATATAACAAAAGGACGAGGTTAGATGCTACAGGCGATGTATCCTGTAACGCCCAGGTGCAGGTCCTGATTTATGGCTGATAAGTGCCCAATTTTATGTCTATCGCATGATATATGGAAAGTTATATCCTATGCATGAAGGCATAAAGTTTCCTGTCTAATGTTTGTTGTTTAGTATGCGCTACGAAGTTACAAAATTGGCTTACGACTTCCTGGAAACTTTGTTACTTTAGGTAACCAAGTCGCATAGAAACACTTTGAAAAACTTAAATTTAATTTTATGGTGGTAAAAGTGTGGTTTAATTTAATATTGAAAGTTTGATTTATTATAGTCAAAACTAGCAAAAGTTGCTATAAATATATAGAATATTGTAAGAATTCCAAAATTTTAAATTAATAGTAATAATATTATATTAGAAAATCAGTATTTGATAAAATAAATACTAGAATATTTTTTTCTTACTCTATTAATTTAATCCACACAAACATAACAATAAACAAAAAACTTTAAAAAGACACATTTGCAACTACATCAATTGTACTTAAAACTATTTGTTAAATTTTGTATTATTCATAAAATATAAACAAAACTAAAATTATAATGGCCTCTGTATTAAATAATTGCTAAAAAACATCATGCCAATCAAAATGATATAAATATTTCATCTCATAGTTTCAGCATCATGAGAAGACGAATTTATAACCATTGGGAGAAGTACCAAGTTTCAAGAATTTTTGGGGCTAACATATCTTTCTTCTAAATAATGGCCATGAAAATGTCCAAGAATAAGAAAAAGGACACAATTTTTGTCGTTTTTAACAAAAGATGGTTGTTTTCCTATTTTTTTATTTCTTCGTCCATTTAATTTAAATTCGAAAAGAATTGTTTGGACTGTCCAAATGCTTTCTTCAAGTAGCTAGTCATAAATTTTTGCTCACACCATTTGCTGGCTTGAGAAGCAGGTCTGTGGCTCTATGTTATCTTGCAAAGATGGCATTTATTCTATTCTGTATCCTGAAAGGAGCGTATAGTAACAAAGACCTAAATGGAAATAAAGGGATGAAACCCCACACCCTTCGGGGTTTAACAGCAGAACTGCTCTGTATGAGACACTAATAAAGCTCACATTCAGAGACTAAGGGCTTTTTTCCAACCACTTTTGGGTCTCTTGCAAAAATGTCATCTGCGATGATATATGCTTTTATTTACAGAAAGCTTATGTAGGTAAGAGCCCTAACTTCTAAGATAGGAGTTAAATTAAACCGAGGTCAAGTGTAATAATGACAAAATTATAGTAGCCATCAACTAGTATTTTTATCGAGGCATTCGAAATAGTAGGACTGGGATTTGTGGCTAAGAGAGGGAGTCCCCTGAAAGAACCTTAACTGATTTAAAAATTTAACATGGAACTATGGATGATCGTTGATTTTAGAAAAATTTTAATTAAAAACAAAGTGGCGGCTATCAAAAGTCAAAGGGCATATTCTATGGGTCATAAAAAACATCGAGCGGTCCATTCATTGATTTAAAAAATAATGCGCTTAAAGTTTTGGAAGCAGTTTACATATGGATAAAAAAAAATGTCTTTCAAAGTAACAAAATATGCGAGTCCGTGAAGTAATATACTAAGGTATCGAAAGAAAATATTTCCAAAAATATCCATGCAAAGAGCTACATGTCTGTTTGAATATAAAAGGCAATTTTATTAGTGATAGAAATTGGAAATAAATACTTACGACACTTTTTATAATTGAAACGTTTCCGTGAAGAAGTTTTCTTTTCGGATTTTGCACCTTTTCCTCACGGATTTATATATTTTACATACTGATTTCCTTGGTATGTTAAACTGCGCACCTTCCTCATGTTACCTCATTATTTCCAATATACCTCATTATTTCGTTCCACTTGAGAAATTCCTGATACTTTGAGCGGAAAGATTATTATCTGAAGTATTTAGAATTGTAAATTACCAGTCACAAATTCATTCGGATACAGAGTTTTCATGTCTGCAAAAAGAAATTTATAATTAATAAAATTAGTAAAACTTCCTTTTTCTGTTAGCAGTTTTAGTACTAAAATTTACTAGCTTTTTTGAGTGAAACATTTTAACACCGTATTTTTTATCTTACATATAAGGGTTGCGTTTTTCATTTTGGGGTAAGGAGCCCTAAAAATGATTTTTTTTTTTTGTATAAATATCATCAATAAATTGCGACTAAAAAGATTCACTTTAAAAAAAAGTTATATGTATTAGAAATTTAGAAGTTTTTTAAAATCTTAAAGAATACTTTACTTCACTTTTTCAGGAGAGTGGATAAAATGGATAAAATTACAAAAGCTTTTCCACTATTCCGGCAAGAAATCTCGCATAACATGGATTTAATAGAACATCCCCCCTCACCTGGAACAATTTATCATCAACTAATTGAAGAAAATAACACTCTCCGGCATTTAGAGTTCTATTCAACAATAAATACGAGTACAAATGATACCTTCAGTTCAATAGTAGTTTTTTCCAATTCAACAGCCCCACAGTATACGACAAGTGTTCTACCAAAAACAACGAATGCAACACTTGACGGCGACGGCCATCAAATCGATTTGAACAATTTCTACAATGATTTATTTACATGGCAAGGGATTTCCCTTATAATTGTATTTTGTGCTTTTATTGTGATAACTATCATCGGTAACACATTAGTGATATTAGCAGTGATTACAACAAGACGATTGCGAACAGTAACGAATTGTTTTGTTATGAGCTTAGCTGTTGCTGATTTATTGGTGGGAATTTTTGTGATGCCGCCAGCTGTTGCCGTACATTTGGTTGGTAAGTACTATTTTTCGTTATTTTAATAATCAATTAATTCGAAATTGTAAAACTTTTTATTAAAACAATAAGCAAGTACAGACAACCCAATAAAATATATAAATCGGCTTACATTTCACTACCATGATGATTAATTAAAATCATTTGTACGAAATATTTGGAGATTTTGTAGACAAATTCCAGCGGTGTGTTGTTGACGGCTTAACAAAAATATCAGGAAATTGAATTTTTTAACACTCGAATTAATTAATTTACATAATTAATTAATTAGTCTTCTCATTAAATATTTGTCCTTCATGGTACACACTAAAAATTTCGTTTTATACGTAAATTTCCAACGATTTTTAATACTAGAATTATAAACCAAATAATATTTTTTTATTTTAGTTTGGTAAATCTTGCAAAATTATTTTACATTTCTGAGAGAAAAGTTGTTCAGAAAAACCATTAGTTATAGATATACATCTGTATAGTCAAAAATTTGATTTGCATTAGTTTAGGAATTTTAGTCCAAGTTAGGTAGATAGAAGGCTATGAATTGAAAATCCTGCAATTATGATTTCATCGTCTCAACACTGCTTAGAGGCTATAATTATAAACTGGAAGTTATAAATCCTCAAAAAGAGCTTCTTGAGTACAGCAATTTAATTAATCTTTGAAGGATGTCAGTTACTCGTATTTTAAAAATTCTAGACATGTCACGCTTTTAATAATATCGTAACTAGTACTGAGTATTGGTAATGGTAAATAATTTAATTACTATTTGTATTGCTTTCGTTACACTAAAAGTTTTTAGAGACAAAAAGTGAGATAGAGGACATTAGAAGGAGAAAAGAACTTAAAAGGGAGCCTGCTGTTCATGGTGCAAAAACTTTTCTTAGGACTCATCTCAATCAGTGTTTTACCCCAGAAAACTAATCACTTCACAACTAGTCAAATCTTTCCAACTGCGCCATCTTGAAATTCTCTTGGAGCACAGTAAAATCACACATAAGTTATGGGCATCTTTCATAATTTGCCACTTTATTAATTACTTTAATCGAAAAACCCGGAAAAGCTATACTTCTTCATGTCACTCTAAGTAGCGTTCTGCGGATTCACATCACTAAAATTGGTCCTATTTGGTGGAATTGACCAAAATGTTGCCGGCACCAGATGCGATCCAACCCTAAAATTTACGAGGGTTTCACTAGAATCAAGTGGCTATAAATTTCTTCTATAGTTTTGACATCGCGAGAATATTTCAAGTTTTATGACGTTTGAGTTAATCAAATGAGTTAGGGCTATAAATTGGCATGAGGAGAACCTCAAAACTTTCCTGATCCAATTTAGTCAACCTGGAGTGTGGTTTAATGTGGCTGATGCTGCAAAGAACTTTCAAAACTTGTTTTTATTTGAAGATAAATATTCTTCACGAACTATATTTAAAGACCAGGGCAGTGCCTTACACCAATTTTTTATATTGTTTAACTACATAAATCTTAAATTGCTTCAAATTGAATTTAGTAATTTGAAGGAAAGTTTTCTAATTGGACTTCAGAAAAGTTTTTAAGTTATTTGGGGATGAAGAATAGAAAGAAGATATATTTAACTATAACCTACATTTTTGGAATGCGAGGAGCACTTTGAGTAATATTTTAAATTTTCAAAATAAATATCCTTCTTACCCATTTATCAGCATATTTTTGAGAAATTCAAACTCAAATTGAGAAATGTTTCAATTCACTCTAGAACGAATGCGCTTATAAGATAGGGTAATCCATTTATAAATAAATAAAACAAATCTATTCTACAAAGATCTATTCAAAGAAATTAAATTTCTCAGAAAGAAACTCTGAAGCAATTAAGCAAACACGGTGCACCTTAAGATGTTAGACAACAGAAAGCGTAAAGAGTGAAAATAAAAGATAAAGGTTTTATGCTTGAGAAAACCAGGAAATAGCATGAAATGAAAACTAAACTCCTCAGCCACAGAGTGACCTGAGACACTTTCTTGAAACCGCAAAAGGGAGCTTTTACCTTCGCAAAGGCACAGGGACTGTGCAAGTATTAAAGGGAGTTAAAAGCATCTGAAGATAAACCTCATTTCCGCATCGATCCATTGGTTCGTCTCCCTCCTATAGCCGTTCATTCTATGATTGCTCGACTAATAAAGTTACCTGACCTTTTAATGCCAAAGGAAGAAGCCCTTTGTGTGTCGAGCCACTTAATAAGGGTTTAAATACACATCGAAACAAACTTGGGAAAACTGAACAACAATTTTTACTTTGCAAAAAATAAATGTTTTAAAAAAAATATTTTAGACGTGTGTTTCCAGTTTCAAAAAGTTCATTCGAAGAATTAGGTACTAGCTTCGATAAAATGTTTTTCTGTCAGTCTGTCTGTCTGCCTGTCTACCAAGAAATTTTTACTCAAAGATTGAAGAAAATATATAGATTTGGAAAACAATTGTTTTGCATTAACCCTTATGACTAGACTTTAAGTTCCTCGAAAGATATTATTTTGCTAAAACACTTAAAGAAGAAGTCGGTAGGTAACTTCTTCTCTTTTTATGAACCAAAGTAAAGTTTTAAATTTGAGAACTGATAAATATAATTCTACCATAAACTAACGTGCTCGCATTCTGCCTAAACCTAACTCAAGCCAAACTAAGTTTGACTCAAGCGTGTCCTAAGTTTGGCTCAAGCCGAAAAACATCTAGAGCTTCATTATTAGCAACAATAAAGATATATAAAATATATGTGTATACACATATAAATATAACTACTACTACTATCCACTTAATCTTAAATACATTTAACCGACTAAAATTTGTAATTATATTTATTTTTATTATTTATTCTTTTGGTAATGCACTATATCTGCCAGTACAATCAAATCGAAACAATCTAGTGGCAACCTCTAATACCAAAAATAAATCCATAAACATTTTAAGTGTGGTATCCCAGGCAAGGACTTGAAAAACAGTGTTTCAACAACACAGTACCACTTATCACACAGCACTCAACCTATCAATGGCAAAACAAGCACTTTGGTACCATTTCTTTCAGATTACTTTCTATAATAATTCGAAATCATTTTCACAGTTGGACACTCAATTTTTGTTGCAATTGAGCCCTATTCAAAATTCGCCCTCATTTTACTATAAAAAGATGATATTCTCAATTCGGTGGCATTATACCCAAGTAAAATTAAAACTTGTTATTTCAAGCATATAATCTGAAATTTTTCTGAAAAAGCGTTAAGTCTTTCTCGCATTTTTTACAAAATGATTTCTAAACTAAGTTACATTTACACAATACCACACTCAATTTTAATTCAAACTATAGAAGAAAGTTTCTTTGGAAACTTTCCTATTGATTTTACTCCAAATATGGAAATGAATGTGCTTTAATGTATCTTTTAGTTCCGGCGAGAAGTCAAACGCCTTACAAAGATGAATTTTCCATTATATTTAGTTTCAGAATTATAGAATTTAATAATTCATCAAATGGAAAATGCAGTGCTTTGCTTGGGGCTTTTCTCGAAACAGAGCGTTTGCTACCATTTCATTCGACTTTCACTTCATGATAGCGTTGAGCTCGCATAAGGCCTTTTTGGATATTAATTGTATATATGAATATGTACACAGGTATATGTGTATTTATATTGTATATAAGTATTTCTGTTGGTGTACAGAGGGTTTCTATCAATTAATGGGAATTTCATTAACAAAGGAAGGAAGTGGTTTTGCTTGCCGTTCTTGCTGCATTTCAATGTGTGAAATTTGAAATAATTGGGCGTTGGAGTTGAAAATCATATGAACTTAAAGTAGTGCTTGAAGCATCTAAAATTTTCTGAGAAACCAACTTTAAATTTTAACTTAAAAATTGTTCATTAGTTCCTTTATAATTTATTTAATTTAATAGGTTTTGTATAAATACACAAGTTAAGTAGATGATATGTTAATCACATTATTAATTTTAATATACTTAGGTATATCTTTTTTCATTAATACTTTATTCGAACTCCAGCTGCTTTAATCAGAACAAGTTGTGGCATGATAAATAACTTGATAAATATTAATACGAAAATCTCGAAATAATGAATTGCCTTAGCGTCTACTTATTACTTATTAGTTTCATCAATTTAGAAGGTTGACTACAATTGCAGTAAAATGAGTAGAACTATTAATCGCTTTTTAATATTTTAACGAACAACTTTAATACGTTAATTTCGTTGAAATGCAAAACCAATTTCAAATATTGCAGAAACGTAACTTGATTTATCTTGTTTAATGTAAAATAATCAACTTAAATGTATCCAAGACGATTTAATCTTCTTAATATTTATTTTATCGATAAATATCCCTTCTAAGCGTTAAAAGAAATTAAAATTTTGTCTGAAAAGAAAGAGGAGAAGAAACTTTGTAGTCCCTGCAGTCAGCCTCAGGTGAAATATCTTTATTCCTTAATAAGGGCCGATTCACAAATGTCAGTATCCGTGCCGTGCCGTGTCAGTTTTGTAGTTCTCAAATCCGAATGACAACGAAACATAATGTTTCATTAACACGGCATGATACAGGTGCGGGCATGTGAGAATCAACCCTAATATAAGTTGTAAGTTCCCATGGTTGAAGCAGATTTTGTCATTTTTGTGTGGTTAAATTTAACATTAATCATTTTGCTTTTCATCAAAAAAACACATCATGCCGAAAAATACCCAAAAACAAATCTTTCCACCTTTTGTCTTCCCAGTAAACTTCTTTATTTGTTTGGCTAATATACACAGAATAAACTATTCAATAAACTCAAGCAAAATCGAATTATTAGTAAAATTTGAACAATTAAATAAGACCAAACAGAAACAATTTTTTGCAAAAAATTGAATGATTCTAAAAAGGAAATGATATTATACAATTTAAGAATATTTATATTCATAATTTATTCCAACATAGGTATGTAATTCAAGATATATTTGATTATAGAACATTTTTCGTATTCGGACAAACCTAATAAAAACAAAAATTTACCATTCAGTCCCATAACACGAATGAAATACAAATAAAAATACTCAGTGAGTAAAATAAACTATTAAAATTATAAAGCTTATTCAATTTATGGTAAAAGTCTTGAATTATCAGAAGCGTTCTAAGATATTATTTTAGTACAATACATTAAAAAATGTTCGATTGGCGAAATGTATGAACAATAATTGAATTGTTTAGAGCCTTTCTAGAATGTAATACAAATTGTATTCAAAACACTAAAAAAGGTTAAAAAATAATGCAAAAAAGTGTTGATCCCTTTGGATTTGCCAATTCAAGAAATTTTTAGAAATCTTAAAAACGTTCTCAAGTGCAACCGCTAAATGGTTGCTAATTTTAGTTTCATATTGTGAAGTTCTAGCTCTGAGTTACAGCTTTTTTTTATTGAATCAGATTTATTCATATAATAACCAATTTGCTTTTATTAAGTATTAAAAATAGTTTATTACAATCAACAAGTAGGCTTTTCCTGTTAAAGAAAATTGCTCCCTATTTTCAGAAACCATTACATAGTTTAACCTCGTGTTTATTGTTTTAATTTCCAAAATTAGGAAATCCTTTTGGGAACGCAAACACGCTCGCTTCATTAAACATTGTTTATCACAACAAGATATATTTTGGCCCATTAAAAGTGAAACTCTAAACTTATCTGGCAACTATCAAACAATGCACGCTCGTCTAAATGTTGGCAATTTGCCTAAATTAGTGGAAAATAGCCCTCCTCCCCTCCTCCCGTTCCAATCAACTTCACCTTTCTCTTGTGTAATTCGAATAGACTACCCACTAACTATGGATGAAATGGGATTTATCAAAAGTAGTAAACAGGGCAATAATTTTCATCCAATTGTTTAGAGAAGAATTCCCAGCATGAACTGCTGGATATCGCTATAACCCTATAAAGTTCAATAAAGTTCGATGCAATGAACTTCATAGGGGCAGGATCTTGTATCCATTTCCAGTAATAACTGAACAGGATGCCCACCTGCATGTAGACGGGGCTTTAATGCGAAACAAAAAGTAGGATGTCCTCATAAAAGTTGGATTTTGCTGAATCGTAAAAAACAGACATATTATATAATAGTTTGGTTGCTAACCGATACTACGATTGTAGGCGGGTTGTTATCGTTTATTGGCAATAAAATTTCCCATTTTTTTCGGGGTAATTGAGAGGATGGCAGGATACATTTTTTTTATCACTTATTCCGTATATATATGGTATATAAAAACCCACAGGACTGAGACCTGATACAGATCCAAGTGTGAACGATTCACACGCAGTGTGAAAAATTATGGCTCTTCATTTCGAGCTTTTTGGAGGAATAAAATGTATACACCTCGTTTAACAGAGTGATAGTGGATTTTTCAGATAGTGGCCACTTCGGAATTTTAGAAGTTTTTCACTTAAAGTTATCAATAAAATTATCTATCTTAAATATTTTAAACATTTTCAATATTCTTGTAGTATTAAATTATAAAAATTTATCCAGATGGATTGTAGGATTTGAATTAACAACATTCACTCTAAAAAATAATTCTAAATTAAAATCCACGAAGTAAATTTAATACCATGCATAACACCACTTAATTTCATTTTTAATTCACTTCAATTAATGCATTTCAAATCAATTCTGCTAAATTTTTAGACTACGAGTTTAGAATTATTATTGGCTCAAATATTTTATTTTTGTTTATTTATTGATTTATTTATAGCCTATCAATTACACATTAATCTTACAGGCTAAAATTCAAAAATTCAACAGTAAACCTAAAGAAAATCTAGATTACTATATTCTGTTTTCGAAATCATTTAAGAAAATGTTAAACGCAGATATAATTTTCTGTTAAAATTTGCTATCAATTGTAAGTAATTAGTTGCCTTCATTCATATTCAACAATATTTCAAAAATTTATTAGGGTGTTTGTTTAGGCAACTCAACCATCCAGGTTGATTATAATTGTTTTGATACCAAGTTGAAAACTAAAAAAGTTTTTAAAAAAGATATGAGTTATTTTCAAATATCATTCCCAAATACAAATCTTTTAAAATTTAGAAATCCTTATTAAATTTCAAGCTATTAATTTACTGAATGACGCATTGAGAAATAATCATTTATCAAAATACTGCTGATGAAAGTATTCATTTCATTTGCGGTTGGCAAGGAATTTGCACTGGTTTCCTCAAACAAGATTCTAATTTATAATCAATTGTTTGTGATTTGTGATCATTATTTCAACAGTAAATATTGTGAAAAATGACTGTGATCAAAATTATGCTCTCCGTATTCAGTTGGAGTCTAAAAGCTTTCATTAAAAATATTTTTATATGAGCAATAAATCACAAATCAGCGGCAATTATTTAACATTTCATTGATTTATTCCTCTCTGGAGGCCACATTTACAAGCTTAATTTAAACATTTAAACGCACACTGTGAAATCAGACTTAAAGAATATACCCTTTGGAAATAGACTCATCAATATTGAAGTAGGCTGAAGTTTATGTAGAAAAAAGTTAAAAATAAAATGTGCTACATTACAACATACGCTCGCAATTGTAGGGTGTAGTGGAACTATAAATATTTCAAATTCGACACGTATTTGCGAATACTTATATAAAAGTACAAAAATAAATATGTAGGTATACATTTTGGGACCACTGAATTTGAATACGAAAATTGAACGATTTCATTAAATCATTTTTAATCTCCTTTATCTATTGTAAGTAAACCATTTTTGAGTAATTTAGATAAAACCACAAAAGTCAAAGCATAAGTTTTTGGTATATCGTGATAAAAGTTTATGGGTTACGCTTCTAACGCATGTAGCGAATTCAATTAAAGTGCAAAACATGGGAACACGCGGAAGCATTGTACTAAGATGTAATAAAGTCGATCATTCACAACATGGAAGCGTGCCTCTATCACTGGTATCAAAAATTAGCGTGAACGCAACACGCCATAAAAAAATTACCATGAAAATTATTCAATCCTCGTGATTGCTAAAGGGTGAAATGTCGTGCCCTATCACCTTGAAGGATAGAACTTATGAATCCACGAATAGAAAAAATTGCCTTCTTTTGCTTTATTTTAACCCACCTCCTTCCTCTAATGGCAGTGGCTCATGGTGGGTAAAAATAGATTCATCAAAAGTTCAACATACTTGAGAGTCAACAACCTTTTTCCTCAATTCCGAAAGAAAGGAAAGAAAATAAATTCTTAAAAAACCAACAAAGAGAACCGAACTACATCACCCAATAAAAGTCCTGAACCAGAAAACATTGTTTATATTATTTTTATTTTATTTTTTTACTTTTTACTCTGTAAAATTTGGGGGTCTTTGAGAAGTTGGAAAGATTAGGAATTAAGACGGCCGAATGAAACTCGTGGTAATCTGCATTTGGTTTCTTTTTTACTTAAAATTTTCGTAAGTTAACATTTCTTCTGTTACCAATGTCTAATTTGAATGCTTGTAAAAATTCAGAGAATTTCTCTGAAAAACGACAGAAGAAAACATTTATAATTGCAAAAGTTTCCCATTTCTTTGCCATTTTGAAAGTTTTTGCAATTCAAATATACCAAGATTTGGACAATTCCTAACATCTTTCTTGAGAGCATAATTCTAAGGGCGGTAGTGTGTAATTAAAAAAGAACGTTAGTTCTACTGCGTGGAAAAAATTTGCATCTTGTGCGTATTTTTTGTTGCGGTTCTCACCCTAAGAAGGGATGGAATAAATTAATAATTTCACACGCTGCGTCCTTTTTCAGGCTCGTGTGGCGATTTGGTGATTCCTTACGAAAAAAAAAATTATAATAATAAATTGAATATTTTTACTTTTTTCCAGAATCTTATTAAATCCTTGTTTAACTAATTCCAGGATCCTGGCAGCTTGGGTGGATACTTTGTGATATCTGGATTTCTCTCGACGTCCTCCTCTGCACAGCATCCATACTGAGCTTGTGCGCCATTAGTATAGACAGGTAGGTAAAACAAAATATTATTCTTTAAGACAATTTTTTTAAATTTACTCTTCGGTGATTTATCCTGCCAATACCACCCTAACAAACAAACAAGAAAAAAATTCATTAAAAAAGATTTTCATCTTAGATACTTGGCCGTCACTCAACCGTTGACGTATTCAAGGAAACGACGGTCAAAGCGGTTAGCGCTTATCATGATCTTAGTGGTTTGGTCCTTGGCTCTGGCAATTACCTGCCCACCGATTTTGGGATGGTAAGTATCTTCTTCAAAACCTTATTACGATGAAATGTAATGTCGCGGAAAAATGAAAAATATATACAAAATAGCAAATCCACCGAGGTTACACGATTAAGAACACCTGGATCCCAAAAAGGGTAACCAAGTCTTTTTACGGAAGATATAAAGAAGGGTATTTCTTTAAAAAAGAAAAAAAAGAAAAAGCATCTAATGGCCTACAATTTATCAACCACATTTAGCTGAGAAATGTAATTTATTTCGCCGTTTTATTTGGTGCAAGAATAAGAAATGATTGCTTGGTATTTTCTGTGGTAATTTTTTTCCAAGCCTAAAGACAAGAACGTGAAAAAGAGCTGCTTTAAAAAATTAAAACTGAATTTGAGTTGTAGCCCTGTAAATCTTCTTATCTAAATGGCCTTCCTACGCTGTTGTTTTTATCAGAACAAATACAGAAAGATTTATTATTATATTAAATGAAAGAGGTCTGAATTGCTATTGAACAATTCTATTAGAAAAGAAACAATTTTAACTAATTTTTAAAAATTATGTATGATGAATACTAGCATAAAATCAAATCCCTACCAAAGAATGGACATTTTTGTTTTAATTCTAAAAGTTGTTGAAATTTGATGGAAGTAATATTTGGTAAATATCTACAACAAATTTAGATAATAATTTAGTCCAGGAAAGTTATAACAAATCAAATATTAAATTTGGTTGTCTCGCAAAGGTAACGATGTGTCAAACAAGAAGGATTTTATAAACATCTTGTTAGTAAGAACGTGTAATCTTAGTTGAATCAAAACAATAAACCAATATAAATAAAAAATTCCAAATGTTTCAAATATTTTTCACGATGGGTTAGTAACACATATTTTTTGATTTACATTTGTTTTTTATTAACCTTCTTAGCTTCGTCGTAAGCGATTTAGATAATTGGACTGTAACCTAAAGGGACTAAATTCAATTTACCCCTGGGATTGATTTTTTCGAGTTTCTGCTTTCTTTAATTAAGAAACTCATGCTTGATGTCGTTAAAATATTTGCTGCCAAGGCCTTTTCGCAGTGTAATTCGTATCTACCAAGATAATCATAGCCCTTTTCTCAAAGATACAAATTTGGGAGTGGGTAGAGCTGTGTGACACACGTGTCTATTGGAAAAAATAAATTAATCAGTTGTGCGACAATTTAATCGAAGACCTGTGAATCCATAAAAACGTGGCACGCACCAATTGAAACGACTGTCGGATAGTATGAAATTTGAAGACGTGCTCGTGGGATAATTTCGTATCACGTGACTTCGATTTCGTGGCAGGACGTAAGACCGCATGGTCTCACATGGCATTCATTTTTATTCATCGAACCAATTTTTATATGTTTTAGAAAATGCTGCTTTTATTTTAAGCTTGTCATTAACATTTTTTCTTGAAAGATTTATTTCTTGTAATCAACAACAAGTACCCTGTAAAGTAAATAAATGCTTTTATAATAATTATGATTCTATAAATACAAAATACGATTTATTATAAATCAATTCAAGCATTTTGTTTTTAAGACATGAAAATTATTTTACGAATAATACCTATAATGAATAATTTCTATGTAAATTTTAAGATCTGCTTTTAGATTTTGATTTAAAGATTTTTTTTTAGCGCTAAAATACCTAAACACAATATTCTCTTGTAAAATTTTCCGTAAAGCCTGCATCTGATGATGTTTCTGAGATTGGTTTAATTTTTTTGTGAGTTTGATGCGAAAAATTAATATCCCAAAGTAAAATAAATTTCACTTTAATGAACATTTTAAGATCAAAAACAAATTTTTCAAAATAACGATTTTTGAAATATCCTAAAATTTAAAACAAACTGCATCTTAAGGATTAAAAATATGGATATCCTTTCGTTTTTACGGATTCTTCATCAGGTCGATGCTCAGTTGATATGATATATCTTTATAATAGTTTCCTAAATACAAGATCTAAATTTAAAGTTAGTTAATTAGTTTAGAGAAAATTTTCTCTTTTTTGAAGTTTTATTTAATTCGAAAATTGTTTCATTAATTTTGAAAATCGTTTTATTTAATTGGAAAATGTTATCTTTTAATTTGAAAATGGTTTCATTTTATCCATTTTATCCTAAATAAGATAATCTTTTGTGAAAATCTCATTAAACACATCTCTTTTCCACAACTTCAAGGTTATGTTTTCATACAAATCAAGTAAAATTCCATTAAATTTACATTTCTTAAAGAAACAAAAAAAAAAAATACAGAATTTCTAAACAAAGTATGTAAATCATACGTACGAGCATACCGCCCTTGTATCAGATAACGTGGTGTTTTCCCAAAGGGACAATATTTTACGACTTTGAGCAAACTTCACTGGCAGCAAAAGCAAGTACCCAGGCCAGGTCGTTTTGTCGCAAATACAAGATATACCACATAATTTCACCTGGAGTAGTGTCTGCAACTGTGGCCCTTCTGTGAAATTATAGCGTGGTTTGTCACCCGAACGCACTGTGGCTTAGAAGTGAATTTCTGTAACCGCCCGCCCCCTCAATGTTCGAATGGATACAGAGCTCAGGGGCGGGAGTTATTTGCAATGTGTTCTATCTGCATAAATCTAGATAGAATTAGCCTCTTAATCGGATTATTGCGTTTCACAAAGATTGGAATGCAAGTCTTGTTCCGCACGGTTTTGCTTCTTGTTCAAAGCAACATAGGATCCTACCATACATAAGTACATATGTCAGAGTTGAGTATAGTGCACTATTTCGTCAATATAATTTTCTTGTTACAAATTCATTATCACTACTAAATTGTTAATTAATGATGCATTGCAAATTTATTATCACTTAAGTCGTCTACTATCATTAAATTCTTAACAATTTAGAGATACTGTACTCTGCACAACTTAAGCACGATTTAATTTATAGTTTTAAGTGATAGCTGAGTTGATTCAATTTGAATACAAACATAAATAAAAACTATCCTGTCTATCAATGAAAACGAAATCTTGTTAATTGGCACAGTGCAGATATTCAAAATGTCTTGGTAAATGAAAAAAATTCTAAATAACGAATTGGTATGCGACAAAGTTTTACAAATTTCTATCAATTCACGGTAAACTTTACGAAAATAAGAATAAAAGAAGTCAATTTAAACCATATAATGAATTTGAAAGTTACATGTGTTCGGAACAAACAAAAAATCAAATGGATCTGTTAAATTATAATTCCATCTACTAAAGACAGAATTTTAGGTGAAATAGTGCCAAATGTTTGTACGTAATTTAAACCATTAAGAATATATCTACATACATTATATATAAATTATAAATAAAATATCTTTAAATGCCGCATGTAACTGAGCAAATAACCTTTAATTTCATATAATTAATACTAAGTGATTTAAAGTCCTCTTCTATGAATAAGAAAAGATTTTTGTAAAAATTAAGGTCTCTTATTGCTCGCTAGGGGCTTAATTATCCTCCAGAGTTCTCGAAAAACAATTAAATAAAATTCGCATTTCTTCCGTCCCTGCGAAATAAAATTAAAATCAGAAGTGTCGTCGCAGCAATTTATTAATAGAACCCAGACTAAATTACCAAAAATCCTTAAAAGGATCTCTTCAAGGTATGGGCAGACTTTAAACCTATTCGTAATATTTAAAGGGAAGTTCTAATAAATAATTCCAAGACGTAAAAAAAGAAAGGGAAGAGGCTTAGTCCATTGACTTAGGACTTACTAAGTTACCTGTCCCTTGCCTCTTAGATGGCACCCGATCCTTCCTTACCCACTAAGCCACTTAATTGAAACATCCACAGTTGAAAAAATTATTTCACCCGAAGGGTATTCGAAATAAATCCGTTTGCTCCTAAGTGCTCCTTGTTTTTTCGTCATTGAATTAATTATGATTACCAATAGTAGATGAAAAAGTACCAATGGGTTTCTTAAGGCAATATACGTTATTTTTACTTCTTAGTACTTAGTAATGATAAAGATGCATTTTTATTTTTTATACAGAATGTTTCGTTCCTAATACAGGGTACCTACATTCACCAGGCAAATATTTGGAGAAAAAGGTTCCAAATAACTCATTTTATCATTCCAGCAACACTTTGTATTATGAACCACAAGTTGTTTGGTTTCGTTTTTGTATGTGTTAAAAATGGTAATATTTATTAAGTAATAAAACTCAAGGGAAGGAACAGGAAACATTACTGAAATTATAAATAATACTTTCACTGTTTACACCGTTTTAATCAGATTGGAAACGGACTGCCATATGGTGGGTAAACAGGGTGGGTCGGAATTAATATTCAGCTTCCGTGTGTTGTAAATTGCAACTCGAACCCTATCGGATTCCTTTGTTATCTATTAATTCACATAAATTGCCGAATTTAAAGTTGAATATTTCTTATTGTCGTTATTTTAATTTTAATTATTTTATATCGTGTTTTTGAAAATTTTTCTGACATTTTGTACTAATTTGAGTTTTATTTCGTTTGAATTGCTTCATTATGAAGGTTTCAAATAAATTATTTATATATTTTCTTTTAATTTTTTTCCAATAACATTTTATCAAGAATTAAATAATAAATGTAGCAAAAATGTAAAAGTTAACTAAAGGAACCCGATAATTAAAGCAAAGATGTATTTTAGTATTTTTTTTTGTTTTTGTGATTTTATCCCACCCATGTATTTTTATGAAGGTGTGTTTTTTCTTCATTTCATCGTAAAAATTAAAATTATTGTATAGATTTTATATCTAGTAAGTTCTGAAAAATTCAAAAATAATTTTAAGCCCTTTAAGTCCTGGTAAATACTAAAAAACCCGCGCTAATTATATGAAATTTTTTCTAATTCCCGCTTTTGATTCCCTGGAATTACATCAGGTACGAGCCTGGAAGACGGGACTTAATGGAATGTCGCTACAATCAGAACGAGGGCTATGTTATCTTCTCGGCAATGGGCTCGTTTTTCATCCCAATGGCAGTTATGATATATGTTTACGCGCGGATATCTTGTGTAGTAGCTTCACGGCATGACAACATGACGGATATTGGAATACATAACAAGGTAATTTGTGCTCTATATTCTATCCAGGATGAGAAGTGCACAAGCATGCTCCTTGCATAAATCTTTGATAATCGCTAAACCTACTCAAAGTGCATACACACAACGAGGAAGCGGAAACGAAGTGCAAGGACATGGATGTTGCATACGAATTTTAATGTAGGAAAATCCTGAATGTGATATTTTCCTTCTTCCTGTAGAAATGCACCCGGCACCAGAGCACCGAGAACGAGCCTGAAGTCGAACAGGATAACTCCGAACAAGATAACATGAGTCCTGGACAGAAAAGATACGCAGCTCGGACACTGTCGAATCAAACAGTCGACAGGGATATACAGGAAGTAATCATTGATGATAACGGGGTTGTGCGACAATCAAAGAACGGTAGATACGAGCTAATAACAGCATCCAGGACCCCATCACTAAAACGTCAGCCATCTATCGGAGCGAAAAGTTCCTCGTCGACTATCGAGCAATGGTCGTTCGGGAATCGACATAGCATTCGACATCACCATCATCATGCCCACACTGCTCCAAATGAGATGTACGTCACGAAAAATACGCGTGTCCACCAGAAGTCCCTTTCAAATCGAATCACATCCCTCAAAAAGGAAAGCAAAACAACACAAACGCTGAGCATTGTCGTGGGTGGATTTATAGCATGCTGGCTGCCATTTTTCATCTATTACTTAATTACACCATTCCTGCCCGAGGAGTCAGTCAGTCGACCGCTCGCGAAATTCTTGACCTGGTTGGGATGGTTCAACAGCGCTATAAATCCCTTTATTTACGCTTTTTATAGTGTCGACTTTCGAGCAGCTTTCTGGCGGTTAACTCTAAAAAGATTCTTCAGAAATTCAACCAAAGAAAATTTCCCTAATGCAATGATGTCGATAAGACGGTAATATGCAAGGAATAGCAAAGAGGCCCCCAACAGCCTTTACATCAAAGAAGTTTAAATCATTTTCATAAATTTTATTTTGGGAAAATAAATCGAAAAAAAATATATGCCAGAGTAGAGGTAAGTCAGGATCTGAAATAAGTTTGCATTTATAATTGAATATAGTAAAACAACTATTCTAACAATTGAAAAATAAGAGTAATGTATGGACAATTGTTTTACGAGTAGCATTGTAGCGTAATGGAGAATAATGTATGGAAATTTGTTCCACCAACCAATGGTAATAAATTCATAAAACATGAAATTCAAAAAACAAACTCTCTTGAAAATACTAAAATTCAAAGTAGTTAACACACAAATATTTTATCTATGATACATTAACACTAGAACTACCGCGCAAGCCTGTAATTTTAACAATTTTCTACACCTTTAATTTAATACACATTCAAATTTGAATTAGTAATTTTAAATGGAAAAACATTTTGGAACATTTCATAATTCTCATTCTTATTAAATTTTGGCATAAATCTGAAGAGAATTTAAAAAAATATGTAATTAAATGAAGGAAGAAATTGAGTACCAGTCAATTTGACTGACCTTGGCAATTCTAGTGTTAATATTTCGTTGTTATACATGGTAAAATTCATATAAACATTTTTTCGAATTTTCTGGCAGGAATTAATGTTGTGAACGATTTGCGTTCTAACTTTTATCTCATAGCTTTCTTTATTCTCACATTTGTGCAAGATCAATATCAAAAGTGATCATAATGACACTAATTGCTCCGTAATAAGTGCTAATTATGATAAATTAAGGAATTTATATCATTTTTTACAACAAAGTTGAATTAAAGCAGCACTATAAGACTTGCATGGAACACAAATGACGATAGTGGCTGCATATTCAAATTGCATGATTCACAGGGGAGGATAATAACATAACATAAAAATGCGCAACTGGGCGGCAACTCTTAGGAGTGGTTGAAGGACTTGGAGGGTAGGTTTTGAAGCGAAGTTAATAAAATTTCCTTAAAATAAAATAGTTATAAAATAAAAATTTTGAGCTATTAGAAAATCTGCTTGAAAGGATTATTTCAATAATGTATAATTTATTACTATGGGTTAGTGGTATCAAAAGTTTTCGTTTTTTGATAAGCACGCTTAAATTAATTGTTTATCGCATTACCTATGTAAACCGAAATTAAAAGGAATAATAATATTTTCAAAAATCAAAAGAAATGACGATGCGTATGAATATGATAAAAGATTTTTTTTTAATATTGGAGTTCAAGCTACCTTCATGGCCTTGCTTATTTGAAAACACTTTAAAAAATGTCATAGTTGGAAAAAAAATAGCTCTATCCAAATAAAATTCACCTCGACCAACATTAAAATTTTAGTTTTCAAATTCGTAAAATCGTATTGAGCTACATATTCCAATATAAAATAAAAATTATCCTACTCAGGCTATAGCTGCATAGTTATGTGGTGAATAACGTAAGCGTTTTATATTTTACAAACTAGGCTTACACATAATTTCAAGTTTCCTGCATTTTAAAAACAAGAAAGAAAATTGCTGCCCCTCCAGAAATGTTTTTATATTTTGTATTTAGAGTGGTAACAAATCTGTAAGGTTTTAACGTATTATAATATTTTTCTGTTTGTATTTGTTTTTCTTTGGATTCTGTCGGTATTCTTAATAAATATGAAAATTGTACACTTTTATAGCTGTACAAAAAATATTATTATAATAATATTAATTTTATTGAATTCCAGGAATGAACAAAATTCAGATATCAAAAACGTAGTACAATATATAAAACATTATTTACTTCTATTGTAATGCCGTACGAAAGCTGTAAAAGCTCAAAAATCTGTTCCAGATTTAATTTTATAAGTTTTAAACTGCTTAAAGAAATGTCTTCAACATTTGTAATTTATTCTAAATAAGTTTCAATAAAAATATAAAATTGCACTTAAAGATTAATGCAAATAAATGATCAGATCCTGGCTGGTCACATAATAAATATATGTAGATGAGAAAATACTAACTCCTCTTCGATGAAAAATAATTATATTTCAAACTTTGTAAATAATTTCAATTTTATTGTGAACAAATCTAATTAGCTAGGGGTATAGTAAGTACATGAGTTCTATCTGTGTTAAAAAAAAAAAAGAAGTAGAGAACTTCTGCGAAGAACACTCGATATAAAATAAAAATGTTTTTATAAAATAAAATTCAGAAATAAAATCAAAATCGATTGAAAACCATTTTGCGTATATAATTTTACCTTCAAACGGCAAGATTTGCCAAGGGGACAATATTCTGGCATTCAGCAGGAAGGGAAGGATCAATATGTCCAGTCACCTGGACACTAACTGGCTTTTGTGGCTCCCTTATCCGCACCATTGTTTGGTCCACTTATCCCCAACCATTCCGATACATCACCATGAAAAACACTCTCCCGAATCACTCAAACGTTCCTTCCCATTTCACGGACTATGAACTCAATCCTGGCACCTACTCCACGCAACCTCTGCCCTTAACCCATGACTTATAAAATCTATAGAAAATCACTCACGAGATTTTGCCACTCCGGTCCCGAACCCTTCAATTTATCCATCAATCAGAATTGCGGTTGTATTAAATATTTTGTTTTTACGAGTTTTAAAGTATAAAACCGGAAGCTTGGACCATTTATTGACCCTGAAGGCACATTTTGAAGGTAAGGAACATGGACAAATCCTTCCTGGTTGCGGTTTCTTGTTGATGTTTTACCACGAATTGATTACATTTCGGTTAGCAAAAGGCCTCTGGAAATTTGCTCATTTTGTTGATGGATATCTGAAGTAAAATGGAAGTCGATTTATTTTATTGTGATGAAATTTGTAAAATCAGCAGATGATTAGCCAAAGTTTATTATTTACAGGGTAAGTCTCTGGAGGGGTTCAGTGGATAGAAAGGATGTGACCCATAATTAAGAACATACAGAGGACAATTTTGGATAATCTTGAAAATTATTACGTATAATTTTGAAATAGGATGTAATAGGCCACACTTATATTAGTAGTAGGTTACAATTTGCATAATATTTTACAGTTTACATAAAACAAAACCTAAATTTCTTTAAAATCTTAGAAATTGTAGTCAACAATTATCCCCCTGTGTGCTTTATAAATTTAATGGGTCTCTGGTCTCTATTCTAACTTAAATATTTTTAATACTCTTAGATAGTCACTGTAAATATATATAAATAAATTTATATATAGCGTATAAAGCAAACATAACAACTATCAGGTAAAAGTGGAACAACAAATCTATCAGGTAAAAATAAAGAAAATCACATTTATTGATAGACATAAAACACGCAACATTAGTGCTAGGCGTATCAAACAGAGAGAATAGGAAATTGCGATTCAATTTATTTATCGATGCTACCGAAAATAAAACGAAATAGCTCTAAAAGGTAATCCAGAAATAAAAATCGAATAATGGCAATGTTTTTGAAAGCGATGTTGTGAAGGAATTAGTTAGGGAAAAAGTTAAGTGCACCTGCATAAAAAAAGTTAGAAAGACAATCTCTATTAATTTTCCGAAGCTCGAAAAATCATTTTTTCAGTTTTTAATACCAGAAGTTTGTATGACTTTTTTGAAAATATTATATTAAATTCATTTCAGTGTACGTTGGTCCTCTCTCTGGATGGGTTAGATACGTTTGCGTTTAGATATCGATTTATTTTTTCACCATTAGATTTATTGTAGAATGTGAATAGAGATAATTTATGAAGTCTGTTTTGGATTCGAAAGCCTCTGAGGTCTAAATTTCTAAATAAGCTTTAGAATCTTCGTCAGTTCATGGAGATTATCATGCAAAAAGATTCATTGTAATCTATTGAGCGGTTCCTGAGAAAATGTTGAACATACCATACATATATGCACAATACATACTGGGTAAAATTGGTTAATGAATTAAATGCCATGATTAAAATTATCGATTTAATTCTACTATCACAAAATTGTGCTGATAGTCATTTGAACATGGATATAAAATCTTACTGCCACCGCAACTATTTTCATGATTACAAAAATCTTTAAAAATGTCCTTTGTAGTATTTTACCTTGTCAAACCTTCGATCGTACTAAGAGTTATTTAGCCTTTGATCTAAAATTTCTCAAATTGTTCCATGAAGTAAAAAAGGGTACATCATGCCCCCAGAAAAGGGATTAGTAATTTTCTACTTATATGCCCTTAGAGCTCCATCAAATACTGATTCTTGAAATAACCCTCTAACAAAAATTCCTAGTTTACAATAAATAAAGTATCTTCTCTTGTGTTTTTCAGAATTCTCCTTCCTTATTTTACCCCGTTGGTTACTTTATAACTCTAACCGAGAATCTTCCATGAAAAATCTTTACAACCAAAAGCATAAAATGAAAAGAGCAACACACAAAATAGAATCTCATACGAAGAGTGTTTGTTGCCTTTTTGAGGAAGTTTTTAGAGCATCCGCTTAAAAAATGAAAGCCTTTCACACACAAACGCCCTCGTTACAACAGAAATCCAATTAAAATTTCTATGAAATTTTAAGAAAGTCTGAAGAGATCCTTGACTTGTTTTGAAACCATTTTTTTTATCCTTTAGTTAAAGCAATTTATGGAGTTTGGTAACGTACAAAAGTCTAAAAATTTCCTTTTTTACCCGGTTCACTGCGCTAATCCTATTCTATTCGTCCAAGAACAGTGTATTTCTTTTTTATATGCAAAGTAGCAAACATGAGCAACCAGAGAGTACAAAAGTCAAATATTAAATCAAACTGAGTAAACATTTGCCCGTGTTACAAAGCTGGCCCAAAGCAACTCCAAAAAAATGCGGGAAATATGACTAAGAATTATATTTTCAATCAGAGTTAGAACTTGGGATCGCAATGTATAAGAAAGGTACGTGCCTCGGCGTCTTTCGTTATGCTTTTATTTTTAATGTTTAAAAAATACAGAAAAAAAATAAAATCAAGAGACATTGTCGTTCTTTCTGTTTGTGGCAATTCGTAAATTGGTTGAATGCCCTGAAAGCACACAACAGCGGCACAAATTGCTAAATTTTGGCACGTTTACTTCAGTCGAATATTATTCTGATATACGAAATTAACTTAACGTATAATATGTATTAAATTAGAATTTTAGCTGTGCCTTTTTCTTTGCTAACAAGATTCTCTATAATTTGTTTATTCATTTTTTAGATAATTAATTAAAGCTAATATATTACAATAAAATTTGTATTGAAATCTGGTTCTCTAATAATATTTAGGTTAATATTTTGGACATTGTCTGTTAAATAGACATGCGAAGTGTTTTATATATAACCCCAGTTCTGATTTCTTAAAACTAAAGTGCCAGAAATAACAATATTTACCTGAAAACCCGAAATCCGACCCAATTCAGGACGAAGTAAGCTGACAGTATCACAAGAAGGTATGATTCACATTTTTTGAGATAATTAGAAATCGATGCAAGACTAACATTTTGTTGAACAAATTGAAGATTTATTTCCTTATTTTCTTTAGTCGTTTTCTTACACCGACATGACTAGCCGAAATACATTCCTAATATAATGATGATGAAATATGATTTCATAATTAATGAACATCTTATATATGTATGTATGCCTATAATCTCTACATAATGAAACGAAACAGGTAAGGTGAAAGTTTTAAAATGTACTCTTCAAAAAATATATCTAGCTCAAATCTAAAATGTATAAACACCCTAATCCTATTAAAGACATACATAATATTATTAAAATATTTATCTATTTTTCTGTGACCGATGATATTCGTAGCGCCAAAAATTTAGGTGAAATTCGCACGAACGGATAAGCCGCAAACAATTTGGTTTATTCCGGCAACAATTTGTTTATTCAAACAATGGGAAATAAACAAAAATATGTTTGGGATTTAGCGGAAATTTATATAAAGTGGCCTTTATGAACTCCATCAACTATTCTGTTTGCACATAAAATACCGGCGGCGTCCGGTCCTCTCCAGCAAATTTAGTCATTTGTACTATGTCCGTCGTACCCAACTTCAGATGTAATAGGGATTTATGTCATTCAACGTGCGCCAAACTACTGAAAGTAAGCTAAAAAAAACAACACGCCTAATCCTGCCAAAAATTTATGACAATTTCATTGCAGGAATTCCTTCCGGTCAAATGCGAGAGGATCTAAAAAACAAACTTTCTGCTCTATCATGTACGTTTCGACACAGCAAAATCGTCCTCTTATAGGCCCTAGGGACAGAGGCTATTTTCATAGATGACTATATTTGGTATCTACTCAACCTTCGAAAAATTATGTCAATTTATTCACTAGAATCCGTCACATAATTTTTTGTGGTATATGCCGCCCACATTCTGAACCCTTGCGTACCTGGTTTCAGTGGGAATATAGCGTCATCATTAGTTGACGTACTTGTAATTATGAAAACGCTTATTCTAGGAAGCCTACCTTCGTTTCAAATGTTTCTCAGTAATTACCTTGAATGCTAACGAGAATAAAGTAGACGCTTTTTTATGTGCCCTTCAAAAAAAGAAATAAAAGAGGTCTAGTTCAGGAATCGGAATAAATGACAATTGCAAAAGGCCTTTCCGGGAAGAGAGGTCGGTGGAAAGTGGTATCCTTTAATTCCTAATGATTATTTGCGGTTACACCTTGCGTAATAAAAACGTCTGTGCCGCGGCCTGGTGAGGGCAATCGATTCTGTCGTCCTTTTAGTTAGATGCTTAGATGAAGATATTGTTTTCGTCTTTAATTAACTAACTTATACTTACACTTTACACCGCTACTTAGGAAGTGGTTAGATGGCGGATTCTCGGTTATTCTGCCGTTTGACGAGGTGTGCGGATGGGTTCCAAAAGGTTGGCATGGAGTCTGCACGCAAACCAAGGTTATTGCCTCCTAAAATTATAGGGTTTGGGGTATCTGAGTAACTGGGAAAAGGGTCTGCTCTTTGACGAGCAAGTATCTTCCCTTTTAATGGAACAATGTTTCGAAGCCGAAGTGCTTCAAAACCGGGAGGGTGATTGTGTTTGCGACTATAAATAGGCATGCATTCGAAGATACTTAATAAAACCGTCCATTTATCATGGACATCTTCAGTGATATCGTCGTGATAAATTATCCCTTTCATTGTTTGCTTTTATAGTTAATTAATTTTGAATTTTCGCATAAATCCATTTGGATTTTCGTTAATTAACATAATCCGAACCGAATCCCTGTGTGCCGAGAAGCATCACACCACTCGTTCCACTTTCCTGCTTTTACAGAATCACCCGGTGATGCCCCGTCGCCATCACGTCACTCGTCCCATCGCGGACAAACAAAGATTATCGTTGCGTTGACATTATGCCATTAATGGCGTAAAACGCAGATCCTTCTGCCGGGGTGCGGAACGTGTTCGGTACGAATAAATTGCTCAAAATTTGATTGTCTGACAGATTGTATTTGCTGATGGGACGGATGTATAATCTTGGCATAAGCTTGGATACGGATTTTCCCTTTTTTCATGTTTTTATGTCGAATCCAGCGCAGTCGAACAGAATAATTCCATTACTTTGGAGGATACATTGTGGAATGGATTTAGTGCGAGCGATATATGTGCATATGCTTAGGTTTATTTTTCCCCATTTTTTATTTAGATTTATTCTGTAATATCCGGGCAACGGATGAGCAACACTCAAACTGTTGACATTGAGACAACTATGCGTAGGCTTTTCTTGAATTTTTTTCCTTCTTGGATACAAAAAGTTGACATGGTACAACTTAATGCTATTTCTATTTATAAGAAAATGCAACCAACTCAATTTAGCTTTGCCCGGAAAATTACAAAAGCAAGCAAATCTATGACCTATTGCACGCAAGTTGATAACAAATAAAAACATCTGTTTGAACTTAGGATATTTTGAATATTCAAGTTGTTATGACTGTACAGCGTACACGGCACAATATTATTAGATACCTTTTGTTTAAGCTCAAAGTATACCATTCTGGATAATCTCTGATAAAAATTTATGGTAAAAACTTGATTTGTACAAGTTGTTGTACTTGAATGAAAGGTAATGCTTTAAGGATTCTAAAATATCAATCATAAAGATACCACTGGCTCTTTAAAAACAATTCTGATTTTCAAATTTAAGGAAGAACACCGCTGTGATTGGGTCAAAAAATCAATTTTTCTATGTTTTCTTAAAGTATGCAAAATTAAAAAAAAATACAAGTATGAACAATTTTAATATTTGATTAAATTACAGCCATTTTAGAGCAGATAAGGCGGCTAGTTAATGCAGGAGAGGAAGCGTTCGATGGCTGCAGAATTGATAAAATTTGGTAATTAAAAATATGTATACATAAATTTTTAATCATGTGCTTGAAAAGACATTTTTCAAACTGGTGCATACGATAACTTAAATTATAAATCTGATTTTCAATTTGCTTAGGATTATGTATTTTCGTAATAGTATAGTAACTAAGTATTTACGTAATCATAAAAAATAATACCTATTTTTTGTTTTGAGATTAATCACCATTGTCGAGCATATTGTTCAAGGAAATCATATTGTGGTATAAAATGTTGCATTATTTTAATATTTTCCATAAATAGTTCAAAAATACCCATGAAAATATTGTTTTCATGCATTCCTCAAATAACTAAAATTGTAAAAATCGGTATCTCATAATATAAGTGAAATAGTACATAGTTTGAGTGTAAATATTTCCTAAGTTTTTGAGCCAACATAAAGAGAGATAAAATTTATCAGTTTCCATTTTTTTTCTCAGAAACTAAAAATTTCAGGCACATTAGATATAAAAAACTCTATTACAGTAGACAAATTCAAATATTTGGCCCACAAATATCAGCGATACCGAGAAAAGAGAACACTCAAAAGTAGCACATTTTGCTAAAACATCAAAAATTGATTTAAAATCAAAACAAAATAATTTTTCCATTTTTTAGTATCCTAAAACAGGGACAAGGATTAAGTAAAATATTTTCTTATGCTTTTCTTTTAAAAATAACAGATAAATAGTAGATACTTCAGATTTTTTTAACCTAAAAAAAAGATTTAACACGTTTCGGCCGAGAACGGCATTCTCGGTACACCGCTCTTTAGCGGCTCATAACTAATACTATTTGTATCTGAAAAATTCGAGAGGGACATATTTTTATAGTTTAAGATGTGCTATTTCTGATAGTGTCCATGAATTTTCTCCGAAAACTTGTTAATTATGGAAAAAGCAGTTTAAAGAAAAAAAAATGATTTTTTCGCACTTTTTTTTTTTAAATCGAATTTTTAAGGGGTTTCCTGTCTACAATGACCCTAGAACCCCACTAAACCGTGGAATAAATGTTTAAACTTTAATAATAATATGTGGTTTCGAGATCGATTTGAATTCTTAATGTATTTAAAATGGCGCCTAAACTGCAACATTTTCGCGAAAAAATTCTTGAATGTTTTATTGAAAAATAATGCACTTTTGCGAAAAATTGTCAAGAATAAAAAGTTCTTAAAATCACTCAAAAAATGCACTTTAATTTTTTGAAAATATTTTGAGTAATTTATCTGATTTTGCAAATAGTCAACTTTTACAAAATTGAAAAAATTGCTCAAAAAATTCTGAAAAAAATTGGGTGCATTCTTTTATAAAACTTTTTATACTTCTACATTTTTCTCACTAGTGCATTATTTTCAAAAAGAAAATTTTCAAAGGTCAAAGTATTATCGGATCATGAAAAAGTTTGATATATTCGCACAGTTTGTATTGCGCAGCTGATCCTGTGCATAATAGGTGAACCTCCTTTCACCACCTACCTAGCGCAACTACTCGACGGAAGTACTATTAATAGTTACTATTTAGGGTTCCGTACCTCGAAAGGAAAAAACGGAACGCTTATAGGATCACTTTGTTGTCCGTCAGTCCGTCCGTCTGTCTGTCTGTCGAGACCCTTTTTTTATAATTACTTTCAAAATTTATTTCCTTAAAAAATCTTAAATTCAACGAAACGGAAGAAAATTCCAAAACGGAAAGTCTCAGAAATTTTAAATTACCACAAATGGTAAAAAACAGCGATTTATTTCCGATGTTTTGCTATTTCTCTCTAAGGTAATTCGAAACAGGTTAATTGACGCAAAAAAACACTGCTCTAGAAGGCGTATTTTAGAAAATCAATTTTTTAATTTTCTAATAAAAACTGCTTACTAAGAAAATTACCAAAAGTGGTAAAAATCAGCGATTTATTTCGGATTTTTTGCTATTTCCCTTTAAGGTAATTAGAAACAGGTTAATTAATGCAAAAGAGACTGCTCTAGAAGGCGTATTTTAGAAAATCAATTTTTTAATTTTTGAACAAAAACTGCTTACTAAGAAAATTACCAATAATGATAAAAATCAGCGATTTATTTCGGAGTTTTTGCTATTTCCCTTTAAGGTAATTAGAAACAGGTTAATTAATGCAAAAGAGACTGCTCTAGAAGGCGTATTTTAGAAAATCAATTTTTTAATTTTTGAACAAAAACTGCTCACTAAGAAAATTACCAATAATGATAAAAATCAGCGATTTATTTCGGAGTTTTTGCTATTTCCCTTTAAGGTAATTAGAAACAGGTTAATTAATGCAAAAGAGACTGCTCTAGAAAGCGTATTTTAGAAATTCAATTTTTTAATTTTTTAATAAAAACTGCTTACTAAGAAAATTACCAATAATGATAAAAATCAGCGATTTATTTCGGATTTTTTGCTATTTCCCTTTAAGGTAATTAGAAACAGGTTAATTAATGCAAAAGAGACTGCTCTAGAAGGCGTATTTTAGAAAATCAATTTTTTAATTTTTGAACAAAAACTGCTTACTAAGAAAATTACCAATAATGATAAAAATCAGCGATTTATTTCGGAGTTTTTGCTATTTCCCTTTAAGGTAATTAGAAACAGGTTAATTAATGCAAAAGAGACTGCTCTAGAAAGCGTATTTTAGAAATTCAATTTTTTAATTTTTTAATAAAAACTGCTTACTAAGAAAATTACCAATAATGATAACAATCAGCGATTTATTTCGGATTTTTTGCTATTTCCCTTTAAGGTAATTAGAAACAGGTTAATTAATGCAAAAGAGACTGCTCTAGAAGGCGTATTTTAGAAAATCAATTTTTTAATTTTTGAACAAAAACTGCTTACTAAGAAAATTACCAATAATGATAAAAATCAGCGATTTATTTCGGAGTTTTTGCTATTTCCCTTTGGTAATTAGAAACAGGTTAATTAATGCAAAAGAGACTGCTCTAGAAAGCGTATTTTAGAAATTCAATTTTTTAATTTTTTAATAAAAACTGCTTACTAAGAAAATTACCAATAATGATAAAAATCAACGATTTATTTCGGATTTTTTGCTATTTCCCTTTAAGGTAATTAGAAACAGGTTAATTAATGCAAAAGAGACTGCTCTAGAAGGCGTATTTTAGAAAATCAATTTTTTAATTTTTGAACAAAAACTGCTTACTAAGAAAATTACCAATAACGATAAAAATCAGCGATTTATTTCGGAGTTTTTGCTATTTCCCTTTAAGGTAATTAGAAACAGGTTAATTAATGCAAAAGAGACTGCTCTAGAAGGCGTATTTTAGAAAATCAATTTTTTAATTTTTTAATAAAAACTGCTTACTAAGAAAATTACCAATAATGATAAAAATCAGCGATTTATTTCGGAGTTTTTGCTATTTCCCTTTAAGGTAATTAGAAACAGGTTAATTAATGCAAAAGAGATTGCTCTAGAAGGCGTATTTTAGAAATTCAATTTTTTAATTTTTTAATAAAAACTGCTTACTAAGAAAATTACCAATAATGATAAAAATCAGCGATTTATTTCGGATTTTTTGCTATTTCCCTTTAAGGTAATTAGAAACAGGCTAATTAATGCAAAAGAGACTGCTCTAGAAGGCGTATTTTAGAAAATCATTTTTTTAATTTTCTAATAAAAACTGCTTACTAAGAAAATTACCAAAAGATGTAAAAATCAGCAATTTATTTCGGATTTTTTGCTATTTCCCTTTAAGGTAATTAGAAACAGGTTAATTAATGCAAAAAAGACTGCTCTAGAAGGCGTATTTTAGAAAATCAATTTTTTAATTTTCTAATAAAAACTGCTTACTAAGAAGATTACCAAAAGATGCAAAAATCAGCAATTTATTTCGGATTTTTTGCTATTTCCCTTTAAGGTAATTAGAAACAGGTTAATTAATGCAAAAGAGACTGCTCTAGAAGGCGTATTTTAGAAAATCAATTTTTCAATTTTTTAATTAAAACTGCTTACTAAGAAAATTACCAAAAGATGTAAAAATCAGCAATTTATTTCGGATTTTTTGCTATTTCCCTTTAAGGTAATTAAAAACAGGTTAATTAATGCAAAAGAGACAGCTCCAGAAGGCGTATTTTAGAAAATCAATTTTTTAATTTTGTAATAAAAACTGCTTACTAAGAAAATTACCAAAAGATGTAAAAATCAGCAATTTATTTCGGATTTTTTGCTATTTCCCTTTAAGGTAATTAGAAACAGGTTAATTAATGCAAAAGAGACTGCTCTAGAAGGCGTATTTTAGAAAATCAATTTTTTAATTTTTTAATAAAAACTGCTTACTAAGAAAATTACCAAAAGATGTAAAAATCAGCGATTTATTTCGGATTGTTTGCTCTTTCCCTTTAAGGTAATTAGAAACAAGTTAATTAATGCAAAAGAGACTGCTCTAGAAGGCGTATTTTAGAAAATCAATTTTTTAATTTTTTAATAAAAACTGCTTACTAAGAAAATTACCAAAAGATGTAAAAATCAGCAATTTATTTCGGAATTTTTGCTATTTCCCTTTAAGGTAATTAGAAACAGGTTAATTAATGCAAAAGAGACTGCTCTAGAAGGCGTATTTTAGAAAATCATTTTTTTAATTTTTTAATAAAAACTGCTTACTAAGAAAATTACCAAAAGATGTAAAAATCAGCAATTTATTTCGGATTTTTTGCTATTTCCCTTTAAGGTAATTAGAAACAGGTTAATTAATGCAAAAGAGACTACTCTAGAAGGCGTATTTTAGAAAATCAATTTTTTAATTTTCTAATAAAAACTGCTTACTAAGAAAATTACCAAAAGATGTAAAAATCAGCAATTTATTTCGGATGTTTTGCTATTTCCCTTTAAGGTAATTAGAAACAGGTTAATTAATGCAAAAGAGACTACTCTAGAAGGCGTATTTTAGAAAATCAATTTTTTAATTTTCTAATAAAAACTGCTTACTAAGAAAATTACCAAAAGATGTAAAAATCAGCAATTTATTTCGGATTTTTTGCTATTTCCCTTTAAGGTAATTAGAAACAGGTTAATTAATGCAAAAAAGACTGCTCTAGAAGGCGTATTTTAGAAAATCATTTTTTTAATTTTTTAATAAAAACTGCTTACTAAGAAAATTACCAAAAGATGTAAAAATCAGCAATTTATTTCGGATTTTTTGCTATTTCCCTTTAAGGTAATTAGAAACAGGTTAATTAATGCAAAAGAGACTGCTCTAGAAGGCGTATTTTAGAAAATAAATTTTTTAATTTTCTAATAAAAACTGCTTACTAAGAAAATTACCAAAAGATGTAAAAATCAGCAATTTATTTCGGATTTTTTGCTATTTCCCTTTAAGGTAATTAGAAACAGGTTAATTAATGCAAAAAAGACTGCTCTAGAAGGCGTATTTTAGAAAATCATTTTTTTAATTTTTTAATAAAAACTGCTTACTAAGAAAATTACCAAAAGATGTAAAAATCAGCAATTTATTTCGGATTTTTTGCTATTTCCCTTTAAGGTAATTAGAAACAGGTTAATTAATGCAAAAGAGACTGCTCTAGAAGGCGTATTTTAGAAAATAAATTTTTTAATTTTCTAATAAAAACTGCTTACTAAGAAAATTACCAAAAGATGTAAAAATCAGCAATTTATTTCGGATTTTTTGCTATTTCCCTTTAAGGTAATTAGAAACAGGTTAATTAATGCAAAAAAGACTGCTCTAGAAGGCGTATTTTAGAAAATCATTTTTTTAATTTTTTAATAAAAACTGCTTACTAAGAAAATTACCAAAAGATGTAAAAATCAGCAATTTATTTCGGATTTTTTGCTATTTCCCTTTAAGGTAATTAGAAACAGGTTAATTAATGCAAAAGAGACTGCTCTAGAAGGCGTATTTTAGAAAATGATTTTTTTAATTTTTTAATAAAAACTGCTTACTAAGAAAATTACCAAAAGATGTAAAAATCAGCAATTTATTTCGGATTTTTTGCTATTTCCCTTTAAGGTAATTAGAAACAGGTTAATTAATGCAAAAAAGACTGCTCTAGAAGGCGTATTTTAGAAAATAAATTTTTTAATTTTCTAATAAAAACTGCTTACTAAGAAAATTACCAAAAGATGTAAAAATCAGCAATTTATTTCGGATTTTTTGCTATTTCCCTTTAAGGTAATTAGAAACAGGTTAATTAATGCAAAAGAGACTGCTCTAGAAGGCGTATTTTAGAAAATCATTTTTTTAATTTTTTAATAAAAACTGCTTACTAAGAAAATTACCAAAAGATGTAAAAATCAGCAATTTATTTCGGATTTTTTGCTATTTCCCTTTAAGGTAATTAGAAACAGGTTAATTAATGCAAAAAAGACTGCTCTAGAAGGCGTATTTTAGAAAATCAATTTTTTAATTTTCTAATAAAAACTGCTTACTAAGAAAATTACCAAAAGATGTAAAAATCAGCAATTTATTTCGGATTTTTTGCTATTTCCCTTTAAGGTAATTAGAAACAGGTTAATTAATGCAAAAGAGACTGCTCTAGAAGGCGTATTTTAGAAAATCATTTTTTTAATTTTTTAATAAAAACTGCTTACTAAGAAAATTACCAAAAGATGTAAAAATCAGCAATTTATTTCGGATTTTTTGCTATTTCCCTTTAAGGTAATTAGAAACAGGTTAATTAATGCAAAAAAGACTGCTCTAGAAGGCGTATTTTAGAAAATCAATTTTTTAATTTTCTAATAAAAACTGCTTACTAAGAAAATTACCAAAAGATGTAAAAATCAGCAATTTATTTCGGATTTTTTGCTATTTCCCTTTAAGGTAATTAGAAACAGGTTAATTAATGCAAAAAAGACTGCTCTAGAAGGCGTATTTTAGAAAATCAATTTTTTAATTTTCTAATAAAAACTGCTTACTAAGAAAATTACCAAAAGATGTAAAAATCGGCAATTTATTTCGGATTTTTTGCTATTTCCCTTTAAGGTAATTAGAAACAGGTTAATTAATGCAAAAAAGACTGCTCTAGAAGGCGTATTTTAGAAAATCAATTTTTTAATTTTCTAATAAAAACTGCTTACTAAGAAAATTACCAAAAGATGTAAAAATCAGCAATTTATTTCGGATTTTTTGCTATTTCCCTTTAAGGTAATTAGAAACAGGTTAATTAATGCAAAAGAGACTGCTCTAGAAGGCGTATTTTAGAAAATCATTTTTTTAATTTTTTAATAAAAACTGCTTACTAAGAAAATTACCAAAAGATGTAAAAATCAGCAATTTATTTCGGATTTTTTGCTATTTCCCTTTAAGGTAATTAGAAACAGGTTAATTAATGCAAAAAAGACTGCTCTAGAAGGCGTATTTTAGAAAATCAATTTTTTAATTTTCTAATAAAAACTGCTTACTAAGAAAATTACCAAAAGATGTAAAAATCAGCAATTTATTTCGGATTTTTTGCTATTTCCCTTTAAGGTAATTAGAAACAGGTTAATTAATGCAAAAGAGACTGCTCTAGAAGGCGTATTTTAGAAAATCATTTTTTTAATTTTTTAATAAAAACTGCTTACTAAGAAAATTACCAAAAGATGTAAAAATCAGCAATTTATTTCGGATTTTTTGCTATTTCCCTTTAAGGTAATTAGAAACAGGTTAATTAATGCAAAAAAGACTGCTCTAGAAGGCGTATTTTAGAAAATAAATTTTTTAATTTTCTAATAAAAACTGCTTACTAAGAAAATTACCAAAAGATGTAAAAATCAGCAATTTATTTCGGATTTTTTGCTATTTCCCTTTAAGGTAATTAGAAACAGGTTAATTAATGCAAAAGAGACTGCTCTAGAAGGCGTATTTTAGAAAATCATTTTTTTAATTTTTTAATAAAAACTGCTTACTAAGAAAATTACCAAAAGATGTAAAAATCAGCAATTTATTTCGGATTTTTTGCTATTTCCCTTTAAGGTAATTAGAAACAGGTTAATTAATGCAAAAAAGACTGCTCTAGAAGGCGTATTTTAGAAAATCAATTTTTTAATTTTCTAATAAAAACTGCTTACTAAGAAAATTACCAAAAGATGTAAAAATCAGCAATTTATTTCGGATTTTTTGCTATTTCCCTTTAAGGTAATTAGAAACAGGTTAATTAATGCAAAAGAGACTGCTCTAGAAGGCGTATTTTAGAAAATCATTTTTTTAATTTTTTAATAAAAACTGCTTACTAAGAAAATTACCAAAAGATGTAAAAATCAGCAATTTATTTCGGATTTTTTGCTATTTCCCTTTAAGGTAATTAGAAACAGGTTAATTAATGCAAAAAAGACTGCTCTAGAAGGCGTATTTTAGAAAATCAATTTTTTAATTTTCTAATAAAAACTGCTTACTAAGAAAATTACCAAAAGATGTAAAAATCAGCAATTTATTTCGGATTTTTTGCTATTTCCCTTTAAGGTAATTAGAAACAGGTTAATTAATGCAAAAAAGACTGCTCTAGAAGGCGTATTTTAGAAAATCAATTTTTTAATTTTCTAATAAAAACTGCTTACTAAGAAAATTACCAAAAGATGTAAAAATCAGCAATTTATTTCGGATTTTTTGCTATTTCCCTTTAAGGTAATTAGAAACAGGTTAATTAATGCAAAAAAGACTGCTCTAGAAGGCGTATTTTAGAAAATCAATTTTTTAATTTTCTAATAAAAACTGCTTACTAAGAAAATAACCAAAAGATGTAAAAATCAGCAATTTATTTCGGATTTTTTGCTATTTCCCTTTAAGGTAATTAGAAACAGGTTAATTAATGCAAAAGAGACTGCTCTAGAAGGCGTATTTTAGAAAATCATTTTTTTAATTTTTTAATAAAAACTGCTTACTAAGAAAATTACCAAAAGATGTAAAAATCAGCAATTTATTTCGGATTTTTTGCTATTTCCCTTTAAGGTAATTAGAAACAGGTTAACTAATGCAAAAAAGACTGCTCTAGAAGGCGTATTTTAGAAAATCAATTTTTTAATTTTCTAATAAAAACTGCTTACTAAGAAAATTACCAAAAGATGTAAAAATCAGCAATTTATTTCGGATTTTTTGCTATTTCCCTTTAAGGTAATTAGAAACAGGTTAAATAATGCAAAAGAGACTGCTCTAGAAGGCGTATTTTAGAAAATCATTTTTTTAATTTTTTAATAAAAACTGCTTACTAAGAAAATTACCAAAAGATGTAAAAATCAGCAATTTATTTCGGATTTTTTGCTATTTCCCTTTAAGGTAATTAGAAACAGGTTAATTAATGCAAAAAAGACTGCTCTAGAAGGCGTATTTTAGAAAATCATTTTTTTAATTTTTTAATAAAAACTGCTTACTAAGAAAATTACCAAAAGATGTAAAAATCAGCAATTTATTTCGGATTTTTTGCTATTTCCCTTTAAGGTAATTAGAAACAGGTTAATTAATGCAAAAAAGACTGCTCTAGAAGGCGTATTTTAGAAAATCAATTTTTTAATTTTTTAATAAAAACTGCTTACTAAGAAAATTACCAAAAGATGTAAAAATCAGCAATTTATTTCGGATTTTTTGCTATTTCCCTTTAAGGTAATTAGAAACAGGTTAATTAATGCAAAAAAGACTGCTCTAGAAGGCGTATTTTAGAAAATCAATTTTTTAATTTTTTAATAAAAACTGCTTACTAAGAAAATTGCCAAAAGATGTAAAAATCGGCGATTTATTTCGGATTTTTTGCTATTTCCCTTTAAGGTAATTAGAAACAGGTTAATTAATGTAAAAAAGACTGCTCTAGAAGGCGTATTTTAGAAAATCAATTTTTTAATTTTCTAATAAAAACTGCTTACTAAGAAAATTACCAAAAGATGTAAAAATCAGCAATTTATTTCGGATTTTTTGCTATTTCCCTTTAAGGTAATTAGAAACAGGTTAATTAATGCAAAAGAGACTGCTCTAGAAGGCGTATTTTAGAAAATCATTTTTTTAATTTTCTAATAAAAACTGCTTACTAAGAAAATTACCAAAAGATGTAAAAATCAGCAATTTATTTCGGATTTTTTGCTATTTCCCTTTAAGGTAATTAGAAACAGGTTAATTAATGTAAAAAAGACTGCTCTAGAAGGCGTATTTTAGAAAATCAATTTTTTAATTTTCTAATAAAAACTGCTTACTAAGAAAATTACCAAAAGATGTAAAAATCAGCAATTTATTTCGGATTTTTTGCTATTTCCCTTTAAGGTAATTAGAAACAGGTTAATTAATGCAAAAAAGACTGCTCTAGAAGGCGTATTTTAGAAAATCAATTTTTTAATTTTTTAATAAAAACTGCTTACTAAGAAAATTACCAAAAGATGTAAAAATCAGCAATTTATTTCGGATTTTTTGCTATTTCCCTTTAAGGTAATTAGAAACAGGTTAATTAATGCAAAAGAGACTGCTCTAGAAGGCGTATTTTAGAAAATCATTTTTTTAATTTTCTAATAAAAACTGCTTACTAAGAAAATTACCAAAAGATGTAAAAATCAGCAATTTATTTCGGATTTTTTGCTATTTCCCTTTAAGGTAATTAGAAACAGGTTAATTAATACAAAAAAGAGTGCTCTAGAAGGCGTATTTTAGAAAATCAATTTTTTAATTTTCTAATAAAAACTGCTTACTAAGAAAATTACCAAAAGATGTAAAAATCAGCAATTTATTTCGGATTTTTTGCTATTTCCCTTTAAGGTAATTAGAAACAGGTTAATTAATGCAAAAAAGACTGCTCTAGAAGGCGTATTTTAGAAAATCAATTTTTTAATTTTTTAATAAAAACTGCTTACTAAGAAAATTACCAAAAGATGTAAAAATCAGCAATTTATTTCGGATTTTTTGCTATTTCCCTTTAAGGTAATTAGAAACAGGTTAATTAATGCAAAAGAGACTGCTCTAGAAGGCGTATTTTAGAAAATCAATTTTTTAATTTTTTAATAAAAACTGCTTACTAAGAAAATTACCAAAAGATGTAAAAATCAGCGATTTATTTCGGATTTTTTGCTATTTCCCTTTAAGGTAATTAGAAACAGGTTAATTAATGCAAAAGAGACTGCTCTAGAAGGCGTATTTTAGAAAATCATTTTTTTAATTTTTTAATAAAAACTGCTTACTAAGAAAATTACCAAAAGATGTAAAAATCAGCAATTTATTTCGGATTTTTTGCTATTTCCCTTTAAGGTAATTAGAAACAGGTTAATTAATGCAAAAGAGACTGCTCTAGAAGGCGTATTTTAGAAAATCAATTTTTTAATTTTTTAATAAAAACTGCTTACTAAGAAAATTACCAAAAGATGTAAAAATCAGCAATTTATTTCGGATTTTTTGCTATTTCCCTTTAAGGTAATTAGAAACAGGTTAATTAATGCAAAAGAGACTGCTCTAGAAGGCGTATTTTAGAAAATCAATTTTTTAATTTTTTAATAAAAACTGCTTACTAAGAAAATTACCAAAAGATGTAAAAATCAGCGATTTATTTCGGATTTTTTGCTATTTCCCTTTAAGGTAATTAGAAACAGGTTAATTAATGCAAAAGAGACTGCTCTAGAAGGCGTATTTTAGAAAATCAATTTTTTAATTTTTTAATAAAAACTGCTTACTAAGAAAATTACCAAAAGATGTAAAAATCAGCGATTTATTTCGGATTTTTTGCTATTTCCCTTTAAGGTAATTAGAAACAGGTTAATTAATGCAAAAGAGACTGCTCTAGAAGGCGTATTTTAGAAAATCAATTTTTTAATTTTTTAATAAAAACTGCTTACTAAGAAAATTACCAAAAGATGTAAAAATCAGCGATTTATTTCGGATTTTTTGCTATTTCCCTTTAAGGTAATTAGAAACAGGTTAATTAATGCAAAAGAAACTGCTCTAGAAGGCGTATTTTAGAAAATCATTTTTTTAATTTTTTAATAAAAACTGCTTACTAAGAAAATTACCAAAAGATGTAAAAATCAGCGATTTATTTCGGATTTTTTGCTATTTCCCTTTAAGGTAATTAGAAACAGGTTAATTAATGCAAAAGAGACTGCTCTAGAAGGCGTATTTTAGAAAATCAATTTTTTAATTTTTTAATAAAAACTGCTTACTAAGAAAATTACCAAAAGATGTAAAAATCAGCGATTTATTTCGGATTTTTTGCTATTTCCCTTTAAGGTAATTAGAAACAGGTTAATTAATGCAAAAGAGACTGCTCTAGAAGGCGTATTTTAGAAAATCAATTTTTTAATTTTTTAATAAAAACTGCTTACTAAGAAAATTACCAAAAGATGTAAAAATCAGCGATTTATTTCGGATTTTTTGCTATTTCCCTTTAAGGTAATTAGAAACAGGTTAATTAATGCAAAAGAGACTGCTCTAGAAGGCGTATTTTAGAAAATCAATTTTTTAATTTTTTAATAAAAACTGCTTACTAAGAAAATTACCAAAAGATGTAAAAATCAGCGATTTATTTCGGATTTTTTGCTATTTCCCTTTAAGGTAATTAGAAACAGGTTAATTAATGCAAAAGAGACTGCTCTAGAAGGCGTATTTTAGAAAATCAATTTTTTAATTTTTTAATAAAAACTGCTTACTAAGAAAATTACCAAAAGATGTAAAAATCAGCGATTTATTTCGGATTTTTTGCTATTTCCCTTTAAGGTAATTAGAAACAGGTTAATTAATGCAAAAGAGACTGCTCTAGAAGGCGTATTTTAGAAAATCAATTTTTTAATTTTTTAATAAAAACTGCTTACTAAGAAAATTACCAAAAGATGTAAAAATCAGCGATTTATTTCGGATTTTTTGCTATTTCCCTTTAAGGTAATTAGAAACAGGTTAATTAATGCAAAAGAAACTGCTCTAGAAGGCGTATTTTAGAAAATCAATTTTTTAATTTTTTAATAAAAACTGCTTACTAAGAAAATTACCAAAAGATGTAAAAATCAGCAATTTATTTCGGATTTTTTGCTATTTCCCTTTAAGGTATTTAGAAACAGGTTAATTAATGCAAAAGAGACTGCTCTAGAAGGCGTATTTTAGAAAATCAATTTTTTAATTTTTTAATAAAAACTGCTTACTAAGAAAATTTCCAAAAGATGTAAAAATCAGCAATTTATTTCGGATTTTTTGCTATTTCCCTTTAAGGTAATTAGAAACAGGTTAATTAATGCAAAAGAGACTGCTCTAGAAGGCGTATTTTAGAAAATCAATTTTTTAATTTTTTAATAAAAACTGCTTACTAAGAAAATTACCAAAAGATGTAAAAATCAGCAATTTATTTCGGATTTTTTGCTATTTCCCTTTAAGGTAATTAGAAACAGGTTAATTAATTCAAAAGAGACTGTTCTAGAAGGCGTATTTTAGAAAATCAATTTTTTAATTTTTTAATAAAAACTGCTTACTAAGAAAATTACCAAAAGATGTAAAAATCAGCAATTTATTTCGGATTTTTTGCTATTTCCCTTTAAGGTAATTAGAAACAGGTTAATTAATTCAAAAGAGACTGCTCTAGAAGGCGTATTTTAGAAAATCAATTTTTTAATTTTTTAATAAAAACTGCTTACTAAGAAAATTGCCAAAAGATGTAAAAATCAGCTATTTATTTCGGATTTTTTGCTATTTCCCTTTGAGGTAATTAGAAACAGGTTAATTAATGCAAAAGAGACTGCTCTAGAAGGCGTATTTTAGAAAATCAATTTTTTAATTTTTTAATAAAAACTGCTTACTAAGAAAATTACCAAAAGATGTAAAAATCAGCAATTTATTTCGGATTTTTTGCTATTTCCCTTTAAGGTAATTAGAAACAGGTTAATTAATGCAAAAGAGACTGCTCTAGAAGGCGTATTTTAGAAAATCAATTTTTTAATTTTTTAATAAAAACTGCTTACTAAGAAAATTTCCAAAAGATGTAAAAATCAGCAATTTATTTCGGATTTTTGCTATTTCCCTTTAAGGTAATTAGAAACAGGTTAATTAATGCAAAAGAGACTGCTCTAGAAGGCGTATTTTAGAAAATCAATTTTTTAATTTTTTAATAAAAACTGCTTACTAAGAAAATTACCAAAAGATGTAAAAATCAGCAATTTATTTCGGATTTTTTGCTATTTCCCTTTAAGGTAATTAGAAACAGGTTAATTAATGCAAAAGAGACTGCTCTAGAAGGCGTATTTTAGAAAATCAATTTTTTAATTTTTTAATAAAAACTGCTTACTAAGAAAATTTCCAAAAGATGTAAAAATCAGCAATTTATTTCGGATTTTTTGCTATTTCCCTTTAAGGTAATTAGAAACAGGTTAATTAATGCAAAAGAGACTGCTCTAGAAGGCGTATTTTAGAAAATCAATTTTTTAATTTTTTAATAAAAACTGCTTACTAAGAAAATTACCAAAAGATGTAAAAATCAGCAATTTATTTCGGATTTTTTGCTATTTCCCTTTAAGGTAATTAGAAACAGGTTAATTAATGCAAAAGAGACTGCTCTAGAAGGCGTATTTTAGAAAATCAATTTTTTAATTTTTTAATAAAAACTGCTTACTAAGAAAATTACCAAAAGATGTAAAAATCAGCAATTTATTTCGGATTTTTTGCTATTTCCCTTTAAGGTAATTAGAAACAGGTTAATTAATTCAAAAGAGACTGTTCTAGAAGGCGTATTTTAGAAAATCAATTTTTTAATTTTTTAATAAAAACTGCTTACTAAGAAAATTACCAAAAGATGTAAAAATCAGCAATTTATTTCGGATTTTTTGCTATTTCTCTTTAAGGTAATTAGAAACAGGTTAATTAATTCAAAAGAGACTGCTCTAGAAGGCGTATTTTAGAAAATCAATTTTTTAATTTTTTAATAAAAACTGCTTACTAAGAAAATTACCAAAATATGTAAAAATCAGCAATTTATTTCGGATTTTTTGCTATTTCCCTTTAAGGTAATTAGAAACAGGTTAATTAATTCAAAAGAGACTGCTCTAGAAGGCGTATTTTAGAAAATCAATTTTTTAATTTTTTAATAAAAACTGCTTACTAAGAAAATTACCAAAAGATGTAAAAATCAGCAATTTATTTCGGATTTTTTGCTATTTCCCTTTAAGGTAATTAGAAACAGGTTAATTAATGCAAAAGAGACTGCTCTAGAAGGCGTATTTTAGAAAATCAATTTTTTAATTTTTTAATAAAAACTGCTTACTAAGAAAATTACCAAAAGATGTAAAAATCAGCAATTTATTTCGGATTTTTTGCTATTTCCCTTTAAGGTAATTAGAAACAGGTTAATTAATGCAAAAGAGACTGCTCTAGAAGGCGTATTTTAGAAAATCAATTTTTTAATTTTTTAATAAAAACTGCTTACTAAGAAAATTACCAAAAGATGTAAAAATCAGCAATTTATTTCGGATTTTTTGCTATTTCCCTTTAAGGTAATTAGAAACAGGTTAATTAATGCAAAAGAGACTGCTCTAGAAGGCGTATTTTAGAAAATCAATTTTTTAATTTTTTAATAAAAACTGCTTACTAAGAAAATTACCAAAAGATGTAAAAATCAGCAATTTATTTCGGATTTTTTGCTATTTCCCTTTAAGGTAATTAGGAACAGGTTAATTAATGCAAAAGAGACTGCTCTAGAAGGCGTATTTTAGAAAATCAATTTTTTAATTTTTTAATAAAAACTGCTTACTAAGAAAATTACCAAAGGATGTAAAAATCAGCAATTTATTTCGGATTTTTTGCTATTTCCCTTTAAGGTAATTAGAAACAAGTTAATTAATGCAAAAGAGACTGCTCTAGAAGGCGTATTTTAGAAAATCAATTTTTTAATTTTTTAATAAAAACTGCTTACTAAGAAAATTACCAAAAGATGTAAAAATCAGCGATTTATTTCGGATTTTTTGCTATTTCCCTTTAAGGTAATTAGAAACAGGTTAATTAATGCAAAAGAGACTGCTCTAGAAGGCGTATTTTAGAAAATCAATTTTTTAATTTTTTAATAAAAACTGCTTACTAAGAAAATTACCAAAGGATGTAAAAATCAGCAATTTATTTCGGATTTTTTGCTATTTCCCTTTAAGGTAATTAGAAACAAGTTAATTAATGCAAAAGAGACTGCTCTAGAAGGCGTATTTTAGAAAATCAATTTTTTAATTTTTTAATAAAAACTGCTTACTAAGAAAATTACCAAAAGATGTAAAAATCAGCGATTTATTTCGGATTTTTTGCTATTTCCCTTTAAGGTAATTAGAAACAGGTTAATTAATGCAAAAAAGACTGCTCTAGAAGGCGTATTTTAGAAAATCAATTTTTTAATTTTTTAATAAAAACTGCTTACTAAGAAAATTACCAAAAGATGTAAAAATCAGCAATTTATTTCGGATTTTTTGCTATTTCCCTTTAAGGTAGTTAGAAACAGGTTAATTAATGCAAAAGATACTGCTCTAGAAGGCGTATTTTAGAAAATCAATTTTTTAATTTTTTAATAAAAACTGCTTACTAAGAAAATTACCAAAAGATGTAAAAATCAGCAATTTATTTCGGATTTTTTGCTATTTCCCTTTAAGGTAGTTAGAAACAGGTTCATTAATGCAAAAGAGACTGCTCTAGAAGGCGTATTTTAGAAAATCAATTTTTTAATTTTTTAATAAAAACTGCTTACTAAGAAAATTACCAAAAGATGTAAAAATCAGCAATTTATTTCGGATTTTTTGCTATTTCCCTTTAAGGTAATTAGAAACAGGTTAATTAATGCAAAAGAGACTGCTCTAGAAGGCGTATTTTAGAAAATCAATTTTTTAATTTTTTAATAAAAACTGCTTACTAAGAAAATTACCAAAAGATGTAAAAATCAGCAATTTATTTCGGATTTTTTGCTATTTCCCTTTAAGGTAGTTAGAAACAGGTTAATTAATGCAAAAGAGACTGCTCTA